>VDFB02353493.1:358983805-359583805 GCA_007258455.2 Sequoia sempervirens | reverse complement strand
GCACCAGTTGTCCTTCACAAGTTAGCTTTGAACATTATAGAAAGCTCATCTTAATTATCAAAATCATCTTAGCTTGTACACATGGAGAGAAGAGAAAGTTTGAGATTTATTTAGAGGTTTTTCTCAATAAAAACCTCATTTTTTAATTTCAACCTCCACAAATAATCAAAGAAAAATGCTAAAAAAAAGCTTTTAAATCCTAGTTTTTGGCAAGGTAGGCCCCACAATGTAGACTAGCATCTGATGTTTTTGCTAGTGTCTATTAGGCACATGGGGGTCCAAACTTTGTTTAGGCATCCATTTTATGTGCTAGTGTTTGGAGGACGCACTTTCATCTATCCAAGGTGCTAGCATGCAAGGGTGGACTAGAATCCAAGAAAAAAATAGAAAGTTTTAAGTTTTAAAGTAATATAATTAGGGCAAGGAGAAAACAATGGAATGAGAAAAGTAAATAATTCAAATTAATCTAAAAGTATTTCAAAATAGGGCTACAATTGTAATTATACTTAAATAAATCTTTTAGAAGAAGGAATATAAAAGGACAACTATAAAAAAATGTTAAACACTATAACAAAAAACATAAATGAAAGAAAATAATTATAAATTAAATAAATAAAAAATTCATATTTTCTCACTCTACATAGAATTGTGTGTTTGTGAAGACTTAATTATACCATTGCAAAATAAAAACCTATCAAACCTAGATGACTTGCAATCTAGATATGTATGCATATTACACTTATTGGCATGCGTATTGCCTCTTTAGGTGCAATTAACTTTAGCTCCACCAAAATATGGTGAGACCAATTTTTTTAGATTAAGTTGATATATAAGAAATACAAAAGTTATTCCCTTGTTTTGAATTAATTTTATCATAATTTGAAGCATTAGAAGAAAAAAAGTGAGAAGAAAAAGGTGTGTGGAAATGAAACAATTGCAAGTACCCCTAAAATATTTATAAAATAGGACAAGAACTGTAAATACTCTCAAAATCCTCAAAAACTATGAGTGGGAAGAGACAATTATACCATAAATATTAAAAATATGACTAAACCCATATATTAAAGATAAAAATTATAAATTAAAATAAACAAAATGTCATATTTTCATGGAATCATGTCTTTTCCAAGACATTAATTTTCACCATAATAGAACACAAACCTCTCAATTGTACTTTACTTAAAACCTAAATATGTATGTATTGTACCTATTAACATGTCCATTACATAGATTCATGAAAAATTACTAATTATCTAATAGTAATGAATCATCAAAGAAATCACACTTTTGAAATAAAAAAAATAGTTGTATTTTAATTACTCTTTAAAATGAAAATATTTTCTACCTTCATCATTTTGTGACCAATTCTCTACCTTTTACGAATTTTATGATTTTATTATTATTCATAACTATAATTGCACTTAGGAGTGACATGAGGCATCTTGTTTTTACAAATATAATATTAAAATGGTATATACTAAATAAGACTTAAATTTTATGGTCATAGGATTATATTTAAATATTTATATCGTAAAATATAATTAGAATTTAAAAAAGAACATTTTGAATATAATGTCAAAAATTTATGATATTATTAATATCAAGAGACATTTTATAATGACATCAAGGGGTGGAGTATAATGACATGAGTGTGTTAACAAAAAATTATACTTTTTACTTTAAATTTGACAACCATTTATATGTAAAATTTATAAAATTCAATAATAAATATTGTATTTCTAAAAAAAGAAACACATAAAAACAAAGATACAATATTTTTTATTTTAATTTTAATGAATTTTTTGATTAATAATAAAAAAATATAAATATAAATATAAAAAATTATATAATGATTTTTAAAAATTAAAATGATCAAAATATAAAATGTAGACAATAAGAACACGTCTTGTTATTTTTCATTGACTACTTCTTATGTTTCATAATTCCTTCACTTACACCGGGTTTGCAATCGTTATATGGGAAAGCATTCATGGTCCTCCTTTGTGTAAATATGGCTCTTTGCTGAAGTAAAAGTGTAAATAAATGAATATTAAAATAAAATACGATGGTACCATAATGACCGCTTAGATGAAATTTATGCCTTGTAGAAATTTCCTCTCCCACCATTCATGACTATTTTTAAATATTAAATAATATACAGTTCAATATGAAGATGCAATGGGCATTTTGTCTATTTTTCAATAGTCTATTTTGCTACTTTTATCTCTTTTTTACAATTATAAATGTAATTCTAAATAATTTGAAAGAAAAGTTTAGAAATAATGTATTGGAACTAGAAAATCTTGTATAAAGTAATAGTTCAAAACTCTCAATGTTCTTTTATTTTGGATGATTTTGATAGTTTAACATTTTGTAAGTGGATCTTCGTTACCAATTCCTTTGTCGGTATATATGAAGTCTTTTATTCCCTAATTCCTTTATTGCCCACTCTAATAACTTCTCCAAGGACCTAGTTTTGCAATAGTTGTTCAATATTGACAAATATTTCATGAAAGAAAAATGAAAATGTCATCTTAAGATAAAATTCTCTCCAAATAACAAAAGGCAACAAATATTCATATATATCATATTTTCAAAAAGAAAAAATCTTGAATATATGCAATTTTTTTGAAATCTTATATGATAGTACAACTTCCTTCAAAATACTTTTTATCTTATTTTGAAATAATTTATGCAACACTTAGCAACACTTAGAGTGTGCAAACCAACAACCTTATGACAAGTGTCCTATAGGTGTCAACCTTAGCAACACTTAGAGTGTGCAAACCAACAACCTCTATGACCAAGTCATCAACCTTGTGTGCCAAGTGCTAAGTGAATTTTGAGGTGAGTTGGAAAGTCCTCCAACCGCAAAAGGTGTGAGCATGAGGTTTACCAAATAAATTGGTAACCTCTAGAGGTCTCAATGGTTGCACATTCGGTTAGACAAGAAGTTGTCTAACCTCACATACCTAAGTAAGCTTAAGTATAGTGAATAGATTAATTATTCACACTAACACCTATTAAACCTACTTTATTTAAAGCATGTATATATTGCACCTATTAACATGTCCATTATAGATTTATGTGTAATTTCAAATTGACTAATAATAGATCACCAAATATAGCACACTTTCCAAACACATAAATATGTTGTGTTCTTATTGATCACCAACACTCTACCTTCTACACGTTTAGTGAATTGTTTTCATTATATATTTTACTACAATTGAACATGGTCGCTTGTTACGAAAAATACAATATTGAAATAGTATGCCCTAATCGAAAGTCTAAATATGATGGCTGTATGGTCATATTTAGACATTTTTATTATGAAATATAATTAATTTTTTTGAAAGACCATATCATATGAAAGGTAACATTTTAATAGACTTTCAAATTTTCTACAACATTATAATCAAATATATACTTAATTTAATTTTTTAATATTAGCACTCTTATTATTGAGAATTAGAACAAATTAAAAAATTATTATAAATTATAATATGGTCAAACAACTTTTTTTAATAGCCATCCTTTCAAGTTTACTTTTGAATATTAAATATATCTTTTTAAAACATTTTTCAATGGTTATCATTTCAAAGTTGTTAATGGTTATTCTTTCAAATTTACCTTTAAATATTAAATATATCTTATTGAAATATATTTAAGGTTATCATTTCAAAGTTGCTAATGGTTGTTCTTTCAACTTTACCTTTAAATATTAAATATTTTTTATTTAAATATTTTTTTCAATGGTTATCAGTTCAATATGCTAAAGGCTATTCTTTCAACTTTACATTTAAATATTAAATATATCTTATTTAAATATATTTTTCAATGATTATCATTTCAAAGTTACTTATGGTTATTCTTTCAAAGTTGCTAATGGTTATTCTTTCAACTTTACCTTTAAATATTAAATATATTTTATTTAATTTTTTTTTCAATGGTTATGATTCAAAATACTAATGGTTATTTTTTCAACTTTACATTTAAATATTAAATATATTTTTCAATGATTATCATTTCAAAGTTACTAATGGTCATTCTTTCAAATTTACCTTTAAATGTTAAACATATTTTATTTAAATATATTTCATGGTTATCATTTCAAAGTTTTTGATAAAAGGGTAAAACGGGTTTTATAGGGACCCAAAACTACAACGTTTACAAAACATAAAAGAGGACACCAAAGTCCAACCAAAAAGACCAGCAGTCCGAGAAAAGATCAGCAACAACCAAACAAAAAAGACTAGAAAGGTCAAATCAAAAGGAAGAGCATAGTAATCACCAAAAAAACCCCAGCCGTTAATTCAGATTCTTGAGGACAGACTCCGTCTCCACCTCCAAATTCTACATATCATTGACATCCATTTTAAAATTTTGAATCATCTTTGAAGTAGGGGGGACTTTGTGCTTCAGATTGGCTCTGGTTCTTCTAGAAATTCCTGCATCCGTCTCTTGGCTTTTGTCCTCTGTTTCCTCTAGATCCACCACCAGAGAACCCTACTGGGCTTTATCTGGCTTTTCAGTCATCACGTTAATGATAATGGCATTATGTCTTGCCATACGATTGTTTGCTCAGCAACGGTTTTGATGGTATTCCTTATGTTCTCAACCTTGGAATCTATATTTCTGTTACTGTGATCCACATCTTTCTTTTCAGTCTCTGCAATCTTTGCACCCAGCTCGTCAATCTTGCTTTGAAGGGCCCAATTTTTTATTTTCAACTCATTAATTTCAATGAATGTCCATTCCAAGAGTTTGAAGTGGGACTCAGAATTGGTTTTGGCAAGGTTCAGAACATCCAGAGAGGGATTTTTTCCAGTATTAGGAAAAAATTTCTTAAGGTTAGGAATAACAGGGGAGTAATCATTAGTGTGTTTATCTGGTAGAGGATCATCACAAAGCTCAATTTTGTTGGCATCAGACTCCTCCGACTCAGAGGAATCTTTAGAATAGGAAACAAGGCTTTTGGCTTGGGGTTTCTTATCAATAGAGCTGTTCTTAAGGGAGGGGCTATCAAGCTCAAGCTCAACACAAGTTTTACCAGAATTCCCAAAAGGGATAGCATGCAAACTAAGGAATTTTCTAGCCAGACTAGAGTTAGGCAAATACTCCAAGCCACTGGGCTCAGTTTCATCACTCTTAGAATCAGGGATAGTTTCCAAAATAGCAGGAGGAGGCATATTATGGAAATGTTCAACAATCAACCTTATTAACCCAGTGTGCAGAATGGGGAATCTTTTAGGGTTTTTCTTATTATCCTCCAAGCTTTTCTTCAAGGAACAGAAAAGATAATAGGGGAGAGAGACCCTAACCTTGTATCGGAAGTGGTTGAGAAGAGAAAAGTGGTAGCCATAGACACTGGTGAAGCGCCCATCCACCGTAATGTACTCCATGATGACCTGCATAACCTTTCTCCAAATGGCCTTTATGGTGTCTGCATTGAAGTAGCTGTTTACAATTTTAACCAGACTTAGCCTTTTTTTGTCCTTTTTAGGAAATCTGATCACAGCTTCATTAGAAAAAACCTTGTCCCTAAAGAACTTCTTCCCTTCAATAGATATTCCCGCAACATCAGCAATAAGATTTTCACTGAGCTCCACATTCCTACCAAATAGGGACAATTTTCCATTATTCCACTTTTTAACAAAGAGATCCGTAGCCTCCTAGTTAGAGCCATGAAGCTTCTCCAGGAAAGGAAGCAACCCTCTGCTTTTAACCTTACTCCAAGCCTTGGCATTTTTCATGTGTGTATCATAGCTGTTTGGCTCAATTCGCTTTCTGTCTCCTCCCATATCGGACAACACAGTGGGGTAGATCCAAACAAAAGCTTTACTAAAATTGGCCCCGCCAAATCTAAGAACCCACAAAGTGTGCGGAGTTTTCTTGTAAATTAAGCCACTGGGCTCGGTCCCATGCACTCTAATGATTGTGATGTGAAAGATCCAACCTATCCTCATTAAAGGGATAACACATCGCTTTTCCATGTGATTTATCATAATTTAATAGGGCATAGACATTAGAGTTTAGATCGCTAGTATTAAGCTAGGTAGGCACATCTTTACTCCTAACTCCTTCGTTAGCGAAAAAATATGCAACAACATTTGCTTCTCTATAAGCATGTGATATTTAAACTTTTTCAAATTTATCCAAAGTCAATATGGCATCCTCAACCCATGATTTAATGGTACACGAGGGGGGAAACTTGCCATAGACGCAGTCAATTATGTTTTTGGAATTTCCTTCGAGCCACAGATTTTTAATGTTAAGACTTTGGGCTAAATTTATGATGTGAAAAGCACCAGATGATTTGTTTGAGAACCACGAGGAGAGGCAATTGCTCAAATGAAATTGCAAAAGGAATCCCTTATAACTCCACCATAGCCCGCCGCCCCCGGATTGCCTTTAGCCGCACCATCAAAGTTAGCTTTGATCCAACTGTTTGGCAGAAAAGACCAGCAAACACCCTCTCTCTCCTTCTTGACCTTCATTATAGTTCTAGAAAAATCAAGACTTATGTTCCAATCCTTAGCAACAATTAATTCATAGAGCGAATGCTCCGCTTTCATGGGCATGTTGTCCTTCTGAGCCAAGGCATTGAAATTTTCCTTCAGGGATCTGACAATTTTATCAAAGACAATATCCATAGAGGCATCTTTACCCCTATAAATTCTATTGTTGCGTTCTTTCTAGAGGCCCCAAGCATCATGAGGGAAGGATAAATCCCATGAAAGCCTGAGCATAGGATTTCTTGTCGGGGCTTTCCATTGAGTGAAGAAATCTTCAATGGATGAAGGGAAAACCCAAGGAAGGTGCCATAACCTGATAATTTTTTCCTAGATAGAAGCAGCAAATGAGCAATGAAGGAATAAATGATGCATAGATTCAACATCCATCTTACAAAGAAAGCATCTATTAGGAATTTGAAATCCGCATTTACACAGGTTATCAATCATGAACACCTTATTTTGGAGAAGGATCTAGAAGAAGATATTAATTTTAGGTATCAAATGTTTGAACCAAGCTTTAGACCAGAAGGGAGGATGGTCCAAAGAAGAAGTAATCCTGGAAAATGCAGATGACACTAAAAAATTGCTAGAGGGTTCATCTATCTAAACCGCCTGACCATCCAGCTACTCAGAACTAAGTCTAACAGCTATCAGAGAAGATTGGATAGGAGCCAAAGCCTGACTAACACTGCACAAGTCCACCCAATTACCATTCGCTATGTAATCTTTCACATAAGTTCCAAATAGTGCCTTACAAATCTCTGCCCATTCACTCAAGGAATTGATTTTTATAATGGGCTCCTGAAAAAGCCATCTGTCATCCCAAAATCTAGTGTGATTACCATTTCTCACTTGCCATCCAATACCATCATCCACAATATTTTTACCATTGATTATATTATTCCAGCATGTAGACCCTATGGGAAGAAGGTGGGGGTCCTTCTTTATAACGGAGGAGCAATTGTTTTCTAAATATTTGCTAGCCAGAATATCAATCCATTCCCCAAAAGAAGAGGAGATTCTCCATATTTGTTTAGCTAAGAGGATTTTATTGACAGTTCTGATTCTTTTTAAACCAAGTCCTCTGACCTTTTTAGGTCTACAAACTAGATTCCAGCCAATTAAGGGAAGTCTTTTTTTTCCTCAACACCTGACCAAAGAAATCTTTTTTGAATTTTTTCAATGGCTTCAGCGAATTTAGTAGGAATCTTAAATAGGCTCAAGGCATAGATAGGCAGATTTTGGAGAGAGACTTTGAGGAGCTAAAGTTTTCCGGCTTGACTTAGTAGGGCTCCTTTCCATCCTGCAAGCTTCTTGTTGAATCTTTCAACCAACGAGAGCCAGAAAGACTCGGGAGGTTTCAAGCTTAATGGTAGACCAAGGTAGGTGGCAGGAAAGGAATCCACCCTACAACCCAGAATTTTGGCAATTTTGGCCTGTCTATGATCCGGAGTGTTGAAGAAGAATAGAGATCTTTTTTGATTGTTGATCAACTGTCCTGAAGCTCTCCAGTAATTTTCAAGCAACTGTTTTATAGATTTTCCTTCAGACACCGTAGCTTGACCCATAATCATAGTGTCATCAACGAATTATTGATGGGATCACACCAACTTTCCAAAGGAAGGTTTGAGACCAGAAATAAATTTAAAATCGACCAATTTTTTTAGATTCCTGCCTAAACTTTTAGTCACAAGAGTGAATAAAATAGGAGAGATAAGATCACCCTGCCTTAGACCTCTGGTACTCTGAAAAAAAGAGGTGGGGGATCCGTTGACCATAATCGATATGGAAGTCGTGGACACAAGTTGTTCCACCAATTGGATAACCCTGTTACAAAAGCCAAAAGCCTTTAAAATTTTAAATAAGAAAATCCAGTCAACTTTATCATAGGCTTTTGAGATATCAAGCTTTAATAAGAAGCCTTCACTATTCGACTCAACTAAGGAGTGAATATTCTCATGTACCATAACAATTGAGTCAAGAATTTGTCTACCAGGGACAAAGCCATTCTGTTGAGGAGAAATCAAGGAAGGCAAAAAAGTTAAAAATCTAGAGGTTAAGACCTTAGAGATGATTTTGTATAAAGAATTACAGAGACCTATAGGCCTAAAAGCCTCAAAATTATTAGCTCCAGGTTTCTTGGGGATAAGAACCAAGAAGGTAGCATTTAATTCTTCTAGAAGACTTCTAGATCCAAAAAATTCTTTAACAACATTTACCACATCTTCTTCAACAATCTACCAGAGCCATTGAAAGAAAAATAAAGGGAAACCATCAGGACCCAAAGCTTTACTCCCGTCAAAGGAAAAGAGAACCCGCTTGACTTCCTCATTGGTGGAGATAGTTATAAAAAAAGAGTTGTTTTCCTGGTTGATAGTTATTGGTATAGCTTCAACTAAATGATCCTACTCATTTTGGTTTATTTCATTACTTGCCGAGAGAATATGTTTAAAGAAGGAGCTCGCCTACTTTCTAATATCCTCCTCCTCCTCATACCTAGTTCCATTCACTTCTATTTGAGATATTCTGTTTACAACTCTGTGTTTTGATGCCAATAGATGGAAGTACCTATTGTTTCTATCTCCTGCGGATAACCAAAGAGCTCTAGACCTTTGTCTCCAAAACTCCTCCTCCTTTCCAATTATGTCATGCATCTTCGTAAGGAGCTCATTCTCTTTTTCCTTAGTGTCATTCAAGTAACCCTCCTTCTGTATTTTAAATTGAACTTCTCTCAAATCCATCTGTAGATCAGACTTAATCCTAAAGATGTTCCCAAAAGATTCATTTTTCCACTTTTTTAAATTACATTTCACTTCCCTTAACATTTTTGCAATTCTGAACATTGCAGTTCCTTGAATTCTTATATTCCACCATTTCCTTATTTCCTCTTTAAGAGAAAGATGAGAGATCCACATTTTTTCAAATCTGAAAGAAGTGTTCTTCTTTTTTATTAGATCCGCAGTGAAACTGATAGGAAAATGATCAGAACCAATTCTCGTAAGAGCTTTAAGGGAGTAGTAATAATCAAAATACCAATGATTGGAGATCAAAGATCTATCTAATCTAACCTGTATGAGATCCATCCACTTTCTACTATTAGACCAGGTAAAGGAAGCTCCATGTAGATCCAAATCAATCAGCCCTTGATTATCAATGAAATTCTGAAGATCCTCTTTACTCTCCAAATTAATCTAGGATTCCCCAAATTTTTCTCTGTTCATTAAGGGTGTGTTAAAATCCCCCATAACAATCCAAGCTTCTTTATCAAAAATCCTCCTAAAGGCAACTAATTCCAACCAAAAATATTTTCTCATTCCTTTTCCATTAGGAGCATATATATTCACTTGAATCTAACTAAAGTTATCTATTATATGTGTAAATCTAGTGGCTATATGATTCGTACCTTCCAATATCGGATCTCATTTTATAGTGTGGCTATTCTAGAAAGTCACAATGCCTCTAGAAGCACCATTCGAATTATTGCCCTGGTTACTGTAATACTGGAAAATTTTCATCTTTTCAATTTTCTCCGTTGACATTTTAGTTTCCTAAATTAAAAGAATATCCGGCTTGTGATCTCTAATGAAATTGTGAAGAACATCCTACTTGTGGGGGCTATTGAGTCCCCTAATATTCCAGGACATAATCTTCATTAGATACTAGGGGAGTTAAGACATTATGGGATGGTTTTCTGGGATCCACTCGCAATATCCTGAAAACTATTCAGCTCTCTTTTCTTTTTCGGAGACTTTTTACCTCTTGAGTTCTTTACTGCTCCACAATCTGCCTTGACTCTTGATATGGTAGAAATGCCACTTGGGGTCTTCCATTGTTTTTTTTTTGTCTTCTTCTTTGATATATTCTCCTCTTTATTAGTCTCATCTTGGCTATCTGTCTCTCTACTAGACTCCCATTCCTTTTTAGTTGGTATTCTTTGTTCCCAAGGTAAGGTGTCCATGTTACCATTCTCTTGACATGACAAGACATTACTAGAAAGATTTACTGTGTGATCCATATTTTCAAGGGAATCCTTAATCCAATCTATGGAGTTGGGATCCATCAGGTGCACTAATCCCTAAGGGGGAAGATTATTAGAAGACGAGGAGGGAAGAGGAATATTTAGAACCAAGGATAAGCCCTCACTAGGAATATCCTCCAAACCTGGGATCTCTTCGTTTCTATCAGAAGGGACTATCATTTGGGATAAGGAGGTAGAAAGGTTCTGATCTCCTTCTCCAACTAAGGTGTCCTCATTGGAATCCCTTTCCTTTGATAAAGATATTTTAACAAGATTCATGTAATGAGGATCATTAGGGATCTCACCTTTAGGCTCCATGACCACTTCAATCTCTGGAGAGCTATTCTAAATATCAGACTCTTTGTTTTCTAGGTCTTGCTCTTTATTTTCCTTCCTTTCTTCTCTTGAGTCATTTTTTTTTTTCCACTCCTTTTTTATAGGTCCTGCTAGTTTTTCTTTCTCTGAAGTGGCATTTAAGGGGCATTTTTTTGCCTAGTGACCATATTTCCTACACTTGAAATAGGCAAACGGGATGGTTTCAAACTCTATATTCTATTCCTATGAACCTATTTTAGATTGGATCTCAATCGATGATGGTAGATCTGCTTTCTGGGAGACTCCCACACATATCCTTGCAAAAACCAATCTCTTTCTAGCAGCTGTCATTGTGTCAATAAAAAGGAGCTCACCAAAGGAGCTCACAATACCATGAAAGATGTCTTCACTCCAGTACTCCAGGGGTAGGCCTGGAAGTCTAACCCAAACTGGGACATTCTCAAAGATGGAATCCGATAGATCCAAGTTGGAGGACCACTTCTTTAGAGCTAGGGAAGATTTCCCTATCATCCAAGGACCTCCACTTCTAACAGCTATGACATCCTCTCTACAAGTAAATTCAAACGCGAAAAAACCCTTTGGAAGAGCAGCAACTGAGACTTTCTCACTAGTTCTAAATTTATTTTTAACAAACTCCCTAACCACTTCATTATTTGGTCTAGGGCCCATGAACTTCCCAACCAGAGTTCATTCCATTAGGGCTATATTATGGTCAATGAGTAGATCTGGAATAGAAATAGCAAACTTACCTCTAATTGGGGATGAGATATTTTGCATTGGAGGGAAAGATGATTTTCCATTAGGTTTTACCCCGAATAGAGAGGTCCAAGGTTTGCGATTGCCTCCAATGCCACCTGTGGTCCCCACTCCCCCTTTAGCTTTCTCATTTTTACTGGTGGAGGATGCAGCAGGGTTAATCTCCAGATTTTCCTTTCCCCCAGGTTCCACCTGTATTTTGTCTCTGGAGTCCACATCATCCTGGCCATCCTTACCTTGCTTCTGACTCGACTCCAACTCCTGATTCGACTGTCAATTTTCTAATCTTTCTCCATTTCCTTTTCCATTGCTTTGAATTTCAAAATCCCTTTTCTCCTACCCATGTCCGTGCTCGAGTTCCGCCATGATCTTTTTTGAGGGAAGCTATTGTTATTCTGACTATTTTAATTGTTACAAGAATAAACTGTATACTATGTGCACATTATCTAGGAGTAATTTTCTATACCTATAATCTTTGCAATGCTTTGAAAGTGTGGATAAGAGAAGATTGAACTAGAGTAAATCTCATCGCACATAGTGTATTTTCCTTTTAAGTGCATTAAAATATATCTTTAAATATTAAATATATCTTATTGAAATATATTTTTAATAACCATTATTTGGAAACTGGCATTAAAATATTTATATATAGTTTAACCATAGTCTTACTTTTAATAATGTTATAATTTGCTCTATTTTCCAATAATGAGACCGCCAACCATAAGAATTTGTTAGCGCTTCTCTCATTCGTCACCGACAATTCATTCGAATGTATCATCTACGGAGCCACTATCTTAGAAATTTCCAAATGAGAAGAAGTCCACTTGTTTTGAGCGTTTCACACGACAATCTACCTACGATCACTCTTGAAATTTCTGAGCTTTTCGTTAGTTTGCAATTTTCTTGTCCCCCACCATTGATGACTATTTTTAAATATTAATACTATACGTTTCAACTTTTTATATGACACTGGTTGCTACCTCAATGATTTGTGTTTGAGGATTTGTTTCAGAAATGGAGAGAGGTATGATGACCGCAATGCTATGCTTAAGCCTGGCTGTGGTATTCACATTAACCCCTGCCACCACCATACACAATGCTAACACTTCCTCCTCTCCTTATGTCTTTGCTTTACGTCATTCCCACACACAAGGAAGGTTTTCTTTTACGAAAGGTCGTATGGTGCTTGAGAAAGTTGATGGTGAGAAGAGGGATGTTGAAGCTCTGCTATCCTTCAGACATGCCATTACAACTGACCCATGCAATCACTCTCCAATTGGACTTCAATTAATTCAAAAAACATGTTGTAGACTGGTGTTTGGTGCAGAAAACACACCAACAGAGTGGTGGCCATATATCTCCCTCAATTGGGATTGAAAGGTACCATTTCTCCATCTGTAGGAGGCCTCTCCTTGTTACGCAGATTAAATCTCTCATACAATTCTTTCATGGGAAGGATTCTGCATCAGCTTGGCCAGTTGAAAGCGTTGAGAATACTTGACTTTAAAAGAAATGAACTAGAGGGTTCCATCCCCAAATCTCTTGCCAATTGCTTGCAGCTTCAGTGGATTAGCCTTTCGGAGAATAACTTGATGGGGAGCATACCAGCAGAATTCAGTGGTTTGGAGAAGATAGAGCATCTCTGCTTGCCCTACAATAGTTTGAGTGGAAGCATTCCAAATTCTCTACGAAACTGTATGTCTCTACTTGATTTGATCCTTAGCAATAACCATCTTACAGGTGAGCTACTTTTAATGTCTCTATTTTGAACTTTGACAACAACATGTTAAGTCCTTCCATCCCTCTTAGTAATTGTTCTGAATTATAATTCATTGAATTTATAGGGACAATTCCAAAGGCAATAAGAGAGCTCAAGTTTCTAGAACTATTGTATCTAAATTCAAACAATTTAACTGGACCTATACCACCTGAACTAGGAGATTGCACGTCTCTTCTTGAATTGGGCCTCAGCAGTAACTATCTCTCAGCTGCGCTACTGCCATTTCTTACTTTAAAAGCACCATGACCCTCCCTCTTAGTAATTGTTCTAATTATACTTCATTGAATTTTACAAGGACAATTCCTGTTGAATAATGATGCTGCATAGCATACGTTACAGATTATTTTTAGTCTTCTGCCACCACCGTCATCTTTATTTCACCATTTTCTATCAATATTCCTGAGTTGAATAAGGCATGCTTCATGCAGCGTTTGTCTTAAATGTTTTGTCTATTTTAGGTTCTTCTATTTTGAGTCAATTCGGAGATTGCCTTTAATGTACTGGAATCACATTTTTATTCAAGTATGATTAAAGAAGACAGCTTTGTAGAGTTTGCAATATACAGTTTATTTTTATGTGCTCTGTATTTCAAGAATGCTCTGTTTTTCTTTTTGAGTTGAAGATTGTTTTTTATTTCTGCTGTTATATCCACCTCTTCAGTGCAGGAATTTGGCTAGTTTTAGATTTTACATTTGGTATTAGAGCAAGTATTTTCTTTTGGGTTAAAGATTTAATGGTTAGAATTTCACCAAAGGTTTGTCATGTTGAATTCTAACTTCTTGTCCATTCCAGAATTTGATGGAAATGAGTATGATTATTGGTGCATAAAAATAATGACTTTTTTGTAAAGAAAAGATGTGTGGGAGATTGTTGAATCAGGTTACTAGGAGCTAGTTGATTGGAATAATTGGAATGCCCTCACAGCCAATGATAAAGCAGCCAAGAAGGAGGCCAAGAAGAAGAGTTCTCAAGCTCTGTTTCATATTCAAATGTCTCTTGATAAGAGCTTATTTCCAAGGATTGTGGGTGCAAAGACAACATAAGATCCCTGGAAGACTCTAAAAGAAGCTTACTAAAGCAGTGATCAAGTGAAGGAGGTAAAGTTACAAATAATGAAAAGAGAATTTGAGAATTTAGAGATGCAAGAAGCTAAAAGTGTGAGTGATTATTGTGTCAGAGTTAAATATGTGGTCAATAAGATGGATAAACTTGGAGAAATTGTGAACAATGAGGTTTTGATCAAAAAGGTGTTGAGAACTCTCACACCAAGATGGAATCATGTTGCCATAATTATAGAAGAAAGCAAGAATTTGACAACCCTTTAGTTTGATCACCTAGTTGGGTCTCTTATGTCTCATGAAGAGAGATTGAAAGATTCATTTGGACAAAGTGATGTGAAAGCCTTTTCATCCAAATTTCAAATCACAAAGAAATAAATGTCAGCAGCAGCACTACTAAAAAAAATGAAGGCCAAGGTAGAGGCTTTTGTGATAAGAGAAATGTTCAATGTTACCATTGTAATAAGTATGGCTACTTTGAAAGGGAATGTAGATTAAAAGAAGGTAAAAGTGTTAATTATGCTAAAGAAAGTGATGAAAATCCTCTAAATCATTTATTTTTATCTTACTCTAAAGGTGAAACTAGTAGTAAAAAAGTTTGGTATCTAGATTCTAAATGCTCTAACCATATGATAGGGAATGAGAACTTGTTTTCAACAAAGGATGAGAGTTTCAAGTCCAAGATTCAGCTTGGTGATGACAAATCATTGGAGGCTGCTAAAAAAGGAGCTATGGAAGTCCACACAAAAGAAAGTATAAAGAGTGTCAATGATATTTATTTCACTCCACAGTTAAATTATAATTTGTTAAGTGTTGGACAACTATGTGAGAAGAACTATAAAGCTATTTTTGAGAGTAAGAAATGTATAATTTATGATAACCTTTAGGACAATAGGGTTGTGACTGTTGTGCATATGAAAAAGAATAGAATTTTCCCTCTAAAATTTGGTGAACGTAAGAACATCCTTGCCAATATGGCATATGAGGATATCAGTTGGTTATGGCATCTCAAGTATGGACATTTAAATTTCCATAGTTTAAAGATTCTCACATCAAATGCATTAGTTTCTAGTTTACCTAAGATTGAAGAGCACAAGGAGGTTTGTGAAGGATGTGTTAAAGGAAAGCACACAAGGGAGAAATTTTCAAAAGGTAATGCATGGAGGGCCCATCATCCCCTTCAACTTGTTCATTCTGATATTTGTGGTCCTATGCAAATAAATATTTTGAGTAAGTCATCATATTTTATCGCTTTTATTGATGATTACTCACGAAAATGTTGGGTGTATTTTTTGAAGGGCAAAGATGAAGCCCTTGATCCATTCAAGAGATTTAAAGCCCTTGTAGAAAATGAGAAAGGGTGCAAAATCAAATGCTTAAGGACTGATCATGGAGGAGAATATTTTTCAAGATCTTTTCAAAATTATTGTGATATGAATGGCATCAGAAGGCAACTCACCACTACCTACACACCTCAACAGAATGGAGTAGCTGAAAGAAAAAATAGAATAATGACAGAAATGGCAAGGAGCATGTTACAAACCAAGGGGTTAAGCAATTCCTTTTGGGGTAAAGTAGTTGCTACAACAGTGTACATTCTCATTCTCAATTGAATCCCCACTAGCGCACTCAAGAAGATGACTCCTTATGAAGCATGGTATGAGAAAAGGCCTAATGTTAATCATTTTAGAGTTTTTGGTTGTTTGGCTTATGTCCATGTACCTTATTAGAATAGACAAAAGTTAGATGTAGAAAGTGAGTCATGTATTTTTGTTGGATATAGTGAGGAAAGTAAGGCTTATAGATTTTATAATCCTCTCACTAATAAGCTTATTGTGTCAAGAGATGTGATTTTTGATGAAGGGGGGGTCTATAGTCATCAAAAAGGCCATATGGAGTAGACAAAATCTATTTTAAATGATATTATTTTTGATGATATTAATCATGAGCAGCCCACTAATGTTTCTATTCCAAGTGCTACAAATCCATCAAGTAGCTCCTCCTCTAGTTGTTCAAGTCCAATTGAAAGCACAACTTCAACTCCAAGTTCTAGAAGGAAGGTGAGAAGTTTGAGAGATATTTATGAAAGGAGTGAAAATCAAGCACATGAAGAAAATCTAATAGGTGAGACAGTTAATTTTACTTTATTTACCAAGGTTGATTTTGAACCATCATGTTTTGAAGAAGCATGTACTAATGAGGTTTGGATGCAAGCAATGAAAGAAGAGATGGATTCCATTCATAGGAATGACACTTGGGAGCTTACAGATCTTCCACATGACAAGAAGAAGATTGGCACCAAATGAGTGTACAAGACCAGGTTTAATAGTGATAGGAATATTGAAAGGCATAAGGAGAGATTAGATGCTAAAGGCTTCACACAAAAAGTATGGGATTAATTATGAAGAGACATTTGAACCAGTTGCAAGACAAGAGACCATCAAAATTTTGATTTCATTAGTAGCTCAAAAGAATTAGAGCATACCTCATATGGATGTGAAAAGTGTCTTCTTGAATGGGTACTTAGAAGAGTAAGTGTATGTGGAACAACCACAATGTTTTGAAGTGCAAGGAAAAGAAGATCAAGTCTACAAGTTGAAGAAGGCTTTGTATGGCCTCAAGCAAGCACCATGATCATGGTATGCTAGGATTGATGTATATTTTTAGAATAATGGCTTCAAAAGAAGTAAGAATGAACCTAGCCTTTACTACAAACAAGAATGTAATGATATTCTTATTGTGAGTTTGTATGTTGATGATTTGTTTTATATGGGTAGTAGTTCTAAGATGAAGGATGAGTTAAAAATTGCTATGATGAAAGAATTTGAGATGAAAGATCTTGGTCTCATGAAATATTTTCTAGGAATGGAGGTTTATCAATGTAAGAATGAAATTTTCATTTTCCAAACCAAATATGAAAAAGATATGTTAAAGAAGTTTGACATGGTTGATTGTAAACCATACTCCAAGTAGAAGTGTGCTCCAAGTGCTCATGGAGTTGTGTTGTGTAGAGAAGATGGTGCTGAAATTGTTGATGAGACTACTTACAAAAGTATTGTTGGGAGTTTGATGTTTCTAACCCACACAAGGCCTGACATTACATATTTAGTTTCACTTGTTTCAAGGTACATGATAAATCCATCAGAAATACACATGAAGGCAGCCAAAAGAATTTTGAGGTATGTGAAAGGCACTTTAAATTTTGGTATTCATTACTACTCTTCTAAAAAGTTCAATCTTGTTGGCTTTAGTGATTCAGATTAGGGAGGTAGTTTGGATGACCGAAAGTCTAAATTTGGTAATTACTTTTCTTTGGGTTCTCGTTTAATTACTTGGAGTTCAAAGAAGCAAAGTATTGTTTCCCTCTCTTCCATAGAAGCAGAGTATGTTGCAGTCACTTCAGCAAGTACACAATCTCTTTGGCTCAAAAAAGTTTTAGAAGAAATTGGAGAGAAGCAGATTTAGCCTACAATGTTTTTTTATGACAATATGAGTGTCATCAAGCTAGCAAAGAATCTGGTTCATCACAATAGAACAAAGAATTATGATCTAAAATATCATTTTATTCATGATTTGGTACATAAGAAGGAATTTGAATTGAAACATATCAACACTCAAGATTAGCTAGCAGATATTCTCACCAAGGCAGTTGCAAAAGATCAGTTTTTGACATTGAGAGATCAAATTGTGAGCCCTTTCAACATCAAGGGGAGTATGTTGAATAATGATGTTGCATAGCATACGTTATAGCTTATTTTTAGTCTTTTTCCACCACCATCATATTTATTTCACCATTTTTCTATCAATATTCCTGAGTTGAATAATGCATGCTTGATGCAGTGTTTGTCTAGTAAATGTTTTGTCTATTTTATGTTCTATTTTGAGTCAAGTCTAAGACTTCATTTAATGTATTGGAATCAAATTTTTATTTAAGTATGAATAAAGAATACAACATTGTAGAGTCTGCAATATACGGTTTTTTTTATGTGCTCTGTATTTCAAGAATGCTCTATTTTTCTTTTTAAGTTGAAGATTTTTTTTTATTTCTATTTTTATATCCACCTCTTCAGTGCAAAAATTTGGTTGATTTTAGATTTTACAATTCCAAAGGTCATAGGAGAGCTAAAATATTTGGAACTACTGTATCTGAATGAAAACAACTTAACTAGACCAATACAACAAGAACTAGGAGATTGCGCATCTCTACTTGTATTGGACCTCATTAATAACTATCTCTCAAGTATGCTACTTTATGCCTTCAAGCAACCTATTATTATTTATTGCTTCCATCCATCATTCTCTGAGTAATAGATTTAAATTATGCTTTATTATATTTCACAGGGACAATTCCAAAGGCCATAGGAGAGCTGAAATCTTTATTTTTTTTTGTATTTCAATAAAAAAACTTAACTGGAACTATACCACATGAACTACGAAACTGCACATCTCTAATTTTATTAGACCTTGGCAATAACTATCTCTTAGATACACTACGCTACTTTATACCTTCAAGCAACATGTTATTATTTATTGCTTCCATCCATCATTCTCTCAGTAATAGATTTGAATTATAATTTATTAAATTTGATAGGGACAATTTTAAAGGCCATAGGAGAGCCGAAATCTTTTTTTTTATTATATTTCAACAAAAAAACTTAACTGGAACTATACCACATGAACTACAAAACTACACATATCTCATTGAATTGATCCTTAACTTTAACTATCTCACAAGTGCACTATTGTCATGTCTTTACTTTAAAAGTAGCATGCTAGCCCCTTCCATTCCTCCTCTTAATAATAGATTTGAATTATGCTTGATTTCATTTAACAGGGACAATTTTGAAGGCCATAGGAGAGCTCAAGTCATTGGAATGATTGGATCTAAATGTAAACAATTTAATTAGAGCTATACCACTTGAACTAGGAGATTGCATGTCTCTTCTTGAATTGGACGTTAGCAATAACTATCTCTCAAATATGCTACACTACTTTATGACTTCAAGCAACATATTATTATTTATTGCTTCCATCCATCATTCTCGTAGTAATAGATTGGAATTATACTTTACTAAGTTTGACGGGAACAATTCCAAAGGCCATAAGAGAGCTTAAATCTTTCTTTTTATTATATTTCAATAAAAACAACTTAACTGGAACTATACCACATGAACTATGAAACTAAACATCTCTAATTGAATTGAGCCTTAACTTTAACTTTCTCACAAGTGCGCTATTTTCATGTCTTTACTTTAAAATCATGCTAACCCCTTCCATTCCTCCTCTTAGCAATAGATCTGAATTATGCTTCATTGCATTTAATAGGGACAATTCTGAAGGCCATAAGAGAGCTCAAGTCATTGGAACGATTGGATTTGAATGTAAATAATTTAGCTGGAGCTATACCACCTGAACTAGGAAATTATGTATGTCTCTTTTGGAATTGGACCTTAGCAATAACTATCTCTCAAGTATGCTATGCTACTTTATGCCTTTAAGCAACCTATTATTATTTATTACTCGCATCCATCATTCTCTTAATAATAGATTTGAATTATACTTTATTATATTTGTCAAGAACAATTCCAAAGGCCATAGGAGAGGTTAAATCTTTGGATCAATTGTATTTGAATAATAACAATTTAATTGGAACTCTAGAACATGAACTACAAAACTACACATATCTAAATACATTGAGCCTTAGCTTTAACCATCTCATAGGTGCACTATTTTCGTTTCTTTACTTTAAAAGCAACATGCTAACCTCTTCCATTCCCCCTCTCAATAATAGATCTAAATTATGCTTCATTGCATTTAATAGGGACAATTCCAAAGGCCATAGGAGAGCTCAAATCATTAGAAATATTTTACCTGAATAGCAACAATTTAACTAGACCTATACCACGTGAAATAAGAAAGTTCAACAAGTTGAAATTTTTGTACCTGGATGCAAATAATTTAACTAGAGTTATACCACCTAAACTTGGAGATTGCACTTCTCTCTAAAAGTTGATCCTTGCCAATAACTCTCTCTCTCAGGTGAGCTACTCTCATTTTTTTAGAGAACATACTATTTACTACCATTCATCATCCTTTCTAGTAATAGATCTGAATTATACTTTTTTGGATTTGACAAGGACAATTCCAAAGACCATAGGACAACACAAATTTTTGGAATTTTTGTATCTGAATAAAAAAAATTTAATTGTACTAGTACTATTGGTATGTGGTGACTAATCATGCTATACTGTACACTCTTCATGTATCCTCATCGAGGTCTAGGGCCGGGCCAGGCCTCAGACAGGGGTTCGGGGGTGACAACCCTCAAGAAAATTTTTTTCCTACTTTTTCACATTGTCAATGAATAAAGAAAAAATTGACTTTGTAGAACCCTAATCTAGAAGTTTCTAAGCTTGTTATAAGGGGTTGAGATGGGAGTTGTAGTGTGTGAGAAAAAGGCGATTATTTGCAAGATTGTAATAAGTTTGCACTAGATAATAAAATCATTAGATGGCTATGATTTTGTGGATGTAGCCCAGATTGGGTTAACCATGTTAAATTCTCTAGATGTTAATTTTTCTATGTATTTTTTTAGTTCTCTGTTTATTAATTAAATCTACATTTAACTTGTTAGATATCTTCCTTCTAACCCTAACAAATACCATATAGTATTGGTGAACTCAAGAATCTTTTTGGCCTTGTCATCTACAACAATAGTCTCTCAGAGGGTATTCTTGAAAGCCTCAGTGAGTTGATTTCGCTAGGAACATTCAATGCATCTCATAATCATTTGAGAGGAAATTTTTTGCCATCCCTAAGGAACTACAAGAATTTAACTAATTTGGTATTGTCAGACAAATTTTTGAGTGGAAGAATTCCAACAACATTGTTTAATTGCACAGCCTTAATTTGGCTAAGGTTGTCCAACAACTTATTTAATGGAACTCAAGAAATCCAATTTTTTCTACTATTGAAGTTATGTCTACTTATTCTAATGATTTTTTTGGGACCCTGCCTGCATCATTGGCCAATTGTACATAGGTTAAGCTTTTGAGTGGGGAAATACCTTGGGAGTTAACTAGATTATCCAAGTTCAACTATTGGAATGTATCCTTCAATCGCCTGTGTGGGCCGATACCTCAAGGAAATCAACTTATGACTTTTGATGAGAGATCTTACCAAGGAAACTCAACATGTTTATGCATGTTCCCTTTACAAGGTTGCAAGCAGAATAAAAGTTTAGCAATGCCTTCTTCTTCAAAAATGGTGAGTAAATTAGTGTGGATTAAAGTAAATAAACACGTCTCAGTGATGGATGTGGGGTCAGGATTTGGGATAGGCCTTGGCAAAGCAATATCAGTAATAGTGTGGTGGATTTGTCTTGTGTGTTACATCAAAAGCCCCAAAATAAGAGGCATGTGTGTAGTTACAAATTCCCAAAGTTGTAGTTATAGTTTGAATTATGAGCCTCACTTCTCCTTTCATTCATTCACTAGTTAGTTGATTCATCTATTACTCAAATTTGAAAGGTTTCAGTTTCATCTATTCAACAAAAACTTTAGTAGTAAATTTTTATATTTCCAATAAGAATTGGTCTCTATTTAAATTTTTTAAACTACAAGTACAAGAATTTTTCTATCAATAATGGTTGCAGGAGAAGAGCAATTAGTAACAATGTTAGTGTTAGCAGTGTTGGAGAGAATGAGACATGTGTAGATGTGTGTACTAGGGATCTGCATATTGGATTTCTACTAGTAGGTGGACATTGAACCTAATAATGTGAGTGACGGGGATAATAAGGAATGTCATTCATAAGTATCTTGAATGGTTAGTAGAGTTGTCTTGGGTAGTGGGTTTTCTCCCTATTGGTTTCGGGTTTGACTCTGCTCCTGGGCTTAAGAGGCGGGACTTCTTGCAGGCAGGGGATCTCACTCATAGCGGACTAGTCTTGCCCTAGCTCACCTCAAGTACCTAAGGTAAGGGCTAGTGGGTTGGGTCACGAGGACACCTTTGTAGTATCATAAAAAAAGGGATGTGATTCATAAGTGAGAATTTTGAATTAGGCCATATGTATTGTTATATATATTTTTCACTTTTATGTAATGGCGAAGATTATTGGGATAATTGTAATATATTTGTGAGGAAGATAATAATTTTTCATTTCGATAATTAAATATTTGGAAATTAAATAGTGATATATGTATTTAATTCTAAATTATATATTAATGAAAAATTAATTTTGATATTATAAAATTTAGTCATCATAGTATTAAAATTAATGTTCACAATCTAATGAATATTTTAGGTTTCATATAATCTAAAAAAAAGTTGAGTGTTGAATCAAAATCAAATAATGAATTTCGTTTTAATTAGTAATTATGATTGGATAATTGTATTAAATATATTGTAATGAAATAGTGATAGATGCATTTAGTTTTAAATATATTGATGTTGTATAAAATTTAGTCATCAAAGGATAAAAATTAATGTTTAGAATATTACGAATATTTTGGATTTCATATAATCTCAAAAATCTCTAAAGGTTTAATCCAATACCACAAGATCCAACATAAGCATCATAGGAATCTTCTAATGCATAGGAATGATCTAACAAAGAATTACAGAAATGATCCCTTCAACTTTGCCTTATTTATATCTAATTTTGTCAAGGTGTTAGTTTTAAACACCTTAGAGAAGTTTGTCAATAACTATGGTCAAGTTCTATGAAGCAAAACACTCATTGGATTGGCTTTAAGACTTTGAGAAAATGATAAAAATAACATTCACACATTTCTACATATGGTCTAGTATGATGCTAATGTAGACTAAGATTTTGTTCCTTAGAGACAAAATATGCTTTACTAATTTTCTCCTTTTCCCAACATCTTTTTATGCATCTTAATTGAAACACAAATCCTTTGTGGGATTAATAATGGGAATTCAAGATAGATACCAAGGAATTTTGGATTGACCCAAGATAAGAAAGTGTTGGGTTCAAGGTAGGGACCATGTGTGTGGATATAAATGTGAATGTAGGATAATAAATTATGCATAAATGATAAATATAAAAAATGCATGTAAATAGAGATGAGATAAAGTTGAATATATGGGAATAGGTGCAAATGAAGGCGAAATAAATAGGGAAGGGTATACATTTTTCAACAAAATTTATCTTAAGATTGTTTCACTTATTGACATGTAATTATATTAATACATTCCATCAAAATGGGAAAACAAACAAATGGGGATTGGCATGGGTATACAAATTTGATCATTACATTTTAGCCCCACTTTGAGGTGCATGAAAATATAATTCGAGTAGTCTTTTCAAAGAAAATGATCATTCTCATTCATGGGTAAAATAAAATATTTAGACATTTCAAAAGGATTTTAAGTCCATGTAAAGTAATGCACCATTCATTGATTCTTCTTGTCTTACTCTTCTTGGCACAAGAACTCCATAGGAACTTGCAAAATAGAGAAAATATATATATTGAGTAGCCTCATTACACAAGTGAAGTAGAAACAAGTAACATTTTCTTCCAATTATCTATGAAATTTTTGAAAAGCAAAGAATGGGGAAAGGGTTAAAAAGTTATCCCTCTAGAAAAGGAATACAAAAAAATATTGGTTAATTATGCCAATGTGATGTCACCTTCACTATGACCATATAATGAAAACCCACTAAATTTTAGAAAGATGTGCTTTGCACAAGTATAGTAATGTGATAAAAATTCTACTTGACTTTAGTTATGTATTGTGATGAAGATCCCTCTAGATAAAATATGTTGGGAATTAATGTGTCCCAAACTTTCCAAGTTCCTAAAACTATTTATTTATTATTTGGAATTTCTCATAGTTAATTGGACATTATTATATTTTATTTACTAGCTTCCATCCACCATTCTCTCGATAATAGATATGAATTATACGTGATTGAATTTCATGGGTATCATTCCAAGTGTCATAGATATGTGGATATTTTGAATATGGGCATAAATAATTTAACTAGTCCAATTTAACTAACTTTACTTGAATAGAAACATTTGAAAGAATTTTGAATAAATAATTGACTTCAGCGCTCATGTTAGTCATCACTACCTAGTGTTGAAATGGTGTTAGAATACTAGGAGATGGAGGAGAAAAATGGATGGAATTAGAGCACACCAATTGGGATTGATATGTGATCCTACTCTTTTTTGGAGCATGCCACACCCAACTCCTTGAAATGACCTCATATCAAAAAAATTGGATTTTAAACCCATCTCAAACTATACCCATAATTTTCTCAAAAATTAAAGGGGCACCTCATAATTAGCCTATGGTGGATGATCAAAGACCATCCACCATCACTCCCAAAAATATGCAACTATTTGAGGATTCCTACACCATCTAATTAAAATCCATTTGAGGGTCAATGAAATACAGGGAAATGGTTTCTTTGGTAATGTGGAGATCTAGAATATCTCTATATGATAGACCATCTGAATAAAATTATCTCCTCTACTCTCTCTCTATTGGTAGAAACTATTTAAATACGCATCAATAGATCAAACAAATTCAACAACAATTTGCATAGAAGATGTAGAATGTGCTAGGTGGGAGCATATAGGCTCATTTTTTTATCAAATTAATATTTTCTTAAATATTGTTTATGTTTATATTATTTTTTTCTTGCAATTGAGCCTCATCAAATACAAAGGGTGTGGGTTGGGCGGTGGGAGGTTAGGAGATGGGGGATTTTGAGGTGGGGGGATATGAGGTGGAGAGTATGGAGGTGAGGGGTTTTGAGGTTGAGACTTATGCAAAAGATCATTTATCAAAAACTTAGCAGTTGATGGTAATTGACCCATCAAGGGCCACTCCATGTTAAACTGTTAGAAGAAAAATATCAACAAACTAATTACATAACATGAAGCATTGAATGTACTATTTTTTAAAATTTTAAAATATTAAGATAAATTTTGATATGTATTTCAAAGATATCATTAAATAATATAGAATTTGAACTAAAACTCACATCGAACACACATTCAAAATACACCATTTAGACACATTCAAATTTAACATAAATGTACTACATGAATTTGGACTTATTTATAATTTTTTTGTACATTGAAATTAAACATATAAAATTAGATCAGATGTGACATCAAGTGAATTTACCTATAACTAATTTGTGATTTAGATATT
Source organism: Sequoia sempervirens (assembly GCA_007258455.2). Taxonomy (NCBI): domain Eukaryota; kingdom Viridiplantae; phylum Streptophyta; class Pinopsida; order Cupressales; family Cupressaceae; genus Sequoia; species Sequoia sempervirens. The sequence continues at coordinate 359,558,146 of VDFB02353493.1, read as the reverse complement.
GACATCTCAAGTATATCAAAGGAAAAGAAAATAATGTTACTAATGAGTTAAGAAAATGATAGCATATGCCTATAGTTTAGGAAAAAGTATCCCTTTTTCACACTTAATTAGGAATTAATGATGAAAGGACTTAATTATCTCATAATTTAGTGTTGTAATACTTATTTAACATATTCACATTAATTTTAGGGCCCTATTAAATAAAATGGACTTAATTGTGCCTAATTTATAGTGTTGTAAAGTGTACCCCTTTACATTTTCACACTCATCTAGGGCTTTATTAATTAATTGAGGTTGATTTTCCTTAATTGGCCCCTTCAATTCAAATCCAAGCCTAATTATTGAAATTTCCAAAGGGTAAAACCCAACATCCATTAATGCCATAACACAACACTTTACCTTGAAAAATGTGTCCTAGGTAAGTGACCTAGGACCCATTCACCCAAGCGCAAATGGGTCCTCACTTAGACCTAGGACCCTAATTTAAATTATTTTTTAATGATATTTTAAGGATTTCAAATATATATTTCAATTGAAGCTTGTGATATTTGAATTAAGGATAAATTACTATAAATACAAGGCTATTTCATCAAATCAAGTTTTAGTTTTCTAGAGAAGTTTTCAAGATCTATTGGATTTTTGAGAGATCAATTACAAGAGCCAAGATTATAGTCAAGAGCATTAAAGAGATGATTTCTTCATCATTTGTTGCAGCAATCAAGATCCAATAATTATTTCAAAGTTATGTGGAGTCATGTATGTTTCTGGAGCTAATATGTTGATGTAGGTTTCATGATTCAATCAAGTGTTCAAAGAATCATTTCAAGCAAAGATTCACAGTCAAGATCCACATCCATTGAAGCCATTTCATGCAAGTTGTAGACCCCCATTAGCAAAGGTTCATCCATGGGTTTGATTTTAGTTGGAAAATCTCTTAAAGAGAAAAACTTGTAAAGTTGTCAAAGTTGCATTTGTTGTCACCATTCTTGCAATTTCACATAAATTAACCTACATAATTTATTTCTGACCTTTTGACTACAAGATTCGAGAATATAGGAGTGCATCCACATGAGAAAAAAACCTAGAAATAGATTTTTAGGAGCCCTAGCTAGGACCCATTCGTAATAGGGTGAATGAGTCCTCAGTTGGCTTTGAAAAAGCACTTTTTGTGAGAGGTATTCAAGATTTATCCCTTCCAAATTCTCCCTAAATTCTGTAGGTTCCATCAGTATTATGCTTAATATTCTAAATGCACTTTATAGATCACAATTTGGAGTTTTTTTTCTATTTTTAATCTTTCTCCCCAAAGTGTTGTTTGACCTAGACCCTCATCCTAACATAAAAAGGAAATTTGCATATTCACACCTTGATTTGACTCACCTTTTAGTCCTTAGTCATTTAATTGTTTGGATCTCATTTCCTAGTGAAATTAGAGAATTAGGACGCATTTTCCCTCTTTGGATCCACTTTTCCATTTTGGGAAATTCCCCTATCCTATTTTTTTATGTTTCATTTTGGTGAACCCAACCTTGTACAACAACATTCTAAAAATTGGAGTCCTTTTAACCCTATAACTAAGTTTTGAAATAGATTGCATTAGTTTTGCATTAGTTGCATTACATTTAGGGATCTTTAAATCTTTCATTAGTTTGCATTGCATATACGGGTTTAATTCACATTTTTTGCATTGTTTAAATTTGAAAATTTTAATAATTTGAATGCATATTACATTAATTTTGCATAGTATTTGCATATTAGTGAACTTTTCATCATTCAGATTCAAAAAATTGGATCAAAATTTCATTTCAAAAAGTTTCATATAGTTCATCATTTTTCCTTCATTGCACTTGCATTTAAACATTAAATTCTGGAAAATTATGATACAGAAGTTACAATCTAAAACTTAGATCAAAGTACACATCTAATCACTCATAAATTACATTTTTTAGTTTTAAAAAACCCTGTACCAGGACCCTTGGGTGAATGAATCCTTCGAGGCCTACAAAAACCAACTTTTCTAAGCTTTTTTGTGGTTTTTTGTACTCTAGGCCTACTAGTAACCTATAGTATTTGTCTGGAAAGTTTCAAAAATTTATGTTTTATGCATCTAGGTCTAAACATCCATTTAGTGCAGTTATTTTTAAATCATTCCAAAATCATTTCAATAGAAAAAATCTTTAGATCTATAAGACGTTTGTTTACATTTTTGAAGCATTACATAAGTTAGATAGCTTTCTTTTTATGTTCGCATTTTTCCTTTCAAGAGATGTGGTTTTGACATGGTTAAGAATGGATTGTATAAGTACAACATCCCCTCTTATGAGTTCAATTTACAACACAAAAATAAGGTCATTAAGAAACATGTTAGTATCCTTCCACTATCTTTCAATACAATCCTTAATATCGCTTTTCCTATCCCTCACTCAAACACTACTATCTCTCCCATTTGTGAGGATGATATGGTACAAGAAGATACAAGGATAGATAATCATGAAAACCATAATTGTTCTTCTCCCAATACCTCTCCTATTGGTGACGAAGGTATCTTGGTGAAAGAAGACAATCATTGAGAATCATGAAAGTCTTGTTTGTTCCTCTCCTTATCCCTCTTGGGAAGATATTATGACACAAGAAGATAAGATCATTGAAACATTCCCTAACATTACTTTACCTACTCTCCATTCATCTCCCAACATCTCTCCTACTTGTGAGAATGCTTTAGCAAAAGAGGATGCAATCATGGAAAATCATGAAAATCATATTTTTGAAGATGATATGTTTGTCTTAAGAGATATAATGATTGAAAGTTATAGCATTGTTTCTCTCTTTCCTAATGTCCCTAACATTTGGAAAGATCTATTTGAACAAAAGGATCCAATCATTGGTAAGCAAGAAAATCATAGTTATTCTTCTATTGATGCTTCCCTTGTGATGAAGCTATCTTACAAAATCCAACCATAGAATGTGATCAAGATCTTGTTTTCTGCTCTCCTAAAATATCTCCTACTAGGGAAGATATCATGGTGCAAGAAAATGATATAATGGATACATGTCTTTCAAACAATAGTAATATGGCTTTCTTAGATGAAGATGATGGAGTGACATTAGACTCCCCTTCACTAAGAGATCGTGAAAATAAGGATAATTATTTTGAAGTTATGCACATTAGATATCCCTTGAAGTGATCTCCTGAGCCACTTATTACCATCTACCCACCATCACATCAACCTCAAATTTAAAATAAACCTGTGCTTATCTTAGAACCACCTACAAGGAAACTTGATAATGATAATGTGTCATAGAAATCAAGTTACAATAACATTTCTCATATATATAATACTAGAAACAATCTACAACCAAGAAAAACAACTCCAACATCCCTCCCAGTGCCTCAGCCTATCTTGCCCAGTGCACCTCATTTTCCCTCACATAATGGAAATGAGTATGATCTTATCAAACAACTAAAAAATACTCCTGCTAAGATATCCTTATGGGACCTTATTCAAGCCTCACCTAGTTATCATAAAATGCTTCAAAGTACTTTACAACAAGTTCCTACCCCTCCCAATGTGCAACCAAATGATGTGGCAACCTAAATTCAAGGTATAACTCTGGTCAACTTAGACATTACTTTCCATCAAGATGAGTTACCTCTGTTAGAAATGTAAAAACAAAATGAAGCTTTCATGATATTAGCCCTTGTTAATAGGACGAGGATAAAGAAAACCCTTATTGACAATGGATCAACCCTTAACATGTGTAGCATAAACCTTTTGGATAAAATTGAAGTAGAAAAAAGTCATATTCAACTTGATTCTTTATCTCTTTGTGGGTTTGATAATGAAGGAAAATAGCCACTTGGTGTGATCACATTACCTATTACAGTTGGAAAGGTTAAATTGAAAACTCTGGTCCATGTTATGCCTCACGATATTTCATATAATCTTATTTTAGGTAGGTCATGGATCCATGAAATGAATGGGGTGCCTTATACTCTTCATCGTAAAATGAAATATGCTTACAACAACAAAGTATATGCAATCAAAGCTGACCCTGAGACTTACGGGGTTTTACAACTTGAAAAAGAAAAGGAAAATCCTTTGAAGACATTACAACCAAATATGCAAGTGGAAGCCATGCAAGAGAAAGAAAAAGAGATAAATATTGAAAAATTCATGAAGTTATGGGAAAATGATTGGGGTTCCTTAGATTTCACACCTACATTCATGGGAGAATACAAGATCATAACAAAAGAGTCTGAAAGGGAAAAGAAAAAGTGGTAATGCCAACAAAAAACTTAAAAGTGTCCACTTCAACCATTTCAAAAGAAGAAGAAAATTACACAACAATATTTGATGAAGTTGATTATGAACAACCACCAAATCCAAAAGAAATGAAAATTCTTTATGGAAAAGGTTATGAGCTTATGAAACAACTTGGGTATAGTGGAAAAGGATGTGATGCTAGACAACAAGGTATGTGTGTCCCTATAGAGCCTAATGTGCAAGAAATGACTAGTGGTCTTGGTTATTGTCCTTTAAATGAAACAAAAGAATCATAAAATACTTCACTCAATACCAACACTATTACAAAAGATTATTCTAAGCCAAATTTAACCTTGGTGCATCCTAAACTAATAGAAACTAGTGGTCTTGGTTATTTTCCCTTGAAAGAAATGAAAGAATCATAGAAAACTTCACTTAACATCAATGTCACATGTAAAAAACTCCTAGGACATGTCTTTGTAATGATTGGAGTCTGTTAGATTTTACACTCTCCTTTCAAGGAGAGAACAAAATATCACAATCTAAAGAGTCTTATGTAAGTAGGACACCTTGTACTAAGCAAGAGATATCTTTGAACTACAAAATAAAGGAAAATCCTCTACTATTGAACAAGAGAGTATCTTTTTGAGACTCCTCCAAGATCATTTGATATCCCTCCCTCCAAGAACATGAAAGAAATTTTACTACAAGTGTTCATTTTGTGTATATCATAGAGTTTATGGTCATTCTACTAATGAATGTAATTCTTTGGGTAATAAAATTCAACATTTTAAGGATTGTGGTGCTCTTGCTTATGTTGAAGTACTTATTTCCTCTAATTAATATTGATTTTCTTGTTTCTCGTCAATAATCTTAACTCATCCTTTTCTTGCACTAAGTATGGGCAAGGGGTTAGGTATCCTTGTCCTCATATGGCACTTGTCTTTATCTCTTTTGGATAGTTGACCACCTTCCATGTATATATACGAGAGAGCTTGGGATGTTGATGACATGCCTTAAGTTGGCTCACATGTGACGTACTATATTGCATTTTGGGGGAAACCCCTTATTCATGATGTAGTTTCATTCAAGAACATATGACCTAGCATAGGGCTTTCTGAATAAGCTCTCCTATCTTCTTCCACTTTAAAGTGGATTGCTCATCGCTATGGTGTTAGCAATTGCTTTAAAGTGGGGGAATACATCGACACTCATGTTTCCTTGTGTGTTTTCCTTTCTTCTTGGGATGTTTTATTTTCTTGGTGGTGTCATTAGTTTTGTTGTCCTCCAAGAGTGTGATATTTCTTTTATCCTTGACCTGTCCTATCTTGGAGACATTAGACATGATGTTCCCTAAATGACAGAAAAAGGTCCCCCATAACATGGCCTTGATTTAGTGTTGTAATGTGTCTAACATATTCACATTAGGTCTTGGGCCCTTGTGAACCACATGAGCTTATTGGTTCTTTTTTTGGAATTTTGTAAAGTGTTGTAACACACTTTCACATTTTTCTAGGGTTTTCATGAATAATTGGGATTCTTTATCCTTTAATTGGCATTATTTTTCATCCACATGCCCCATTTAATTCATCTTTTTGAGGATAATCCCAACACAAATCATTACCCAATCATAATTAAAGTGTTTTCATCTTGTGTGGCCTAGGTTTAGTGATTTGGGACTCATTCACCACCTTGGGTGAATGAGTCCCACCTAGGTTTCTTGGTCCCGAACTTGGTTTCACACCTTTCTAAGCATTTTTAAAAATGGTCCCAAAAATTATGCCTAGTGGGACTCATTTCGTCATCTTGGGAAAATGAGTCCCATGTGGCCCAAAATAAAAATTAATTCAAATTTTTGGTGGGATTTTATCCTCCTAGATCTAATGTCGGCTTGTAGTGTTGTAAATTTTATAATTTTTACATAATTGAGTATAAATACAAGTTTCTTTCACTCATTTTCACCCCAAGCATTCAAGTATTCATCCTTATAGCAAGTTTGAGTTCAAAAGTACATTCAAGTGTTTACAAGAGCATTCAAGGGAAGATTATCAAGCATTTTAGAGCAACATTCAAGAATCAAGCATCATGTCAAGGATGTCATGCATCATTTTTTTTTTGAGCTAAAAATTGTGATGTAGGGTTTTATGATTCAAGCTAGCATTTCATTCAAGATCCATCCTATTCAAGAAAGAGTCAAGATCTACATCCATTGGAGAAATATCATACATGCTTGCAACACTTCATTTCTAGGGTTTGGTGAGTTGCAACATCATATTTTGTTCATTCATCATTCTCCATTATTATTTCATTCTATTTCAAGGTTTGATTACCAAAGTAGGGTTTGACCAAGAAAAACCCCTATCCACTAACCCAACAAAATTTTCCCCTCTCTTTGGTGTGTTATTTGCAAGTTTAAATTGAAGAAAAATTGAAGAGAAAGATTGGAGAAACTTAAATTCAAAGTGCATAAATTCGTCAAAGTTGTCATCAAGCCTTGGAGAACATTGGCGAACACCTACAAGTTGATTTAAAGATATTTGGATCTAGAAACTTGCATAAGCAGATTTAGTAGACTGAGAAGAGAAGATTCAGACCTCGAAGTTCTAGAAATCCCTAACTAGACTAATTCACCCCTTCTAGCAAATGAGTCCAAGTTTTGGTCAAAAATCATGTTTTTACAAATTCAGATACCCATTTGGAAAATTCCTATTCCTGCACACAAACCTAGATTATAGATTTATTCGCCTACCTTGGTGAATGAGTCCCACTCATCATTAAAGGCATAAATTCTAGTTTTTCAAACCTCCTTCCAATCATCTCCATATTTCTAGGTGCACACAGTTCTTTTTGTAGCTTTTTGTTTTGTTTCATTTGAATTTCTAGATCATTTAGTGAAGCTTTACATTGATTAGGATTTTTCATTTCATCTTACATTTCAACTTGCATTGTATTTGTCTTTCCAAGTCTTAACTTGGTGGTGAACCTCTTATTAGCTTACAATCAGCCCCTAGGACAACCCTATTACAAGATCTCTTTCTTGTTTGCATTGAGATCTCTAGGGTTACTTGAATGAAATTAGAAAGTGGGTGTGCTCTATGTCCTAAAACCATATGATAGCAAAGAACAAAATTTTCATCATTTCATTTTGGTGAACTTGCATTTAGAACATCATAATTCTAATTTGGAGTGCATCATCATTGCAGAATTGACTTGCATTAAAATTGCATTAAAGTTTGGACTAGTTAATTGACATTCTAGGGTTTCTAATTTTGCATTAGTGAAAGATCATATAGTTTGCATTTTTTCATATCATTTCATTGAAAATCAAACAAAATCTATATTTTCACTTAATACATAGGTCATACAGCATAAAAGGCATAAAAATCAATTGAAAACTACTAATTTTTTTTGAAAAAACTCCCTATTGGGACTCATTCACCACCTTGGGAAAATCAGTCCCTGTGCATATTCTATACTACATTTTCTGGCATTTAAAGATATTTTTTGAGTTTATGTTTTTATTTATAACTTTCTATTTCAGTTTCTGGAATTTTTGTTATAGTCATTTCAATGTCCTTAGCTTATATTGCATTTGCATCCAACTTGCATTAAATAGCCCTTATATGAGTATTTGGTGTCCTATTTCTAATACTGTAGTGAGATGAAGTTTGAGACTCATGTCATCCCATGATAGCACAATCATTGTGGATCTTGGGTTGTCTAGCTCTTTCACTCCTAGTATTGACACTAGCACACTAGGTATGGACCATACCCTTAACAAATCTTTACCTTCAAGTAGTGTGATTCATGTTGAAACAAAGACTGATAGTATTCCCCAAGAAACCATAATTCACATTCATGAATATTTAGCAAACCTCCAACATCAACTGCAAAATGACAATATTTCAACTACTACCATCCCTACTATAGATAAAATTCATCGTATGCTTGAAAGTGAAGATGGACTTGACCTTATGCAAAACATACTTGAAATCTTTGGAAAACACCTCACCTCAACCACTAGTTGTCCTTTACCTACAAGCAATGTCACAAGCCAAGAAGGAACTCAAATTCCTTCTCCCATAACAATTGCTTCAATTCCCACCTCTACCAATACTCAAGTCACAACAACAATGCAACCAACTAGTAATGTGATTCCTTCCTTGGGTATTTCTACTAGCATCCCTAATACCATTGTGGCATCACATATCATATCCCCTACCACTTTACCATGCCTATAATTGTTCCATTCACTTGTCCCTTGAACATATACACCCTCTCACCTTTTTCACCTCCACCCCATACCACAAGCAGTGACCCTCTCATTAATCAACTCTTCCAAACCATTCCATCCCTTCAAAAAAAAATTTCCACCATTAACCGAAATCAAAATGGCCCTCCCACATATTATGTCAAAAGCAATCCATTTTCCTTAGAGATATTGTGAACACCAATGCCACAAGGTGTAGAGGTTCCTAGATTCAAGAAATACAGAGGAAAGGGACATCCTTCTAACCGTGTTAATGGTTTTACTACCTTATGTAGTGACTTTTTCCTTGATGATAAACTCTTGGCTACACCTTTCCCTAGGTCCTTGAAGGATACTGACTTGGAGTGGTTTTCTTCTTTATCAAAAAACTCAATTCATTCATCCAATGAACCTGTTGAGGCATTTGATAACCATTCCCAAGTGCATATGACCCCTAAGATGACCTTGGCTGATTTGATGAGATGCAAGCAAAAAGAAGAAGAAAAGATAACTCAATTTATCTCATGCTACCATTCGCTTTATTCCCAAATCGATGTCAAGGTTTATGATCCTCACCTTCAAAAGATGTTCATAGAAAATTTACAAAGTAAGATAAAAGACAAGCTTACCATGATGAAATTTCCCTCCTTTATGCATCTGTGTACTACCCTATGTGATTATCAAAATTCGGTTAGTAGTCAAGATACAAAGTCCACTTCTAAGCAAACTGAGAAGTCTGAGTCCACAAACCAAAACAATTCCCGCCTTTTTAGAAAATAAAATAAAGGCTTCCTTCAATCAATCCCCCTAAACAAACAACTCAAAATACCAATAACCAAGTAGCTACTATTAAATTCGTGATACCCTTTAGCCATGGAGACTCAGAAAGACAATTCACTTCGTTACTTGACACCCTTCATAACACAATGACACAACTTTTAGAACATAAGATGATTACAGGTTGCCTCCCATTAAACAAACTGATCCTAGTAAACCATTACCCGCAAGCTATAGACCAAATTCTTACTACCATTATCACCGATAAAATGGACATGACATAGAACATTGCAAGCATCTTAAACATCTTGTGCAAGACCTCATTGATTTTGATCATCTTTCCATTGGAGGTGTTAGTGATCAAGGAAATAAATTTTTTTCCCCTCCTAACCAAAACTTGCAAATCTTTACCAACCCTATGCCTAAACATAACATTTTAGTTGTCAAAGCTAGAAAAACTACAAAGAATGATGTGATGAATATTGATACAGATGATGATAACAATGATTCTATCCAACATGATTCTATAGATAATGATCCTATGGATGAGATGGTAAGAGTGATAGATGTCATTCCACATAAGGGTCAAACTAAAAAGCTTCTTGACAAATATTGCTTTCTCCTCTAAAGATATACTTAAACATGAACCTGATGGTCCTCTTTACATAGTTGATTGTATCTATGACAAGCCCACTAATGGGATACTAATAGATCTCGTTTGTGGAGAGAATGTGATCACCAGGGAATTCTTACTTTTGCATGAGCTCTATCAAGATATATATGATAAACCAAAAGCATGGATCAAGACACATAATGGCACTACTTTCTCTATGATGGGATTGAACACTCTTCCCTTACAAATAGGACCAAAACCATTAGATATCTCATTCTCCATCTTCCCGTAGTTGGACCAATTTCATGTGAATCTAGGCTATCCATGGCTTCATTCCATGAAATCTCCCCCTTTAGTTGTACATAAATGCGTAAAATTTCCTTTTGAAAATGATTTTTTTACCATCCATCATAGTGGCTTTCTTTTGGCTTGAGCCTATAGAACCTATAGAACCACGAGAAGACTTTTTTTTCCCATTCTATCAAAAGTTCAAGGCAAAGAAGATAATTATCCCTCTGAAACATGTCCCCACCAACCACCAAGCCTACCATCCTAATGAAACCATGATTGAACCTAAAGAAATTCCAAATAACCAAGACCAGGTCCTAAAACAAAACCTTCACCTACTTCCTCCAAAAAACCAAGAGATAAGAAAAGTAATCATATTACGACTCCTAGAATAAAACAAGTTTACAAAGTCAAAGAGAAAGTGGTTGAACAACCTCTTGTGGTTTCTGTCATTCCTCCCATTAGGGAAGAAAAGAAATCTATGATTGATCAACCCACTTCTACACAAATGCAACTTGAAAATAGAACTAAAAGAAAAAGAATTGCTAGAGAGTGTAGGCATAGACGCTGTTCCCTTGCTTGCAGACTGCATGAAGAAATAAACAATGAAAATCAAAATACAAGATTGACTAAAGTAATGTACGATGACTCTACTCCTAGCCCAAAACAAAACATTCCAATACAACAATTGCAACAAGAGTTTAACCGTTCCTTGGACATTATCATTCGACCTCCTATTTTGATTAATTTAGATGATGATGAGGAAGTTGCTAAAATTAATGAAGAGGAGAATAATGAATTGAATACATTGTTTTTCTCTTCCATGAGCTTAAATGACAATTCTCCTAAGAAGAGTCTTGAAATTGGTGATGGCCCTAATTTGACACTTGTTATTGTCCCTTTGGCTAGTTGCCCACCTTCAATATACAATGAACATAATTGGGATGCAGATGACCTACTTTTTTTTGACTCGCATGTGCCTTACTAGTCTTTTACACTATTTCTTTTTCATTTTCTTTTGTGTGATTGCATGTGTGTAATGTGATTCCCTGTGGTGTTTTGTTTGATGTATCTCTCTTTACATGACATTCCTCTATTTGTACCTTCATTCTTCTCTATTTCATATATCTTTTTTATTTTTCATTTATTTTATCTTTATCTTTTTCATTTATCTTGTTTTTTTCTTTTGGTGATGACACAAGGCGTTGAGACACTCATGTCTCTTCCATGTTGACCTAAAAGATTTTTTATTTTTTTTTATTTTTCATTTGTCTTGTCTTTTCCTTCTTGGGATGATGTAAGGCATCAAAACATTCATGTTTCTTCCATGTTGAGCTAAAAGGTTTCTTTTTCTTTGTTTTTGTGCTCTTTGTGTCATTCTTCTAGTTCTATGTGTATTTGGGGAATGGTGATTGTTCTAATCTCTCTAAAAACATTTAGCAAGAACATACTAACCTCAAATCCATAGATCCCCTATGTGTTTGGAGTTTCATTTTGGGGAAAACCCCTCTCTTTTATATTCTTGTGCATAACATAGCTTTACTTAGAAACATATAACTTGGCATAGGGATTTCCAAGTTGTCTCTCATGTCTTCTTTATTGTTATCATTTATCATTTTCTACTTTCAAGTAATTTCTCACAACATGGTGTTTAGCAATTTCTTTAAATTAGGGGCATACATTGGCATTATTCTTTTTCATTTTTTTTTTCATGGTTCATAGTGCAATATTTTTACTTTATATGATGTTTATTTTGCTTTGTGGATGACAATGAATGTTCTTTCCTTCATGATTGTGATCTCTCTTAGCATATTACATTCCTCTTAGTGGCTTAATGTGACACACTGCATCCCCTAAGTTGTGAATCTTCTATTCTTTGATTGGTCCTCTCTTAGAGACATTAGGCACAATGTTCCCTAAGTAAAGACCTCACATAAACTAAGCAAAACTCCCTTGAATCCTTCTCATTTTTGCATTAGCATTTTTCAGTTATATGGCCACCTTGCATAACATAGCTTGCATGCCTGTAGAGCCATCTTGTTTGTTCATGAGTTCCAAGCATGTGAAGCTTTGCTTATATGATGAAGCTCAAATACCATTTGTTCCATCGTGTGTTATCAAAATTATAAGGAAGCATAACTTTGGTATGGTTTGACAGGAATTCGAATGAGGGCATGAATTTCCCTTAGCCATTCATGTGTGTGTGTGAGCGCATACCAGCCATGAGTGTATGTGTCTCACCTTCTTGAACTTCTCATCCAACAAACAACCTAGATTTATGTTGCATTAGAGTGATGCATTTTTTGGACAAATAGCTGAGATTTGATCCACATCGTTTTGGACAAATGGTTAAAGGTTGATTTGTCCCTTTTCTTTTTCATTTTTTTTCAATTTATTTCTCTTGGATAGTGCATGTTTGTGTGTTGTTGTTGGTCTTCATATCATTTTCATGTGTGTTCTTGTTTTCCTATGTTAGTTGGCCATATGAACTTGGTCCTAGGGTCTTCCACAACCCTCTTGATCATGGTTATCCTATCTTACTAGCATTGGTACATTTAAATCACTCTTGATCATGGTCATCCTATCTTGCTAGTGTCAGTACCTTTGGTGTACTTTAGTGTGTGTTTGAAGCAAGTTCATCCTCTCACTAAATTGGGGGCTAGATGTAATGACAAAAAAAGGTCCCCTGTAACATGGCCTTGATTTAGTGTTGTAATATGTCTAATTAGGTCTTGGGCCCTTGTGAACTAAATGAGCTTATTGGTGCCTTGTTTGGAGTGTTGTAAAGTGTTGTAACACACTTTCACATGTTTCTATGGTTGTAATTAATAATTGGGCTTCTTTACTCTTTAACTAGCCTTATTTTGCATCCATAAGCCCCATTTAATGCATCTTTTTAAGGATAATTGTGACAAAAAATCATTACCTAATCATAATTCAGGTGTTTTCAACTTGTGTGGCCTAAATTTAGTGATTTGCAACTCATTCGCCACCTTGGAAGAATGAAGGTGGTGAATGAGTCCCATCTAGGTTTTTGTGTCTCAAACCTAGTTTCACACCTTTCTAAGCATTTTTAACAATGGTGTCAAAAATTATTCCTAGTGGGACTCATTTTTCATCTTGGGTGAATGAGTCTCGTGTGGCCCAAAATCAAAATTAATTCAAATTTTTGGTGGGATTTTATCCTCCTAGATCTGATGTTGATTTGTAGTGTTGTAATTTTGGGAATTTTTACATAATTGAGTATAAATACAAGTTTCTTTCACTCCTTTTTAGCCTAAGCATTCATGTATTCATCCTTATAGCAAGTTTGAGTTCACAAGTGCACTGAAATTTTTAAAAGAGCATTCAAGGGTAGATTATCAAGCATTTTAGAGTAGCATTCAATCATAAAGCATCATGTCAAGTACTTCATCCATCATTTTTGTTTTTGAGCTAACAATTGTGATGTATGGTTTTATGATTCAAGCAAGAGTCAAGATCTACATCCATTGGAGCCATTTCATGTTTTCAAAGATTCATTGCTAGGGTTTGGTAAGTTGCAACATCATATTTTTTCATTCATCATTATCCAAATGTACTATTTCATTCTATTTCAAGGTTTGATTACCAAAATGGGGTTTGACGAAGGAAAGCCCCTATCCACTAACCCAACAACATTTTACCCTCTCTTTGGTGTGTTATTTGTAGGTTTATATTGAAGAAAAATTGAAGAGAAATATTGGAGAAAGTTTTCAAAGCGTATAAAGTTGTTAAAGTTGTCATCAAGCCTTGCAGAACATTGGAGAACACCTACAGGGTAATTTATAGATATTTGGATCCAAAAACTTGTAAAAGAAGATTGAGCAGATAGAGAAGAGAATATTTAGACCTTAAAGTTCCAAAAAATCCTAACTGGACTGATTCACACCTTTTGGTAAATAATTCCCAATTTTTCTCAAAAATCAAGTTTTTGTAGATTCAAGTACCCATTTGGAAAATTCTTGTTCCTACACAAAAACCTATATTCTGGACTAATTCACCTAGCTTGGTGAAGGAGTCCCACTCAAAATTAAAGAAAAAAATTCTAGTGTTTCAAACCTCCATCCAACCATCTCCATATTTTCAAGGGCACACAATCCTTTTTGTAGCTTTCTATTTTGTTTCATTTGCATTTCTAGATCATTTAGTGAAGCTTTACATTGAATTCGGGTTTTTCATTTCATCTTACATTTCAACTTGCATTGCATTTGTCTTTCCAAGTCTTAACTTGGTGCTGAACCCCTTATTATCTTACAATCATCCCCTAGGAAAACCCTATTGCAAGATCTATTTCTCCTTTGCATTGAGATCTCTATCGTTATCCTTTAATGAAATTGGAAAGTGGGTGTGCTTTATGTCCTAAAACCATATGATAGCACTATACCATATTTTCATCATTTCATTCTGTAATAAGAGACCTTACACAAATTAAGCAAAGTCCCTTTGAACAAACCTCTACTCGCATGTTGTTCATAAGTGTTTAGCATAATACAACTTGTTAAACTTGTGAAACTCGAAGTTTCATTTTGTGGCACCCTATTGAAGTTATCAAAGGGATAGCTTTGTTATGGTTAGTACAATGAGAGCCTAGATAGAGGCATGACTATCTCATTGTAGGGTGAGAGCTAGACCTGGCATGACTTTCTCACTAAGCCACTTTCTAAGGGCTCACCTAGTGGATAGCATGAGGTTCCATTAGCCTAGAGTGAGCATTTTCTTTGAACAAATAGCTGAGACTTGGTCTACATTGAGTCAAAAAAATAGTTGAGGATTGATCCACCCCTTTTTATTTTTATTTTTATTTTTCTTTCTTTTAGACATTGACATTGTATGTTTGTGTATCATGTCTTGCTACTGCATATCATATACCTTGTGTGTGTCCCTTTCTGCTCATGTTGGTTTGATGTGGGGTATTGGATCACAGTGGCTTGATCACCCTCCTTGATTTTTTCATCCTATACCATCCACATTGGTAAACTTTTACCCCTCTTGAATACTTTAGTGCAACTTTGACACAAGTTCCTTCTCTCACTAAAGTGGGGGCTAAATGTAGTGTAGAAAAAAAAGCATCCCTTTTTCACACTTAATTAGGAATTAATGATAAAAAGACTTAATTATGCATTAATTTAAGTATTTTAATATGTATTTTAGATATTCACATTAAGTTTAGGGCCTATTAAATAAAATGGACTTAATTGTGCCTTACTTATAGTGTTGTAAAGTGTGCCCCTTTACACTTTCACACTTATCTAGGCCTTTATTAATTAATTGAGGTTTTAATTAGGGTTTGATTTAATAAAATTGATTAAATATGGGTTTATGTATGGAGTTTATTTTTCATGTTATATAAATTATATAATGGGAACTTAATTAGGATTATGATTCCAATAGCATTAAATTAGGGTTAGGGTTAGGGTTAAGATTAATATTTTTATTACAGTTAGGTTTCAATTAGGATTATCTATAGGATTAAATTAATATTATTTTTAGGGTTAGGGTTAAATTAAGACTAGGGTGCAACTATGATTAGGGTTAGGGTTAAATTTCAATTAGTGTTAAGGTTAGGGTTTAATTATAGTTAGATATACGGTTCAATTAAGGTTATTATTAGCCTTAGGTTTAGGGATAAATTAGGATTAGGGTTTAGTTAGTGTTAGCTTTAAAATAGGTCAACATTAAGGTTCATTTAATCTTAGAGTTTCAGTTATAATTAGGGTTCATTTATTGTTAGGGCTTAATTAAAGTTAGTGTTGGTGTTAGCATAAGGTCAAGGTTCAATTAGGGATAGGGTTAGGGATCAATTAGGATTAGGTTCAATCATGGTGGGAGTTGAAAAGGGTTTGATTAGGGTTAAATTAGAATTAAAGTTAAAGGATATAGTTAGAGTTGTTGATTACAATTTGATAGGGCTATGACTTACTGAGGATTATCATTGAATTAGGATTAGGCATAATTAGCATTAGGGATAGGGTTAAGGTTGGGATAGGCATAACTCTAACCCTAGCTCTACTCCTAATCATAACCCTACCCTTATTTTTTAATCAATTTCTCACATAAAAGTTCAATAAGGTTTAATAAGGGTTAAGGTTCAAAAGGTTAGAGTTATGTTTGGGTTTCAATTAAAGTTATTGTTTTCTTATGGTTAGTGTTTAGTTATAGAAACTTTAGGGTTAGAATTTAATTAATCTTAATATTTAATTATTGTTATTATTTAATAAGGGTTACAATTCAATTAAGGTTAGGTTAAGGTAAGAGTTCAATTAGGGTTAGTGTTCACTAAATTTTAGGGTTATAGTTTTACTTGGGTTAGGGATAAGAATAAGGTTCTAGGATAAATCTTGGGGTTATGGTCAATATTAGGGATGAAATAGGGTTAGGGTGAAGGTTATGATTAGAGTTCATTTAGGGTTAAGATTTTATAAGTGTTTATTTAGCATTAGAGATAGGGTTGAACTAGGCTAATAGTTAACTAGTGTTACGTTGAAGGTTAGGGTTAGGGTTCAACTACAATTATGAATCATTTAAGTTTTGGGGTTAAGTTATGGTTTAATTATGGTTAGGCTTCAATTATAGAGAGGGTGCAATCAAGGCCAAGATTAGGGTTAGATCTCAAAAAGGGTTGAGATTCAATTGGGGTTCCATATAGGGTTTAGTTAGAGATTCTATTTAATTAGTGTTACATATAGGGTTCAATTACGGTTTTTTTAATGCTTAGGGTTATGATTTAGTTAAGGTTACAATTGAATTAGGGTTAAATAAGGGTTCTAAGATAAATCTCAAAGTTACATTTATGATTAGGGTTACAGTTATAATTTAATTAGGGTTAGGGTTAAAATTTAATAAGGGATGGACTTTAACTAGGGTTAAGGTTAGGGTTTACTAAAGGTTAGGGTTAAAGTTAAGGTTAGGGTTAAATTATGATTATTTGGTTAGGATTCTATTATAGTTATAATTTAATTAAGGTTTAGGGTTAGGGTTATGGTTCAATTAGGGTTAGGGTTAATTTGTGGTTAGTTTGCGATTAGGGTAGCATTATGATTATGGTTCAATTGCATTTATGGCTTAATTGGGGTTATGATTATGGTTAGGATTAGGGTTCAATAAAATTTAAAGGATTAAGGTTAAGGTTAAATTAGGGATAGGATTAGGGTTCATTTAGGGTAAGGGATAATGTTAGGATTCACTTATATCTCTAACCTTAATCATACCCAAACCCTAACATTAACCATAATCATATCCTTTACCATAATCCTATACCTAACCCTAATTCTAATAGTAATTGTAACCCTAATCCTAACCTCGATATTAACACTATTTCTAACCACAACCCTAACTAAGAATCTATCTATAACCCTTACTATAATCCTAGCCCTAATATTATCCCTAAATCTAACTCTAATTCAAACCCTAATCCTAACCCTAATCTTATCCCCAACACAAACTCTAATATAATCTTAACTCTAACCCTAACCCATTTTTCTATCTCTAACCCTAGCCATAACCCAAAATCTAATATTAACCCTAACCCTATCCTTAATATTGCCCCTAATCATAACCCTAATCTTATCCCCAACACAAACTCTAATCTAATCCTACCTCTAACCCTACCCTTTTTCTATCTCTAACCCTTACCATAACCCAAAACCTAATATTAACCCTAACCCTATTTTGTTATGCTCAGGGTTATGATTTAAGGTTACAATTAAATTATGATTCAATTAGTGTTCTAAGATAAATCTTGGAGTTACATTTCTGATTACGGTTATAGTTAGAGTTCAATTAGGGTTAGGGTTAAAATTTAATAAGGGATGGACTTTAACTAGGGTTAAGGTTAGGGTTTACAAAGGGTTAGGGTTATAGTTAAGGTTAGGGTTTTATTATAGTTATAATTTAATTAAGGTTTAGGGTTACGGTTATGGTTCAATTAGGGTTAGTGTTAATTTATGGTTAGGGTGCAATTAGGGTAGCATTATGATTACGGTTCAATTGCATTTATGGCTTAATTAGGGTTATAATTATCGTTAGGATTAGGGTTCATTTAGGGTAAGGGATAATGTTAGGATTCACTTATATCTCTAACCCTAACCATATCTAAACCCTAACATTAACCATAATCTTAACCTTTACCATAATCCTATACATAACCCTAATTCTAATAGTAACTATAATCCTAATACTAACCTCGATACTAACACTATTTCTAACCAAAACCCTAACTATAAATCTATCTATAATCCTTATTGTAATCCTAGCCCTAATAATATCCCTAAATCTAACTCTAATTCAAAATTCAATTAGTAGTCGAGATACAAAGTCCACTTCTAAGAGAACTGAGAATTCCGAGTCCCAAACCAAAACAATTCCCAATCTTTTAGAAAAAATAAAGGCTTCCTTCAATTCAATCCCCCTCAACAAACAACTCAAAATACCAATAACTAAGTAGTTGTTAATGTCGTGATACCCTTTAGCTATGAAGACTCGAAAAGAAAATTCACTTCATTACCCAGCACTCTTCATAACACAATGAAACATCTTTTAGAACATAATATTATTACCTTTCCTCCCATTAAACAACCCGATCCTAGTAAACCATTACCAACAAGCTATAGAGCAAATTCTTATTACCATTATCACCGATAAAATGGACATGACATGGAAAATTACAAGCATCTTAAACATCTTGTGCAAGATCTCATTAATTATGATCGTCTTTCCATTCGAGGTATTAGTGATCAAGGAAATAAATATGTTTCCCCTCCTAACCAAAACTTGAAAATATTTACCAACCCTATGCCTAATCATAATATTTTAGTTGTCAAAGCTAGCGAAACTACAAAGAATGATTTGATTAATATTGATATGATTGATGATAGCAATGATTCTATCCAACATGATTCTATAGATAATGATCCACTGGATGAGATGGTAAGAGTGATAGATTTCATTCCTTGTAAGGTTCAAACTAAAAATCCTCTTGAAAAATGTTTCTTTCACTGCTACAGATATACTTAAGCATGCACCTGGTGATCCTCTTTACATAGCTGATTGTATATATGACAAGCCCACTAATGAGATACTAATAGATCTTGTCTATGGATAGAATGTGATCACCGATGAATTCTTACATTTTCATGAGCTTTATCAAGATATATATGATAAACCAAAAGCATGGATCAAGATTCATAATGGTTTCACTTGCCCTATGATGGGATTGATTACTCTTCCCTTACAAATAGGACCAAAAACATTAGATATCTCATTCTCCATCATCCCATAGTTGGACCAATTGTATGTGAAGCTAGGCTATCCATGGCTTCACTCCATGAAATCTCTCCCTTTTGTTGCACGTAAATGCTTAAATTTTCCTTTTGACAATGAAGTTTTTACCATCCATCATAGTAGCTTTAATCTATTGTCCTCAAAAGGTAACTTTTCCTTAGATTTCTTTTGGTCGGAGCCTATAGAACCTAAAAAACCATGAGAAGACTTTATTTTCCTATCCTATCAAAAGTTTAAGGCAAAGAAGATAGTAGAATTGTCCCTCTGAAACATGTCCCCATCCACCACCAAGGCTAACATCCTAGATGAAACCATGATTGAACCTAAAGAAATTTCAAACAACCAAGACCACCCTAAGATAGAACCTTCACCTACTACCTAAAAAAAACCAAGAGATAAAAAAAGAAATCATGTTATGCCTCCTAGAATAAAAGTTTACAAAGTCAAAGAGAAAGTGGTTGAACAACCTCCCAAGGTTTCTTTCATTCATCCCACTAGGGAAGAAAAATAATCTATGATTGATCAACTCACTCCTACACAAACACAACTTGAAAATAGAACTAAAAGAAATAGAGGTGCTAGAGAGCATAGGCATATATGTTGTGCCCTTGGTCATAGGCTGCATGAATAAATAAACAAAGAAAATCAAAATCCAAACTTGACTGAAGCAATGTACGATGACACTACTTTCATTTCGAAACAAAACAATCCAATACAACTGCAACAAGAGTTGAACCCTTGGACATTATCATTCGACGTCCTATTGTGATTAATTTAGATGGCAATGAGCAAGTTGCTAAAATTGACTAAGAGGTGCATGCATAATGAATTCAATACATTTTTTTTCTCTTCTATTAGCTCAAACAATAATTATCCTAACAAGAGTGTTGAAATTGGTGATGGCCCTAATTCGGAACTTGCTATTGTCACTTTGGCTAGTTTGTCACCTTTAGCATACAATGAACACAATTGGGATGTGAATGACCTACTTCAGGTTCACTCGCATGTTTTACATTATTTCTTTTTCATTTTCTTTTGTGTGATTGAATGTGTGTAATGCGATCCCCCATGGTGTTTTGTTTGATGTATCTCTCTTTGTGACATTCCTCTATTTGTACCTTCATTCTTCTCTATGTCATTAATATTTTTTATTTTTCCTCTATCTTATCTTTATCTTTTTCATTTGTCTTTTGTTTTCCTTTTGGGGATGACGCAAGGCATCGGGACACTAATGTCTCTTCCATGTGACCTGAAATATTTTTCTCTTTTATGTTTTTTCATTTTTCTTGTCTTTCTTTTGGGATGATGCAAGGCATTGAAACATTCATGTTTCTTCCATGTTGACCTGAAAAGTTTTCTTTTTCTTTGTTTTCATTCTCTTTGTGTCATTATTCTAGTTCTATGTGTATTTGAGGAATGATGACAATTCTGAGCTCTCTAAAAACTTTGTAGCAAGAACATACAAACCTCAAATCCATAGATCCCTTATGTGTTCAGAGTTTCATTTTGGAGGCAACCCCTCTCTTTTCTGTTCTTGTGCATAACGTAGCTTTACTCAGAAACATATGACTTGGCATAGGGCTTTCCACGTTGCCTCTCATGTCTTCTTTATTTTTAGCATTTATCATTTGCTACTTTAAAGTAATTTCTCACAACACGGTGTTTATCAATTTCTTTAAAGTGTGGGCATACATTGGCATTATTCTTTTGATTTTTTTTCTTTTCATGGTTCATAGTGCAATATTTTTACTTTATATGATATGTCTTTCACTTTGTGGATGGAAATGAGCATTATTTCCTTCATGAGTGTGATCACTCTTATCATATTACATTCCTCTTAGTGGCTTGATGTGCCACACTACATCCCTAAGTTGTGAATCTTCTATTCTTTGATTGGTCCTCTCTTAGAGACATTAGGCACAAAATTCCCTAACTAAAGACCTCACATTAACTAAGCAAGACTCCCTTGAACCCTTCTCATTTTTGCATTATAATTTTTTAGTTATATGGCCACCTTGCATAACACAGCTTGCATGCCTATAGAGCCATCTTGTTTGTTCATGAGTTCCAAGTATATGAAGCTTTGCTTGTCTCATGAAGATTGAAGACCATTTGTTGCACGATGCCTTATCAAAGTTATCAGGAGGTATAACTTTGGTATGGTTTCATGGGAAGTCAAATGAGGGCATGAATTTCCCTTAGCCACTCACGTGTGTGGGTGAGCGCATACTAGCCATGAGTGTATGTTTCTCACCTTCTTGAACTTCTCACCCAATGGACAACCTAGAGTTATGTTGCCTTAGAGTGATGATGTATTTTTCAGAAAAACATCCTAGATCTGATCCACATCATGTTGGACAAATAGTCAAAGCTTGATCTACCCCTTTTCTTTTTCATTTTGTTACATTTTCTTTGTCTTTGATAGTGCATGTTTGTTCCTTTTTGTTGCTCTTTATATCATTTTTCATGTGTGTTATTTTGTCTAATTTAGTGTGAGTTTGAAGCAAGTTTATCCTCTCACTAAAGTGGGGACTAGATGTAATGTCAAAAAAAGCCCCCCCCTAACATGGCTTTGATTAAGTGTTGTAATATGTCAGATAACATATTCACATTAGGTCTTGGGCCCTTGTGAACTATATGAGCTTATTGGTTCCTTTTTAGGAGTGTTGTAAAGTGTTGTAACACACTTTCACATGTTTCTAGGGTTTTCAATAATAATTGGGCTACTTTATGCTTTAACTAACCTTATTTTGCATCCACAAGCCCCATTTAATGCATCTTTTTAAGAATAATCTTGACAAAAATCATTACCCAATCATAACTCAGGTATTTTCAGCTTGTGTAGATAAGCTTTAGTGATCTGGGACTCATTCGCCACCTTGGGCGAATGAAGCTAGCAAATGAGTCCCACCTAGGTTTCTGCATCTCGAACTTAGTTTCACACCTTTCTAAGCATATTTAAAAATGGTCCAAAAAATTATGTCTGGTGGGACACATTTTCCATCTTGGGTGAATGAGGATGGTGAATGAGTCTTGTGTGGTCCAAAATCAAAATTAATTCAATTTTTTGGTGGGGTTCTATCCTCCTAGATCTAATGTCAGCTTGTAGTGTTGTAATTTTAGGGATTTTTACATAATTGAGTATAAATACAAGTTTCTTTCACTCATTTTCACCACAAGCGTTCTAGTATTCATCCTTATAGCAAGTTTCACTTTACAAGTGCATTCAAGTGTTTACAAGAGCATTCAAGGGAATATTATCAAGCATTTTAGAATAGCATTCAAGCATAAAGCATCATGTCAAGGTCTTCATGCATCATGTTTGTTTTTGAGCTAACAATTGATATGTAGCGTTTTATGATTCAAGCTAGCATTTCATTCAAGATCCATTCAAGCAAGAGTCAAGATATACATCCATTGGATCCATCTCATACATGTTTTTAGCACTTCATTGCTAGGGTTTGGTGAGTTGCAACATCATATTTTTTTCATTCATCAATCTCCATTACTATTTTATTCTATTTCAAAGTTTGATTATCAAAATGGGGTTTGACCAAGGCAAACCCCTATCCACTAACCTAACAACATTTTCCCCTCTCTTTGGTGTGTGATTTGAAAGTTTAGATTGAAGAAACAATGAAGATAAAGATTTGGTAAACTTCTCAAAGTGTATAAAGTTGTCAAAGTTGTCATCAAGCCTTGGAGAACATTGGAGAACACCTATAGGTTGATTTATAAATAAATATTGGGTCTATAAACTTGTAAAAGTAGATTGAGTAGACTGAGAAGAGAAGATTTAGAACTTGAAGTTCTAGAAAACCCTAACTAGACCGATTCACCCCTTCTGGCAGATGAGTCCCAATTTTGGTCAAAAATCATGTTTTTTGCAAATTCAGATACCCATTTGGTAGATTCATGTTCCTACACAAAAACTAGATTCTGGACTGATTTACCCAGCTTGGCAAGTGAGTCCCACTCAACATTAAAGGAAAAAATTCTAGTGTTTCAAACCTCCTTCTAGCCATCTCCATATTTCCAAGTGCACATAGTCCTTTGTGTATCTTTCTTTTTTGTTTCATTTGCATTTCTAGATCATTTAGTGAAGCTTTACATTGTAGGGTTTTGCATTTAATCTTACATTTCAACTTGCATTTCATTTGTCTTTACAAGTCTTAACTTGGTGTTGAACCACTTATTAGCTTACAATCATCCCCTAGAACAACCCTATTGCAAGATCTCTATGGTTATCCTTGAATGAAATTGAAAAGTGTGTGTGGGTGAGCCCACAATAGTGGTTTACAATTTTTTGCCAAACTGGACACTGAAATATTTTTTTAACTAAATCTTCACTTTTGAGCAACTATAATGGCTAAACCATGAGGAAATTGAAGATGATGCAAACTAGAGTTTCATGAAATTTTGTCTGTAGATTCTAAATATATTTTTTTCAAAATTTTTGGAATTATATTGCACTTATTTTTCCATCTCCCTTGAAAACTATTTTTTTTTCAAAAAACAACATTTTAAAAAAGTGACTCTCACCGTATAATGCATAACTTTTTTTCTATAAAGGATAAAATTCTAAAACTTTCAAATTTAGATTTGCAACTCTGATATCTAGTGCTTCCACTTGGTTAGATAGTTTCTTATTGAATATTTTTTCTTTAATCAATTTTTGAAGTCAAACTAATTACAATTCAGACATAGCACTACCGTATAATTCATAACTTTTTGTATGTATTGAAATTCAATTTTATTTTAGTTTTTGAATCAAGGACTTCAATATATGGTGCACTCATATTTTTAATTTTTTTTTTTTGATAATTTGATATTTTTCCACATGTGTAGAACAAAGAGCTTGATTTTCAGTGGAAAACCTACATTCACAAGAAATAAAAATTAAATCTAATAATTAAATTAAATTTATTTAAAATTATACTTTTTGGAAAGATTATAATAAGGAATACATACTTACAAAAAAAAAGTTAAATTAATTCATTTGATCCTCCAAAAGGTAAATCAAAAGTGGTTTTTTGTCAACATTTTGATAGGTGTAAAGGAGACTCCATTATAGGTATGGTTTAAAACTAGTGGGGTTCTATCTAAGGGGGTTTGATCTAAGGTAGTTTGATCAAACCCTCTTCAATTGGAATGCTTTAAATGAAACTTTTTAAGGCTTAAATCATTATATTTTCTAAAAATATATCATTTCAGCAAAAATCAGAATCTCCCAGAAATTATAAACCACTATTGTGACAGCACCCGTGTGCTTTATGTCCTAAAACCATATGATAGAATTGTACCATATTTTCATCATTTCATTTTGTAAGAAGATACCTTACACAAATTAAGGAAGTTCCCTTTGAACAAACCACTACTCACATATTTTTCATAAGTGTTTAGAATAATATAGCTTGTTAACCTTGTGAAGCTTGAAGTTATCAGAGGGATAAATTTGTTATGGTTAGTACAATGAGAGCCTATGAAAAGGAATGAATTCCTCATTGTATGGTGAGAACCTAGACCTAGCATGAATTTCGCACTAAGGCACTTTCTAGGGACTCACCTAGTGGAAAACATGAGGTTCCATTAGCCTAGAGTGAGCATTTGTTTTGGAAAAATAGCTGAGACTTGATCTACATCGAGTTGGAAAAATAGTAGCAAATTGATCCACCCCTTTTTATTTTTATTTTTATTTTTCTTTCTTTTATTCATTGGTATTGTATGTTTGTGTATCTTGTCTTGCTTCTGCATATCATATACCTTGTGTGTGTCCCTTTGTGATCATGTTGGTTTGTTGTGGGATATTGGATCATGGAGGCTTGATCACCCTCATTCATTTTTTCATCCTATACCATACACATTGGTACACTTGGACCCATCTTGACTACTTTAGTGCGATTTTGAGACAGGTTCCTTCTCTCACTAAAGTGGGGGTTAAATGTAGTGTAGAAAAAAAAGTATCCCTTTCTCCCACTTAATTAGGAATTAATGATAAAAAGACTTAATTATTCCTTAATTTAGTGTTGTACAATATGTATTTTACATGTTCACATTAAGTTTAGGGCCCTATTAAATAAAATGGACCTCATTTTGCCTTATTTATAGTGTTGTAAAGTGTGCCAATTTACACTTTCACACTCATCTAGGGATTTATTAATTAATTGAGGTTTTAATTAGGGTTAGATTTAATAAAATTGATTAAAGATGGGGTTATGTATGGAGTTTATTTTCATGTTATATAAATTATATAATGGGAACTTAATTAGGATTATGATTCTATTAGCATTAAATTAGGGTTAGGTTTAGGTTTAAGATTAATATTTAATTACAGCTAGGGTTCTAATATGGTTAGGGTTAAATTACAACTAGGGTGCAACTATGATTAGGGTTAGAGTGAAATTTCAATTAGTGTTAAGGTTAGGGTTCAATTATAGTTAGATATAAGGTTCAATTACGATTATTATTAAGGTTAGGGTTAGGGATAAATTAGGATTAGGGTTAGGGTTTAATTATGGTTTAGTTAGTGTTAGCTTTAAAATAGGTCAACATTAAGGTTCTTTTAATCTTATAGTTTCAATTACAATTACAATTCATTTATGGTTAGGATTCAATTAAGGTTAGTGTTAGGGTTACCATAAGGTCAGGGTTAAATTAGGGATAGGGTTAGGGATCAATTAGGATTAGGTTCAATCAGGGTTTGGGTTGAAAAGGGTTTGATTATGGTTCAATTAGAGTTAATGTTAAAGGTTATAGTAAGAGTTGTTTATGATTTAATAACGTTATGACTCAACTAGGATTATGGTTCAATTAGGATTAGGAATAATTAGCATTAGGGGTAGGGTTAAGGTTCGGATAGGAATAAATCTAACCCTAAATCTACTCCTAACCATAACCCTACCCTTATTTTTCATCAATTTCTCACATAAAAGTGCAATAGGGTTTAGTAAGGGTTAGGGTTATGTTTTGAGGTTCAATTAAAGTTACTGTTTACTTAGGGTTAGTGTTTAGTTATAATTAGGATTAAAATTTAATTAATGTTAATATTTAATTATGGTTATGATTCAATAAGGGTTACGGTTCAGTTAAGGTTAGGGTTCAATCAAGATTAGGGTTAGGTTAATATTTCTATTAGGGTTAGTGTTCACTAAATTTTAGGATTATAGTCTTACTTGGGTTAGGGATAAGAATAGAGTTCTAGGATAAATATTGGGGTTATGGTCAAGATTATGGATCAAATAGGGTTAGGGTGAAGGTTACGATTAGGGTTCATTTAGGGTTAAGATTTCATAAGTGTTTAATTAGCATTAGAGTTAGGGTTGAACTAGGCTAATAGTTAGTGTTATGTTTAAGGTTAGGGTTAAGGTTCAACTACAATTATGACTCATTTAAGGTTCATGGTTAAGGTTATGGTTTAATTATGGTTAGGCTTCAATTATAGAGAGGGTGCAATCAGGGCCAAGATTAGGGTTAGAGCTCAAAAAGGGTTGAGACTCAATTGGGGTTCCATATAAGGTTTAGCTATGGATAAGATTCAATTAGTGTTACATATAGGGTTTGATTATGGATTTTGTTTTTGAGTAGATAAGGAGGGAAGGGCCTTGATCCTTTAAAAATGGAAAAAAAAGAGCTAAATAGCTCAACATAATAGACTAGCCCAACACAACCAATCTAAGAGAAACAAGAACCCACATAGGGCTAGTTAGAAACATCAAACTACCAGAAACTGTTGAAGGAACAACACTTGAACCAAGAAAAGCCTTAGAAGGTGAGTTAAATGAAACTATAACTTTCTTAGAAGAATGCTTCTTCTTTATGTGAACCATTATCCAAGGAGAATCAGAAACTGAAATTGAGAAATTTTTATCAAAGGGAGAAGACTCCCCTCCAAAGTAGTAGACAAGTGGAATAGTTGATACTCTAGGTGAAGCATTTGAAACCAAGCCTGAAACTGTAGGATTTACAACATCAATTTTCAAAATGGGGGCAACAAGAGAAAGAGTATTAACATTAGTAACAACCATAACTAGAGATGGCCTTGCAGTATCCAAAGTAAGAGTAGCATCCACCATAATTGATTCATGTGACATAGAAAGAACCTACAAAGGAGAGTTTGTAGGGGCAACAAGAGTATCATTAATATTATTTTTTCTCATAGAAGGAGAAAGAGGCCTTGAGTCTTCATCAAAAGAAGCAGAATCATCAATAAGGTGTATTGTTAAGCGCTCATAGAGTGATTTCTTCCACTAGGTAGAAAAGGAAATAGTGTGAGAGCCATGAGAACAGTCACAAGCCAAGTGACCAATAGAAAATATCATCTATAGTGAAATGGAAGACCCTCATAATCCACCATTTGAGACCATGACCAATCATTAACCTACAAAACTACCTCACTAGGTAGAGCCTTCGAAAGATCAATCTCCACCAGGAACCTAGCAAAGGAGATATGAATAAAATTCTTGAAATCCTTATCCAATCTCAAGAATCTACTTATAGCATTACCAATGCCCTCATAGCCAGAGGAGCACTAGAACTATAAGGGAAGATAAGGAAATCTTACCCAAACAAGCATAACATCTAAGGGTTCATTCAAAGGATTAAAAAAATAAACCCAAGGACTAATGGAGAGGGGATGAGATTCCCAAACCTACAAGCCATAGTCAAAAATAGCCATTCTATCTTCAAGAGAGTTGAAACCCACAACAAAAAACCCCTTGCAGAAGGGTAAATCTCCATCAAACCACCAACTAGAGGAGACCAAAGGTTGTTGATCCAAATATGCAAATTAGGGAGGGAAGGCAACAAACAAAAAAATCTACAAATGAGATCATTTTTAGAGTAAAAATCAATATTTTCATCAACTTCCTTACCAAGAGAGACAACATTAAATAATTGTATGCATGAGGATGCATAGATCCCTCCCTAAGCCTCTTGGACTTCACAACAACAACAAAAGAAGGTCGAGGATTGACACCCCCCACTCTAGAAGAGTTCAAGGAAGCCTGAACCGCACCCACAACTACATATACATTAGGGAAAGGGGTAGACACACCCATAACTACCCCATAACCAATTTTAAACTTAGCCACTCCAACCAAGGGCACAAAAGAAGGAGGTTTTATTTGCATAGCAACTGGAAAAATAGAGCCAATCTTAGCAGGGCAGAACTGAGCCAGACTTAATTATGTATTTTGTTATGCTTAGGGTTATGATTTAAATAAGGTTAAAATTAAATTAGGGTTCAATTAGGGTTCTAAGATAAATCTTGGAGTTACATTTATGATTAGGGTTACAGTTAGAGTTTAATTAGGATTAGGGTTAAAATTTAACAAGGGTTGTACTTTAACTAGAGTTAAGGTTAGGGTTTACTAAGGGTTCTAGGATTAGGGATAGAATTAAGGTTAGGGTTACAGTTAAGGTTAGGGTTCAATTATGGTTATGGGGTTAGGGTTCCATTATAGTTATAATTTAATTAAGGTTTAGGGTTAGGGTTATAGTTCAATGAGGGTTAGGGTTAATTTATGGTTAGGGTGCAATTATGGTAGCATTATGATTATGGTCCAATTTCATTCATGGCTTAATTGCGGTTATAATTATGGTTAGGATTAGGGTTAAATCATATTTAAAGGATAGGAGTAGGGTTCATTTAGGGTAATGGATAATGTTAGGATTGACTTATATCTCTAACCCTAAATATACCCAAACCCTAACATTAACCATAATCTTAACCTTTACCATAATACTATACCTAACTATAATTATAATAATAACTCTAACCCTAATCCTAGCCTTGACACTAACACTATTTCTAACCACAACCCTAACTATAAATCTATCTATAACCCTTACTATAATCCTAGCCCTATTATTATCCCTAAACCTAACTCTAATTAAAACCCTAATCCTAACCATAATCTTATCCATAACACAAACTCTAATATAATCCTAATTCTAACCCTAACCCCTCTTTCTATCTTCAACCCTAACCATAACCAAAAACCTAATATTAACCCTAACCCTAACCTTTACCATGATTCTATTACTAACCCTAATTTGGTCTCTAACCTTAATCCTATCTCTATTCATACCTTTAACCTTAACCTTGACCCCAACCCATATTCTATCTCTAATTCTAGCCGTAACTCTAATCTTAATCCTAACCCTAACATTATCCCCAATCCTAATTTTAATTCAAAGACTAACCTAACCCTAACCAATATTTTATTCCAACTCTAACCCTAACCCTAACTTTATTATCAAATCATACTCTAATTTTAACCCTACTCATGTAACCATATCTTTAATTCTAATTATAACCCTAACCCTAATTCTATTTATAACACTAGCCATAACTATATTCTACAATCGACAATCTTATTAGAAGACTAACCCTAACCTTATTTAAAATTTAACCCTAAGA
Organism: Sequoia sempervirens; assembly: GCA_007258455.2. Lineage (NCBI taxonomy): Eukaryota > Viridiplantae > Streptophyta > Pinopsida > Cupressales > Cupressaceae > Sequoia > Sequoia sempervirens. The sequence goes on along the minus strand of VDFB02353493.1, from coordinate 359,528,234 downwards.
CTAACCCTAATTAAACACTACCCCTAATGTTATTTGAATGTTAACCATAGTTTAACCCTAACACTAACTCAAAGATTTCTCCTAATTCAAACCTGACTCTAATTCAAAGGTTTTTCCCTAATTGAACTCTATTTTAACCTTTACCCTGGGTATGTGCAAGATCATGATGAGCCAAAAAGTGGTGATATGATGGGTATGTGGCTGATGACTTTTTTTTACCCAAAATTGATGAAACGAAAAGGATTTTTAAAGGAGATTTTCAGCTTTCCACCAATATAAATTATGCTTTACTTTGAATTTAATAACTAATTATTATTCATTTTCTATTTGAATTATGACTAAAGTCATGATTGATAGGCTGATTGAAAAACATCTATAGCTTTCAAATAATATCCCATTTTTTGAATCTGAAACATGCACCATATTCTATGCTTTGCATACTATAAAATTAAAAAAAATGAACTTCATGAAGTTTTGACTAAGTTAAGGTGGTCAAACATACGAGTTTTTATATTTTTTAAAAGTTGTAATAAAAATCATAATTAATTATTTACTTAGGAAAAAATTACAAAAAATTATGCATCACATTGGGACATGATTCCTCTACTTATATCTAAAATTTTATTAAAAAATAATTACCATTTTATTATGGTTAAGGTGGTCAGACAAACACCTACTTCTTTTTTTTCTCTTAAATTTAAGTACTAGTGCATTGAAATTTCAAATTTTCACTAAATAGTTTTTTTTTTTTAAATAATATCTAGATAACTTTTCAAATTTTTACGTCAAGTTGCTAACTCTAATTTTTCTAATTTTTTTACCACTTAAGGGCTTGTTTTTTCCATTATGATCCTGCACATACCTTTCTAACCCTAATTAAACTGAACCTCAACCCTAATAAATTTTTTAACCTAACCATGTTTGACCCCTAACCATAACTTATATTAAATATAATAAAATAATATTATTTATCTAATAATATAATAAAATAATACTATATAATTATATATTAATTCATGTTATGTGTTGCACCACAATTGCTACTAGCATATATATCTTAAATTTAATCTATATAAATTATGTCAAGATATATCGACACATTTAGTTTTTCATCATTCAACTTTAATATAGATATATTAAATTGAAAAAATAAATGGCTTGATATATCTTGGTGTAATTTATATAGATTAAATTTAAGATATATATGCTACAATTAATATAAATTGCACCGAGATATATCATTTATTTTTTCAATGTAATATATCTATATTAAAGTTGAATGATGAAAAATTAAACGCCTTAATATATCTCGATATAATTTATATAGATTAAATTTAAGATATATATGCTAGTAATAAATTATATTTAGTATAATATATTAATGATTATTTAAAGAAGATAATAAGAACAAAACACTAATATTTAAACTTTTAATAATTTATTAATTGAAAAACACTCACTATGAATAGTACATTTAAAAAACTATTATTTTATTTTTTTAATTATTTAAAAAGTACTTGCTTTTGGAATCACATGAAGGTTGCAAAGTGATTCAAACCCCCTCAGTTAATCAAATGAATAATAAATAATTTCTAAAATATCTTTTGTTAAAAGATTCATATCTTCACACTTCAAAACATTGAAAAACACAAATATTTATCATAGACTAAATAATTCTCACATTTCATTTGATAGGAGACATAAATTATTAACTAGAAGGTACTAAAAATATGACTAATAGAAAAATTATATACATAAATAAATCAACTGTATTAAAAAAAACAAATTATATATTCATAATAAATAAAATAATTCTAAATTGATATCTTCCAAAATTTTATTAAAAAAATATTTAAAATACTCTACTAAATAGATATATATTTAATCTGTATAGATATTCTATTATTCGCCTTTGTCTCGATCGCCGCCGACCATCCATCCGAATGTATCGCTTACGAGCCGGTAATATGCAAATTTTCAAATGACAAGGAATTCCACGGCATTCTTGAGTATTTTATATGACAATTGTATTTTATATTTCCGTAAGCAATAAGAACACGTCTCGTTCTTTGAATAAGCACTCATCGTCCTCTGCTTTAAGTCTGGCTTTTCTCTAGAGCCAAGAACACGTCTCATTATTTTAATGACTATTTTTAAATTTTAAATACTAAATATTATGATCAACATGAACATGTAGCGGACATTTTGTCTATCTTTAAATAGTCTGTTTGGTCGATCTTCGTCAGGTCTTTCTTTTTATATATACATCATTATAGTTATAATTTGCAATTTTAAACAATTACCAAGAAAATCTTGGAAATAATTTATTGGAATAAAAAATCTTGTTAAATAATAGTTATAGACTTTATTTTCTTTTGCTTTGGATGATATTGATAATTTAAAATTTATCGAAGTGGACTTTTCCTACGAAGTCTTTCATGCATGAGACCTTTTATTTTCTCTTGTCTATTTACTTTATTATCTACTCTAACCATTTCACCAACTCCTTAGCTTTGCAATAGTTGTTCATTATTGACTATACTTCATAGAGAAAAATGAAAATATTATCTTAAGATGAACTTCTTTCCAAATACCAAAAGACCAAAATTATTCTTATATCTCATTTTCTCGAAAACAAAAAAAAAAATCTCAAATATATGCAATTTTTTATGCAATCTTATGAGCCAATACAACTTGCTTTTATCTTATTTTGAAATAATTGAAGTAGGACAATGAGACAATAACTGAATGGGAAAAATAAATGATTGAAAATACTTTTAAAATCTCTAAAAATAAGGGATACAATTACAAGCACTCTAAAAATATCTCTTAAAAATAGGAATTTAAAGAAAAAATTTGTACCAAAACTATTAACAAACATGATAAAGAAAACATATACCAAAGATAAAAACTATAAATTAAAACTTCATAATTTCTCCCTCTACATAGAATCACATCTCATCCAAGTTTTAATTACACCATAGTGAAATAAAAAAATATTAAACCTACTTCACATGTAATCTAGATATGTATGCATCACACTTATTGACATCTTCATTGCCTCCTTAGATCCAATTATCTATAGCTCCACCTAAATATGATGAAACCAATATTTTTTAGATTAAAACAAGGTAGAAACAAGAAATAAATTATTCTCTTGCTTAAAAATAATTGTTATCTTAATTTCAAATATTGAAAATAAATAAGTGAGAAAATAGAAACATGACAAAGAAAACAATTTAAATATTCTAAAATATTTATAAATTAGAAAAAATGATTGCAACTATCTCAAATTCCTTAAAAATTACATATTGAAAACCTTTTAATATTATGGAGTCATGTCTCCTTCAAAACATTAATTACATCACAGTAACACAAAAACCTTTGAAAGATTACATATGTATTACACTTACCAACATGTACACTACATCTTTATGTGCCATTGTTAATTAACTAGCAATAATAAACACACTTTGAAAACATATAAATACATTATATTTTTATTGCTAATGAGAAAACGTCTCGTGAGTTCGCAATACCCCAATTGATTACTTTTTTCTACAATTTACTTGTCCCCCACCATTAATGACTATTTTACGGTTCAACGGTGAATGACATTTTTATCGTGTTGGACAGACTGACTCACCTTACACGTCTCATTAGTTCGTTTTTCCACAATTTTCCTGTTGCCCAACATTGATGCCTATTTTTAAATGATACTGGCTGCTACCTCCATGATTCGTGTTCGAAGGTTTGTTTCAAAAATGGAGGGAGGTATGATGACCGCAATGCTGTGCTTAAGCTTCGCTGTGGCATTCACATTAACCACCGCCACCGCAATACAGAATGCTAACGATTCCTCCTCTGCTTATGTCTTTGCTTTACGTCGTCCCCACAGAGAAAGAAAGTTTTCTGTTACGAAAGATAGTATGCAGAGGGATGTTGAGGCTCTACTATCTTTCAGACATGGCATTACAGCAGACCCCATGCGATCACTCTCCAACTGGACTTCAACCAATTCAGAAAACATGTGCTTCTGGAGGGGTGTTTGGTGTAGAAACCATAGCAACAGAGTGGTAGCCATAATTCTCCCTCATTTGGGATTGAAAGGTACCATTTCTCCATCTATAAGGGGCCTCTCCTTATTACGTACTTTAAATCTCTCTTACAATTATTTCTTGGGAAGGATACCACCTCAGCTTGGCCAGCTGAAAGCGTTGAAAATACTTGACCTGATGTATAATGGACTAGAGGGTTCCATCCCCAAATCTCTTGCCAATTGCTCGCAGCTGCACTGGATTAGCCTTTCGGACAACTTCTTGACGGGGAGCATACCAGCAGAATTCGGTGGTTTGGGGAAGTTAGAGCATCTCCGACTGCCCTACAATAGTCTGAGTGGAAGCATTCCAAATTCTCTGCGAAACTGTACGTCTCTACTTGATTTGATCCTTAGCGATAACCATCTCACAGGTGCACTATTTTCAGTCTCTTTACTCTGAACTTTTACGGCAACATGCTAAGTGTTTCTATCCCTCCTATCAATAATTGTTCTGAATTATACTTGATGAATTTGACAGGGACAATTCCAAAGGCCATAGGAGAGCTCAAGTCTTTGGAACTATTGTATGTGAATGAAAACAATTTAACTGGGCCTATACCGCCTGAACTAGGAGATTGCACGTCTTTAAATGATTTGAACCTTAGCTTTAACCATCTCACAGGTGCGCCACTGTCATGCCTCAAAGCAATATACTATTTATTGCTTCTATCCATCGTTCTCTCAGTAATAGATCTGAATTATATTTTTCTGTTTTTGACAGGGACAATTCCAAAGGCCATAGGAGAGCTTAAATCTTTGAAACTATTGCATTTGAAAAAAAACAATTTAACTGGAACTATACCACGTGAACTACGAAACTGCACATCTCTAATTGAATTGCAACTTAACTTTAACCATCTCACAGGTGCGCTACTCTCATGTCTTTACTTTAAAAGCGACATGCTAACCGCTTATATCCTTCCTCTCAGTAATTGTTCTGAGTTATACTTCACTGAATTTTACGGGCACAATTCCAAAGGTCATAGGAGAGCTGAAATCCTTGGAACGATTGAATCTGAATGAAAACAATTTAACTGGATCTATACCACCTGAATTAGGAAATTGCACGTCTCTTCTTCAGTTAAACCTTGGCGCAACCTATCTCACAGGTGCGCTGCTATCATGTCTTTACTTTGCAGGAAACATACCTAACTATTGCTTCCATCCGTCGTGCTCTCGCTGATAGTTCTGAATTATGCTTCATCGAATTTGACAGGGACAATTCCAAAAGCCATAGGACAACTCAAATATTTGATATATTTGTTTCTGGAACAAAGCAATTTAACTGGACCTATACCACCTGAACTAGGAAACTGCACGTTTCTCAATTTTTTGGATCTTAAATATAACCATCTCACAGGTGCGCAACTCTTGTGTCTTTACTTTGAAGGCAACATACTAACTACTACCTCCTTCCGTCATTCTATAGAAATTGTTTTGAATTTGACAGGAACAATTCCAAAGGCCATAGGAAAGCTCAAAAAGATGGAAATTTTGCATCTGAATGAAAACAATTTAACTGGTCCTATACCAGATGAACTAGGAGATTGCACTTCTCTCTTTCACTTGGTGCTTGGCAATAACAATCTCTTAGGTGCGCTACTCTCATGCCTTTGGGCAACATACTATTTACTGCTTCTATCCGTCATCCTCTCAGTGATAGATGATAGATCTGAGTTATACTTTATTGAATTGTTTTGAATTTGACAGGGACAATTCCGAAGGCCATAGGAGAGCTCAAATCCTTGGAACTATTGTATCTGAATGAAAACAGTTTAACTGGACCAATACCATATGGTATTGGAGAACTCAAGAATCTTTCTGAGCTTACCATCTACAGCAATAATCTTTCGGGGAGTATTCCTGAAAGCTTTGGTGGGTTGATTTCACTAGAGAAATTATATTTATCTGATAATCAGCTGACAGGAAAGATTCCGCCATCCCTAGGGAAATGTAATCATTTAACTGATTTGGTACTGTCAGACAACTTTTTGTCTGGAAGAATTCCAAAAACATTGACGAACTGCACAACCTTAAAGAGGCTAAAGTTGTCCAAGAACTTATTCAATGGAGATCCAGAAAACCATTTTCCTTCTTCAATTGAAATTCTCTCTGCTCATTCTAATAATTTTTCTGGGACCCTGCCTGCATCGTTGGCCAATTGTACACAGCTTAAGCTTCTTGATTTCAGCAAGAATAGATTGGTAGGTGAGCTTTCTTCTCACCCTCTTGCAAATTGTCTAAAGTTGAGGGTTGTGAGCCTTGCCTCTAATGAACTTCAGGGGAATATTCCTCTATGGATCAGAAATCTCAGCAGATTGCAGGTGTTGGATTTATCCAATAATAAATTTGGTGGAAGAATTCCGTCTGCTCTAGAGGGCCTGGAGGGATTTAAAAACCCTAGAGTTTCACAAATGATTGGCAGTACACTCTATGAGGATGTACCGGCCATCAAAATAAAAGGACAATTTTATAGACTAGAATATGTTCTGGTAGCAAACACTATACTGGACCTGTCAAACAATAATCTAAAAGGGGAAATACCACCAAACATTGGGAATCTATCTCAGTTGAGGTTGCTAAGTCTGTGTGGAAACCAACTGGAAGGTAAGATACCGGCATCTTTAGGGCAAATAGAACCTCTGGAGCAGTTGGACTTGTCTAAAAATAGACTGAGTGGGGAAATACCTTGGGAGTTGACTAGATTATCCAAGTTGAGCTATTGGAATGTATCTTTCAACCGCCTGTGTGGGCCAATACCTCAAGGAAAACAGCTTATGACTTTTGATGAGAGATCTTACCAGGGAAACTCGGCGTGTTTGTGCGGGTTCCCTTTACAAGGTTGCAAGCAGAATAAAAGTTCAGCAGTGCCTTCACCTTCAGAAACAGTGGGTAAATCAGTGTGGAGTAAAGTGAATGAACACGTCTCAGTGATTGCTGTGGGGTTGGGATTTGGGATTGGACTTGGGGGAACAATATCAGTAATAATGTGGTGGAGCTGGCTTGTGCGTTACATCAGGAGCCCCAAAATAAGAGGTTTGTGTGTAGGTCCAAATTCCCAAAGTTGTAGTTACATGTTGAACTACGCCCCTCGCTTCTCCTTTCATTCATCCACTAGTTCATCTATTACTCAAATTTGAAAGGTTTCAGTTTCATCGATTCGGCAAAAATAGTCGTCAAAAACTTTAGCAGTAAAGTTTTATATTTCCAGTAATAATTAGTCTCTGTTTAAATTGTTTAAACTACAAGTACAAGAATGTTTACGTCAATAATGGTTCTAGGAGAAGAGCAATTAGTAGCAATGTCAGTGTTAGCTGTGTTGGAGAGAATGAGACGTGTGTAGATGTGTGTACTAAGGATCCGCAAATTGGCTTTCCGCTAGTAGGTGGATGTTGAACCTAATAATGTGAGTGACAGGGATAATAAGGAATGTGATTCATAAGTGAGTATTTTGAATTAGGCCTATATATATTTTTCACTTTTATGTAATGGCGAAGATTATTGGGATATTTTAGCTTTGATTTTATGGTGAAGATAATTGTTATATGTTTGTGAGGAAAATATATTTTTTTTAATTTGATAATTAAATATTTTAAAATTAAATAGTGATAGATGTATTTAGTTTAAAATATATTAATCAAGAATTAATTTTGATATTCAAAAAAAAAAAAAAATTGATATTATAAAATTTAGTTATTAAAGTATTAAAATTAACGTTCACAATCTAATGAATATTTTGGATCTCATATAGTCTCAAACAAAATTGAGTGTTGAATCAAAGTCAAATAATGAATTTAGCTTTAATTAGTAATTATGATTGGATAATTGTATTAAATATATTATAATAAAATAGTCATAGATGCATTTAGTTTTAAATATATTGATGAATAATTAATATTGATGTTGCATAAAATTTAGTCATCAAAGTATAAAAATTAATGTTTAGAGTATTATAAATATTTTGAATTTTCATGTAGTCTCAAAAATATCTAAAGGTTTAATCCAAGAGCACAAGATCCATTAGAGTCATCATAGGAATGATCTAACAAAAAACTATAGAAATAATCCCTTCAACTTTTTCTTATTTATATCTAATTCTATCAAGGTGTTGTTTTTAAACGCCTCAGAGAAGTTTGCCAATCACTATTCAAGTTCTATGAAGCAAAACCCTCATTGGATTGGCTTTAAGACTTTGAGAAAATGATAAAAATAACATGCACACATTTCTATATATGGTCTAGTATGATGCTAATGTAGACTAAGATTTTTTGTCCCTTAAAAGAAAAATATGCTTTACTAATTTTCCCCTTGTCCCAACATCTCTTTATGCATCTTAATTACAAACATGAATATTTTGTGGGATTAATCTTGGGAATTCAAGATAGATACCAAGGCATTTGGGATTAACATAGGATAAGGAAGTGTTGGGTTCAAGGTAGGGACCATGTGTGTGGATATGAGTGTGAATATAGGATAATAAATTATGCATAAATGGTAAATATAAAAAAATGCATATAAATAGTGATGAGATAAAGTTGATTATTTGGGAGTAGGTGCAAATGAATGTGAAATAAATAGGGAATGGTATCAATTTTTCAACAAAACTTATCATAAGAGTTTTCCACTTATTGACATGTAATTATATTAATACATTCCATCAAAATGGGAAAAAAAAAAATGGGGATTGGCATGGGTATACAAATTTGATCATTATATTTTGGCCCCACTTTGAGAGGCATAAAAATATAATTTGAGCATTCTTTTCAAAGTATATGATCATTCTCATTCATGGATAAAAGTAAATATTTAGAAATTTCAAAAGAATTTTTAGTCCATGTAAAGTAATGAACCATTCATTGATTCTTCTTGTGTTCCTCTTCTTGGCATAAGAATTCCATAGGAACTTGCAGAATATAATATATATATATATATATATATATATATATATATATATATATTGAGTAGCCTCATTACACAAGTGAAGCAGGCACAAGTAACAATTTTCTACAACTATCTATGAAAAGTGAGAAGCAAAGAATGGGGGAAGGGTTAAAAAATTATCCCTTTAGAAGAGGAATACCGTTTTTTTTTTGGTAAATTATGCCAATGTGATGTCACCTTCAATATGACCATATAATGAAAACCCACTAAATTATAGAGAGATGTGCTTTGCACAAGTATAGTAATGCGATAAAAATTCTACTTGATTGTAGTTGTGTAGTGTGATGAAGATCCCTCTAGATAAAATATGTTGGGAATTAATGTGTCTTAAAATTTCCAAGTTCCTAGAACTATTTATTTATTATTTGAAATTTCCCATAGTTAATTGGACATTATTATATTTTATTTACTGCCTTCCATCCACTAGTCTCTCAATAATAGATCTGAATTATACTTGATTGAATTTGATGGATATCATTCCAAGTGTCGTAGATATGTGGAGATTTTGAATATGGACATAAATAAATTAACTAGACCAATTTAACTAACTTTATTTGAATGGAAATATTTGAAATAATTTTGAATAAATAATTGACTTCAACACTCATGTTAGTCATCACTACCTGGTGTTGAAATGGTGTCAGTATACTAGGAGATGGAGGGGCAAAAATGGATGGAATCAAAGCACGTCAATTAGGATTGTTATGTGATCCTACTCTCTATTGGGGCATGTCATGCCCAACTCCTTGAAATGACCTCATATAAAAATAATTGGATTTTAAACCCATCTCAAACTCTTCCCATTATTTCTCAAAAAATAAAGGGGCACTTCACAATTAGCCTATGGTGGATGATCAAAGACCATCCACCATCACTCCCATAAATGTGCAGCTATTTGAGGGTGCTTACACCATCTAATTAAAATTCATTTTTTATTTGGAGGAATATGTTTATTGTTATGAGGGTCAATGAAATATGGGAAAATGGTTTCTTTTGGTAATGTGGAGATCTAGGATATCTCTATATGATAGTCCATCTAAATAAAATTGTTGCCTCTACTCTCTCTAATGGTGGAAACTATCTAAATATGCATCAATAGATTAAATAGAGTCAACAAGATTTTGCATAGAAGATGCATAATGTGCTAGGTGGGGGCCTATAGGCTCATTTTTTATCAAATTAATCTTTTCTTAAATATTTTTTATGTTTAAATTGATGTTTTCTTGCAATTGATCCTCATCAAATACAAGGGGTGGGGGTTAGGAGATGGGAGGTTAGGAGGTGGGGGGTTATGAGGTGGGGGGATATGAGTTGGAGAGTATGGAAGTGAGGGGTTTTGAGGTTGAGGCTTATGCAAAAGATCATCTATCAAAAACTCAATAGTTGATGGTAATTGCTTCATCAAGGGCCACTCCATGTCAAACAATTAGAAGAAAAATATCAACAAACTAATTACATAACATGAAGCATTGAATGTACTAAATTTTTAAATTTAAAATATTAAGATAAATTTTGATACTTATTTCAAAGATATCATTAAATAATGTACAATTTGAACTAAAAATCACATCAAAAACACTTTCAAAATACATCATTTAGACACATTCAAATTTAACATGAATTTACTACATGAATTTGGACTTATTTCTATTTTTTTTGTACATTGAAATTAAACATATAAAATTAGATCACTTAAGTGAATATGGCTATAATTACTTTGTGATTTAGATATTAACATCTCTAGTATATCAAAGAAAAATAAATAATTTTCCTAATGAGTTAAGAAAATGATAGCATATTCCTAAAATATCTAGTCTATAATTGTAATTGACAAAATAAGATTGTTGAATAGTAGAAATTTGATTCATTTTATTAGTGAATTAGTATTCTATCTAAATTTGAAATGGAAAAATGAGGATATTATTTTGATGTAACTAGATTATCAAGATATTAGGGATGCATTTATGTCATATAAAAAAAAAATTAAGGCATATAGTAATGTATGAGGCATATAAAACACCATCTCATACTCATCTCAAAGTAGAAAAAATATTGCAAAATTTGTTCAAGAATACTTTTTTGGCCAAAAAATAGGGAAAATGTAACTTACTTCATGGCTGGATATTTAGAGTTTCAAAAGGTGAAGGTATAAATTGCACACCTTAGTGGTATATTGTAATCACATGAAATTTTGAGCAATTAGTGGTTGATAATTAATATGAATTTCATTTCAAGTTTGCCCAAAAAATTGATATTAATTTATTCAAACATCATATATTAATCAAGAATTTCATCCTAATAAATATTTTCTTTGGGAGGTATATATATACATGACATGATCATCATTAGGTACATACTTATTAACCATATTTCCTAAATGTGATCATGATGTTGAAGTTAATAGAAAAAAGGGAAAGTTTCACTTATATGATGATGTCTAGAGATAACATGGATGTGCCTCAAAATAGTAGGTTGAAAAAGTGCTCAATTAATATATTTTCTAGATATTTTAAAGATATCTTGGAGTTAATGTGTATTTTTTTTTGTCACAATTATTACACCGATTTTATTGGAGATAGGTTCTTATAGTTACACATTAGTTTAGAGAAATAAGTTCTTCCAAACTATATTGGAATCTTATTTTTGTAACTCTTAATAAATAATTTATAAAGGATAAAAATGGAGAATAATTTGTAGCATATTGATGAGATGTGAGTAGTATACTCTTGGATTTTTTCACTCATTTGAAGGGTTTTCACTTGTAACATTTGGTATTTGGTATTCTTGTTATGGTGTATACCTTGTATTTCTTCTAATTCTTTTATAATTCTTAACATGTATATATACTAGTACTTTCTAAACATTTAAAGTAGAGGATTCAAATTCTTAGGAGAGTTGTCAAGAGCTAGCATAGACAATCCATGTTTAATATACACTTGGGTTATAAAATCAATGATTAAATGAATTGTTATATCGTTGCTACTTATTTTTAGAATCTATACAAGGTTTTGGGAGTATTATTCCAATGAAGAGATTGAAAGTGGTAGTGGTGATTTAATTTTGCAAGTGTGTAATAAGTATATGAGTAGATAAACAACACTTCTTAATGAAACATTTATTAGAGAATTCAAATGACAAATTTAATCTAATTGAGGTATAATCAAATCTCTAAAAGCCTTCCATTGCTCTCTATCTCCAAGGATTTAATAAATCAAAGTGGCTCTCAGATTTTATGCACTGTGATTATTAAAGTGACAACCTCGTGAATGAGAATAATGATCTATGATATGATAATGATAAAAATGATTGATACTAATATGAAAGGTATAATATTGATGCTAATATGAAAGCTATATGATAATTAAGATGCAACTATAATGGAAACCATGATTGTAATCTAATATGCAACTATATGATTCTAAAATGCTATTGCTCAAATGCTTGAATGTTGAATTGCTCTAGATGTAATTCTACAAAGTTTATTTGCTCAAAAGTGGGATCCATTTCCTGTAGCAAGAGGTTTCTTTTATAGATTTTCAAAAGAAGTTTGTGATGTGGTAGCAAACAACAGTTGGGATTCAATCCGGATAAATCAATGGTGGAGAATGAAGAAGTTGGAGAAGAAGAAGGAGAATGTTTCACTTAGCAAAAGATTCTACCAAGTGTTCAAACTTTGTTCCAAAATTGGTTGGAAAGATAGAGCACAATTGAATTCAATTTGAAACTTTCAACTTTGTTGAGATAAAAGTTGTGGACATGTGCTCAATTAGAAATTTGAATTATTCAATTTAAGAGGGAAGATTATTAAATAAAAAAAACAAATAAATTTGTTTATTTAATAAAGGAGATATGATAATTAAATACTACTATGTGATTTAGTTTATTTAATTAAAATAGAATAATTAGAAGAATGTGATTAAAATAGAATAATTAGAATAATGAACTATATAAATAAATATTTCTATTTATTTATAAGTAGATGAATTTGAAGGTTAATTAATCAAATAATTATATTTAATTAATTAGATATATCCAGACCATTTTTAGGTGTATACATTTTGCCCCTCTTTGAAGTGATGTGTTTACACATTGCTTCAAATAACAATTTTGTTGTTAGCAATAATAAAAAATTTCTGATATGCCCCAGACAGTAAGTTTGAAGTGATGATGAATATATGCCCCCTCGAGAGATAAATTAATGAATTTTGATTTTTTTTAGAAATTTAGAAATTTTTCAATTTTTTTTATGATTTTTTGATAATTTGATGATGATTTGATATTGAATCGATTTATCTCTCAACAAATGATGTTGAAACTACCCCATTGATGAATTAATGAATTAAGGCCCCTTTGAAAAATAAAATAAATAAACCCATAAAAATCCCACTTAATTAACTTTTAAAAGCTCAAAAAGGTGATTTAGAAGTTCATTTGTGCATTTGAAATTTGAAATATGAGAGTGACTAAGCAACTTAGAGAAATTAGAGCAAGATGGTGATTCCCTACCACACACACTGATTTGAGTGTCTGCGATGTCACAACTGCCCAAAAATGTATGGTCCTCTGGTACGTACCCCAATAAACTTCCTCATGACTTGTGCATTTCAATTTTCTTTTTTTTTTCTCATTTGAATTTAGTTTTTAATTTTCTAGTGCATTGAAAACCCGATGTAGCTCATTCAATAACTATTTTAGCCCATTGACCATTTTAGTGCATAGATTTGATTTTTTAGCGCATAGATAGGCTAGATTAGCGCATAGTACCCTTTAGCACATAGGATAGATGATGTGTCGCATCAATACAGGATTGTAGCGCATAGACATAAATAGTGCATTCATCACCTAGATTAGTGCATTCACATATTTTTGTGGCACATAGGATGTTATAGCGCATTGGTTGCCTGAAATAGCACATCGATGTCCTTAAATAGAGCATACACTGATTTAGCGCAATGATAACTTGTTTTGGCACATTGATTGATTTAAATGGTGCATTGGATTTTTTGGCACATTGAAACACTATTTTAGCTCATCCAAGTCATAATGATTAGATTTTTAGTAAACTTCTTGATTTTCATGGTTTTCGATCATGTTAGCCTTTGATCTGATTTTGATTGATGATCTTGATAGATTTAAATGATTATTGATCTCATGGTAGGTGAGATTCAATTATTGATTGATGATAATTGACCTCATGATAGGTGAGGAACAATTATAGTTTGATTGATTGATTGACCTCATGATAGGCTAGGTAATATAATATTTTGATAGATTAACCTCATGATAGGTGAGGTTGAAAGATAGATTGATGCTCACAAGATCTGATCAAAGTCTCACTAGAGATGATTAGATTGATAGGCTAATTGATTTTGATTTATTAATAAGATTACTGATTTGCAACATTTTGTGATGATAGGAGCCTTTGGAAAATCTTTAGATTCATGAGCTTTTTTGAGGATATTTGACTCAATACCCTAGCTAACGCAGCCTGCGACAACTATTATTGCACAATGTGGATTATCCTCTCTACTATATATGCCCCAGATTAGGATCAACAAGGGACTATTGACAGCCTTAGTAGAGAGATGGCATAGTGAGAATAATACCTTCCACCTTCCTACCAGTGAGATGATAGTCATTCTGAAGGTTGTATGTCACATTTTGAGGATACCTGTTGTAAGAGAGCTTGTATTGTATGATTCTACTAAACAAGGAAGGACTGATGCTTTGCAATGTATAGTGTTCTAGGATGATATGATATGTGGTTATGAGATTCCTTGGAGAGAGATGGTTGATGTGTACACTACATTACCATCCATGCTTGCTAGATTTATCAGTGGTTTCTTATGTCTCAACCATAGGTCAAAGGGACTGTCAATTGGATGGGGTCACATCCTAGAGTAGATGATCTTACAGGGTACCAGATATGCTTGGGGAATGTGCATATTATCCCATCTATATCATGATTTACATCAGGTGGTGTACCTCAGAGGATGCGGTTTGTCGGTTGGAGTGACATTATTATAGATATGGGCATGGAAGCATATTGCCATCACACGTCCTGTTATAGATAGATAGTGGCCCGCTGGGAGACCTTACGTGAATGGTTACCCAGGTCTAGTTGTCTAGTATATGCTAGACAAGTTGGAGTATTGGAGGCGTGTACTTGATGATCTAGAGGAAATTGTATGGCACCCCTACATTGGCTACGAGTGGTGGGTAGAGGATGATACCGAGATGCCTTATTTGTGCCAGTCTATGTACCTGATCGAGAGGACTCAGTTTGTTACAAAGAGATTCTCGCTAAGGAGGGTGATGCAGCAGTATGGTTAGTTGCAAGGCATGCCTCAGGGAGTAGCCCATTATGCCTAGTGATAGATGGATGTGACAGAGTGGGGGCCCACCCATTCATACGATGTAGCTGTTGAGGAGTACATGGTATAAAACTGATTATTTGGGAGTATCATCCACAGCTCATGGAGGCTCTGATATCTAAGGAATATGCACAGTATCTTTTCTTACATCCATTTCCTTAGATCTCCAACCCAAATGAGTTAGTACCTATATTAGATGAGGAGGAGAGGGAATTCATACACGGTCATAGGTGGAGGAGTGATAGAGGAGCTGACTAGGAGGCAGAGGCGGAGGTGAAGGTAGAGGCGATGATGGAGGTAGAGAGTAGTGATGATGATGGTGATGATAGTGACAGAGATGATGGAGATGGGCGTGGTGGTGGTGGGGGTGGTGGTAGACATCCTGAATTATACCTCCTAGTTTCTTGCAAGAGGTGATCATCAGTAGTTGTAGCACAACAACGTGTACATATTGGGTTTCCCTCACAATAGCAGCAACAACAGATTGCAACATTACATGTGTAGGTTCAAACACTGTAGAGTTAGCTTACACAGGTGTAGGGTTTGCTAGCCCAGACCTAGAGGCAGATATAGACACAAGTATAGGCACGGGCATATGCACAACCACAGATGCAAGCATAGATTGCCACACTCACGGTAGAGAGGGACAACCTTAGATTGTAGGTTGATCATGCAGACGGCATTGTTGAGAGATTATAGAGAGTTACTGAGGGTACCTCGACAACAAAGCACTTCAGAGAGCTACGAAACTATGCCAGAGAGGTGGAGTGGTATAGACTAAAGTATCATGAGGCTATTCCAATAGAGCATCGAGAGCGTTATGCACAATTTGATAGTTGTACTCACATTAGGACTACTAGTAGGGGTGTGACACAACCGCTTCCATGAGATTCGAGAGATCCTAATGCAGGTCCATATGGTGGAGGAGGCATTGGTTTAGTGATGTCAGCACCATCTAGGGGGAGCACGACATAGCTCTGATATATGATTCTTGATGTGCCTTGATGTATGCATTGATTTATCTGAGATATTGATGTTGTACCCTATGATTTTGACTCGCTACCATTTTGATATTGTATCTCTTGACATTTATTCAAAAATATTTGTATACTTGACATTATGATTTTTGAGATTTATATGATATGCAGCAGATTCCTCATCTATATGTGTTCTATATGATTCCATGATGGATGCCTATGATATATGCATTTAATTTCCATTCTATCTACTATGTGATGTTTATATGATGATGTGATGGATATACACTAATGAAAATATGATGTATGGATGCAATGATGATTTGATGTTGTGGATGATGTATATATGATTATGCTATGAGATGAATGTGAGAAGATACATGGATGATGATTTTATATGTGTTATGAATAATGTTAACATGAAATGAAATGGATTCATGATGATGCAAATGATATGCGATGCAATTTGTTTTTGATTATTTTCTAATGCAACAATATGATAATGCATAGATGAATGAATGATATGTTAATGCAAATATGATCAAATGTATGGATAGGTTAATGATATGATAATGAAAATATATGTGTTATGAAAATGCAACTACATGAGAATGATGATGTTTTTGTTAATCTCAAGTATACTCGGTCCATTAAATGATAGAGATAACATTGTTTTTGAAAGCTTTGCCAACTTTGAAACAATTTATTCTACAGATGCAAAACTAACATGAATGCAAACTAATTTAACCATGAGGTATGTGCAGGATCATGATGGGCCAAAAAAGTGGCAATATGATGGGTATGTGGCTGATGACTATTTTTTTACCCAAAATTGATGAAACAAAAATGGTTTTTAAAGGAGATTCTTAGTTTTCCACCAATATAAATTATGCTTTACTTTGAATTTAGTAAGTAATTATTATTAATTTTCTATTCAAATTATGACTAAAGTCCTGATTGGTAGGCTAATTGAAAAACATCTATAGCTTTCAAACGATGCCACATTTTTTGAATCTAAAACATGTGTCACATTCTATGCTTCACATACTATAGGATTAAAAAAAGAAAAAATGAATTTCATGAAGTTTTGAGCAAGTTAAGCTGGTCAGACATACGAGTTTTTATATTTTTTAAAAAGTTGTAATAAAATATTCATAATTAATTATTTACTTGGAAAAAAATTACAAAAAAATATGCATCACATTGAGGCATGAGTCTTCTAGTTATATCTAAAATATTATAAAAAATTATTATCATTTTATTGTGGTTAGGGTGGTCATACAGACACCTACTTATTTTTTCCCTGAAATTTAAGTACCACTACATTGAAATTTTAAATTTTCACCTTAATAGATTTTTTTTTTAAACAAACCTAGTAGTTTATAAACTAAATTCAATTTGCTACAGATTCTATTCTTACATATTTTTCAAATAATATTGATAACTTATTCAAATTTTTACATCAAGTTGCCTAACTCTGATTTTTTTGAAAATTTTGCCACTTAAGGGCATGTTTTTTCCATGATGATCCTGCACATACCCCATGCAAAACTACATATGCAAAACTTGTCACCTTAAAAATCCATGTATCGTGCTTTTTTCATTATTGAGCCTTTAAAATGTTGAAAGTGAGTACAAGCATCAATGATATGAGTTAGACCATGATGACCTGAGTACTTTTTTCATGACTTTTTATATTGCAAGCCAACGCAAGCATCTAGGTATAATTAAATCGAGATGACCTAAGCATTTCTTGCAAAAAACAGACAAGAATCAATCATTTTCATATGTAAATTTGGAATGTCATCGATGATACTTGTAGAGTACATCTCACGGAAATTCACACAGTAATAATGATTAACTCACAGACAATAGATAAATAAAAATCATACTCCTTCCTTGCTTCTCTAGTTCAGTACATCATTGAGTCGCTCCAAAGATATGATAACAAAAATCAAAAGTACAACATTTGAACATTCAAGCTAAAGCGATAAAATCATGATTCAAAATAATATCATCCATTTAGATTTGATGTGATTGATTAATTTAATCCATTTGATTTGGATGGTTTACTTCTGTTGATTGTTGATTCATTCAATATTGAGTTTCCGTGAAACGAAGGATTTTGGCATCCAAATCCTTTCTAGCTCTTCTAGGGTTTT
This sequence comes from Sequoia sempervirens, assembly GCA_007258455.2. Taxonomy (NCBI): domain Eukaryota; kingdom Viridiplantae; phylum Streptophyta; class Pinopsida; order Cupressales; family Cupressaceae; genus Sequoia; species Sequoia sempervirens. The sequence goes on along the minus strand of VDFB02353493.1, from coordinate 359,509,681 downwards.
TCAACCAAAAGAAGAGAGGTAGGCCAAAATGCACAATGTTTTAGTGAAGATTATTGTAAGAATGGATGGGAAGTTGATGTAAAGTGTGTGTGGGTGTGTTTGAATGCTTACAAATGTAGATAAATGAATGTAAACTAATATAATGGAATATGTTGGAAAACATAGTGTTGATTGCAAATGTGAACTAGAAACTTAAACAAATGATAACATAAATTGATGAAACCGAATAGAGTACACTTGGAGGTAGATTACTATTGCTAGAGGGTTCTAGAATCTTATAGAAATCACTATTAATGGCCATTGGGACTGATTCACCATAGATGGAGAATCATTCTTACTTTTGATGAAAAGTTCTGGAAATAGGTTTTTGACTATCGGGAGCTAAATTCTAACAAATTCACTTTTTAGGCCTATAGGTGGGACTAATTCACCATGCATGGTGAATCAGTCCACTTGCAGGAATCTACAAATTTTGGAGTTGATTATGTGGGGCTATATCTGCACTTCTACTTCATATAAGTGTTCGCTTCAGAAATTGTCAGATTCATAACTGAAAGTGACTTTTTGTTGATATTTTGACTTGAATGATAAAGAGATGACTTCAATGACTTTGCAACTTGATCTTCAATGATTCCAAAGCCTCCAAGATGTCTAAATCTACATACACAAAAGAAGAGAGGAAGAAATGTTGAATGTTAGGATATGGGGGTTTGCCTTAGTCAAACCACTTTTAGGTAATTAAACCAAAATGATGAAAGAATGGAATGAAACATGAAATAATGGAGTTTATTACGTTGCCATGATGATTGATCTTGAATTTCTATAGTAAAACATGAAGAATTTTCCCTTGAATGTCTTAGAAAGCTAACTTGATGACTTGTAATGAAGAAACCCTAACTTGCTTGACTTGAATGAGAAGATAGATGATGAATTAATTATGAGCGATGTAAAAATGAGTTATGAGATGTCAAATGAGGAGAAAAAAACTTATTTATACACTTTTTTGCCCTAATTCCCTGATAATACCTCATCACACGACAACATAAGGTATTTTTAAATAAAAACCAAAAAGGAATTTTCTTTTATTTTAAATTTGGAGCCAAGAGGGATTCATTCTTCATCCATGGAAAATGGGTCCCACCCTAGGCTTGTGAAAGGGTGTTGGGAATTATCTTGCATTTAATGAGGTTTGTTGGGTTCATATTCAAAAATACACTTAATTAAGCCTTATAAGGGCATACAATGGTCAAATAAAGCATAAGAAAGGTGTAATTAGTGGAATCAAGCCTAGAAAGGGTGAAATCTTGTTACAAGTCATTACAACACTTCAAAATAGGACTTGATGATGAATAAAAAGGTGATATTTAGATGAATTTTGATGAGAAGAGTCTAGAAATGTTTAGAAATGTTTTACAACACTTCACAACACATTCACAAGATATTAATAAATACATTTCAAAGGGTCCAAGACCTAGTGTGGATGCATAAAATGCCTCACAACACTAAATCAAGGCCTCATTAAGTCCAATTTATCATGAATTATTCCCATGTCAAACAAGAGATACTTTTTTCTACAAAACATTTAGCCCCCAGGATCAAATCACACAATGATAAGAAGGAAAATGGGGTGAGAAAGATGTGCTTACTTTGGGGCCACAGAACATAAGGCCATCTGCAAGGTGAGTAATCCCAAAAGAAATAAAAAGGTGGATCAAGCTTCGACTGTTTGTCCAACTAGTTGTGGATCAGATCTAGGTTGTTTGTCCAAAAAAAAATTTGAATGATATGTAAAAGTTTTGTTAAAGGGGATTTTTCTTTGTTTGTGTAAGGTCTCCTTCTTAGGGGGAATTGTGCCTAATGTCTCCAAGAGAGGATAGGTTGGAAGGTTTAGATCGTTATCCATGGGATACCTCATTTGCATTAGGCCACTTATGTTGATCATTATCCCTAGTGTCAGATCATTATCCATGGGATGCTTTGTTTGTATTGGGCCACTTCAGTTGATTGTATGTACTCTTGGAAGGCATCAAACCCAATGACACCACCAAGGAGAGGACACGTCACAAGAAAAAGTAAATCATGCCATGAAATTTAAAAATATATTATCTATGTATGCCACCACTTTAAAGCAGTTGCTAACACCTAACACCATTACTGTGAGCAATTGCTTTAAAGTAGAAGAGAGGATATGAGAGCTCATTCAAAAATCCCTATGCCAAGTAATATGTTTTCAATAATTTGCATCATGAAGAAAGGTAGTATGTCACATGCGAGTCTATCTTAAGACATATCGTCCACATCCCAAGCTTGCTCTTATCGGTTCATGAAAAGTTAACGATTAGTCAAAAGAGACAACGAAAAGTGACATACAAAGATAACGCTTTATATCCCTTTTCCCCCACCTAGTGCAGAACAAGGGTGAGCTTGGAATGGATGATGGTATGCTGCCCCTTGCAATGGATGCAAAACATGTAATAGTGAGTATGCTATGATCCTACAACAATTACAAGGAAAGGAGCAGCAACTAATGTTATTGATATATTGATTTAGGATGTATCAAGGTTAAATGATTCTTGGTAGAAGGGTTGGTGATACTATGGATGTTGAGTGAAGGTTTGCTAGATGGGTGGATTGCTATGAAAGGAAAATCATGAAGAGTATGATTTGGAAGAATGAAATTGGGTGTATTGTGAGTTTGTTTCTTAGTACACATAGGGGGGTGATGAAGGGTTGGATTTTTTTGAATATGAAGAGTGAGGATAGGAAAATGAGGATCTATTTGATTGTCTACTTTCTCTAAGGTATCATTCCTATGTGCCATAATATCGACCCTAGGAGGAGAGCTTATATATTCATCACATGTCATAATTGCTTCATCGTTCATAGGAAAGGCATCAATAGAAGGATAACTAGGAGTTTCATGGTTACTAATGATTGCACTTCTTTGTTCAAATAGATCCTCCATCATGATATCTTCTAACATTAAACTATCTTCTTCATGTGTAGAGAAGATATTAGGAGAAGAAAGGGGTTGATTAGCATGATTATCAATATTTACATTCACATGTTCTATGATGTCTTCGTGAGTGGGAGAGGTTATAGAAGAGGAGCTTTCAACATTGTCATGATTCTCAATTAGTGTATCTTCTAGCATCATAATACATTCATCACATGTAGGAGAGATATTGGGAGAAGAAGAACTATGATTTCATGAGTATTGATGCTTTCATCTTCTTGTGCAAACCTTTAGTGGATGATTTAGGAGAGATGAAGTCTTTAAGGGATTCATCTAACATGTTCAATTCATCGCTACTAAAAGGTTTGGGGGATAAGTTGTCATTAATTTGTTTGGGTTTCTCATGAAAAGGATTAAAGGATGAAGTGAGTGAGAGGATTCATGTAAGGGCTTCATGTAACTTATCGGCATCATCACTAATAAGTGGCTTGGATGAGATGTTATTTCTAAATTGGATCATTTTTTTAAAAGGTTGTGTTGATGTTTGTTGTTGGTTGTTTATATTTGCTAAAGTCTCCTCAATGCAAGATGATCTAAAAGGACTATGAAATAGTATTGAAAATGGAACTTGAAAAATTTTAAGTTCCATGAATGAAAATGATGCTTATTTCTAATAAAATGCAATAAAAATATAGGATGAAATGCAATTTTTCAGATTTCAAACAAAGTAATTTACTGATTACACTATGTACTAATCTGAAAATGAAATGTTGCTAATGCCAAATTGAATTTAAAAATGCATGAAATGAGATAATTTAGGCTAAATATCATGAAATGCATGCTACAGAAGCTCAACTATTGGATGCAGTTAGGTAATGGCAGGAAACAAAAGCTAGAAAACTGGGTTTTCAACTCTGTAAAAGGTAGTTTTAGGGGTCAAAAGGGACTGATTTTCCCAAGGGGGCGAATGAGTCCCAGTATGGACTTTTTTCAGAACTTTCAAAAATTTTGGAGTGATTTTAATGTAGTTAGAATGCTATGATGCGGACCTAAGTTAAAAATGTAGAATTTTAGAAAATTTAAATGAATTTCGATGCCAAAAATGCAACCTAAATGCACTTTTATGAGTGCAAAATTTGAAGCCTATCATGCAAATTAACTAATGCAAAGTTAATGCAATGCTAGATCTATAATGAAGTACTCAAAATTAGAAAATGAGGTATTTATCAATGCAGGTTCAAAAAAATGAAATGAAGGATTTTGGCACTCAGATGCTTTATTGCACTTCTAGGGTTTTTCACCCAAAAGGAGAGAGGTAGGCCAAAATGCACAATGTTTCAGTCAATATTATTGTAAGAATGGATGTGAAGTTGATGTAAAGTGTGTGTGGGTGTGTTTGAATGCTTACAAATGTAGATAAATGAATGTAAATTAATCTAATGCAAGATGTTGGAAAACATAGTGTTCATTGCAAATGTGAACTAGAAACTTAAACAAATGATAATAGAAATTGATGAAACTGAACAGAGTGCTCCTAGAGGTAGATTATTGTTGTTGGAGGGTTCTAGAATCTTCCAGAAAGCATTGTTAATGGCCACTAGGACTGATTCACCACAAATGGTGAATTAGTCATGCTTCTAATGAAAATTTTTGGAAACATGTTTCTGACTATCAAGAGCTAAATTCTGAAAAAATTCAATTTTCAAGCCTACAGGTGGGACTAATTGGCTATGCATGGTAAATCAGTCCACCTGTAGTAATCTAAATTTTTTGAAGTTGATTATGTGGGGCTAGATCTGCACTTTTGTTTCCTACAGGTGTCCGCTTCAGAAACTATCAGATTTGGACCTGAAAGTGACTTTTTGTTGATATTTTGACTTGAATGATGAATAGATGACTTGAATGAATTTTCAACTTGATCTTCAATGATTCCTAAACCTCCAAGATGTCTAAATTTTCATACACACAAGAAGAGAAGAGGAAATGTTGAATGTTAGGGCATGGAGGTTTTCCTTAGTCAAACCCCTTTAAGGTAATTAAACCAAAATGATGAAAGAATGGAATGAAACATGAAACAATGGAGTTGATTACCTTTACATGATGATTGATCTTGAATGTTTGCAACAAAACATGAAGAATCTACCCTTGAATGTCTTAGAAAGCTAACTTGATGACTTGTAATGAAGAAACCATAACTTGCTTGACTTGAATGAGAAGATAGATGATGAATTGATGATGAGAGATATAAAAGTGAGTTATGAGATGTAAATGAGGAGAAAAAAACTTATTTATACACTTTTATGCCCTAATTTCCCGATAATACCTCATCACAGGCCAACATAAGGCATTTTTAAATAAAAATCCAAAAAGAAATTTGATTTATTTTAAATTTGGAGCCAACAAGGACTCATTCGCCACCCATGGAAAGTGGGTCCCACCCTAGGCTTGTGAAAGGGTGTCAGGAATTATCTTGCATTTAATGAGGTTTGTCAGGTTCATATTAAAAAATACACTTAATTAAGCCCTATAATGGAATAAAGGGGTCAAATAAAGTATAAGAAAGGTGTAGTTAGTGGAATCAAGCCTAGAAAAGTGTGAAATCTTGTTACAATTCATTACAACACTTCAAAATAGGAATTGATGAAGAATAAAAAGGTGATATTTAGATGAATTTTGATGAGATGAATCTAGAAAAGTGTAGAAATGTTTTACGACACTTCACAACACCTTCACAAGACATTAATAAATACATTTTAAAGGGTCCAAGACCTAGTGTGGATGCAGAAAATGCCTCACAACACTAAATCAAGGCCTCGTTAAGTCCAATTTATCATGAATTATTCCCATGTCAAACAAGAGATAACTTTTTCTATGAAACATTCCCTATGATCATTTTGTTTGATACATTTGTCTGACTATTGTTTTTTCATTTGTTTAAGCCCAAAGTTTGTTGCCCCTGGTGAGTTCAGGATTTTACCACAAGCTAGGGTGAGACATGATTGCATTGCCATGATATGTACATGAGATTCTCAATTCTAAGAAGAATGATGGCAAAGATGGATTAACAAAGATGTGCTCAAATAGATGGAACATCTATTTTATCACAAATAGCGTATGTTTCCAGGTTTTCACTACTTGCTTTTATTGCACTTTTCAAATTTTTATGATTTTTTTGATTTTTTCACTTTTTCACTTTTTAACTTTTTTTTGTATATTTTTGATATTTTGATTTTTTTGTTGTCACCAAGACACCTGTTTTCCAGGTTTTCATCAAGGTGACCACTTTCTAAGGACTTTTTATAATTTTTTTGTATTTTCTAGAAATTTTTCCATGCACTAGATGATTCAAGTATAGAACTTTCTGAGATGGATACAGTTGATAGGTTTATCAAAAAAATCCCCTTCTGGTGTAGACAGTTGATAAGATCTTGATCCATAGGCTGATATGATGATGAAGGGACCTAGCTAGTTGGGTTCAAACTTTCCCTTCTTCTCACAATCCTATTGATTTTGAGGGTTTTCCTTTAAGACTAGATCACAAACTTGGAATGCTCTTGGTTTCACCCAATGATTGTAGCTTCCGGACATCCTTTGTTGATATGATTTTAAGTGTTCCACAGCTCCTTGATGATGCTCATCTAACAATTCCAACTCCTAAAGTCTAGACACTCTATAATCCTCATTTGAAATAATTCCATTTAGTGAGACACAAAGTGATGCTATTTCAACCTTAATAGGTAAAATATCCTTTGATCCATATACGAAAGTGTAGGTTGTAGCTCTTGTAGGTGTCCTGATGCTGGTTCAGTATGCCCACAAAGCCAGATTCAGTTAAACGTGCCAATCACGTCCAACATCGTTGAATGTTTTCTTTAAAAAATTTAGAATAGTTTTGTTTGAGGCCTCTTCCTGGCCATTTCCTTGTGGATAGTATTGTGTTGAGAAGCAATGTTGGATATGGAATCTTTCACACAGTTCTTGGACATCTTGATTCTTAAAAGGTCTTCCATTGTTAGTGATAATGGACTGAGGAACTCATACCAACAGATGAGATAATTTAGGATAAAATATGGGATTTTCTTTCTCATGATAGTTATTAGATGTACAACTTCAATTCACTTTGTAAAGTACTATGTGGCTATAATGATAAACTTGTCTCTGTTTGGTGAAGATGGGTGAATTTTACCTACCAGATCTAGTCCCCACTTACAAAAGGGCCATGTTGATGCAAAGGGTTGTAGTTCTTGTGTTGGTGCATATATAAGATTGTCATGAATCTGAAATTTTTGGCATTTCTTAACATATTGAAAGGACTTCTCCATATTTGGCTAGTTATACCCCAAACGGAGGAGTTTCTTCAGTAGATTTAGACTTCTTGATTGAGTGCCACAAATACCTTCATGAATCTCATGTAAAGTTGTTTCAGATTTGTGATGTTCTAGAAATCGTAAGAGAGTTCCATCAAGACCTCAATTGTAAAGTATGTCAGGAATTAAGGTATGTCATGCGGCTTGGCGAATAAAGTTTTTCTTTTGGTTTTTGGAAAGTTCAAGTGGTAAGGTGTTGTCCTTTATGTAGGCATAGGTCATTCCATAGATAGACATTTTAGATTCAATGATATGGCATATAGCTTGGGATTCAAGATCATTGTAAGCAGGATTAGACACTTGTTCTACCATAAACTCATAATGTCTTCACTTTTCTAGTATATGCAAGAGAGAAGCAATTGTAGCCATTGCATCAACAACTTTTTTTTCTACTCTAGGAATTTGTTAAAATGTGATTTCAATAAAGTACTTTTTGAAATCGTCCACCATTCTCTTATAAGGTAACAACTTATCATCTTTTGTCTGATAATCATCATTTACTTGATTTATGACCAGTTGTGAGTCTCCCTAGACCTGTAGCTCTGTGATATTCCATTCAACAGCTACCTTGATGTCAATGATCAATGCCTCATATTCAGCTGCATTATTCATACAAGGAAACATGAGTCTATATGATTTAGGGATTGTATGTCCTTGTGGTGTGATAAATAGAATTCTAGCTCCTGGCCCATGTTGTGTGTATGACCCATCAAAATACAACATCCATTGTTGTAGTGTGATAGGAAGAACATATATATTAGGAAACTCAATGTGCATTAGATGATTATCTAGTAGTGGAGCTTTCGCTAACTGATCATTTTCACAACACAAGGGTAGAAAAATGAGATAGGGGTGAATTAGTTGTCTGAAAAATTAAACTTATCAACCTTATTCTCAGATCTGATAAATAAACATGAGAGCATAAACCATCACCACATCAAAAACACACATAACACCAATATTTTTTTACGTTGGAAACCCTATTAGGGGAAAAACCATAGTGGAGGTTAGTCCACAAGATTATACCTTATTAAAAGTATAACAAATAATAAATGGGGAATGCACATGCATTCAGGCATACTGCCTAGAGCTCATTGCTCAAATACAAAAAGGCTTACTACCCAAGGGAAGACTCGTTGTCTTACAATCACAATCAAATTACATCAACAAGATTTGAATTCAGAAAATAGCATCTTCTAATGCCTAATTATAGTTTCGGTTAAGCACATAACACTTTCATCTACTCACTCCTTTTCGCACTTCACTTCTACCTTCAAATGATTAGACCATTATTCATACTCAGCACTCGGCATACTTCTCATTTCAACTCATAAACAATCACTTATATATATCCACAACTAAGAATAACATCAACCACATGTCGACTCCACAAAATATAAAACGTGTACAAACTGTTGGCCCTAATCAATAAATAATTTTTAATTGTGAATAAAGCATAGTTGGCCAAGACATAATGAGGACCCAATACAATATTCTCAAACATGAATCACCTTCAAAAATTATTCCTCAAAGATCCACACCATGCTACAATCACCTTGTCGGTCATGATCATGAAAAATATGAACTCACAAAAGAAAATCACCAATCGTGAGCACAAAAATCAACGTGTCCACCAAAAACATGAATAGAGAATGATCTAGAAACATCCAAAAGCATCATGAATCACCTTAGAAGTATCCACAACAATTCAAATTACTAGAATCGTGCCATCTTCTTTCAGGAACACCAACTAAAGCAACAAAATAACTGTCAGAACACAGATACTCATCACTTAATCAAATCTTCATGCGAACCTCTGAAACTTCATGTGGATAGACTAGATGCACTCATCAACAAACCCTTTAATCTACAACCTCTTATCATCAATATACTGAGCTAGCCAACATACTGAGCTTCATTGCAGCACTGACAACTTGCAACTTCTTCTATTACAATTTTCTCAATATCCTCGACATATACAACCTTAAAGACATTAATTCTAGTAGTGTTGACATCAATGAAAACCAAATATCAGCAACATCCAACAATCTCCCCCTTTGGCATTGATGACAACACATGATGTGAAAAACACCATCAATGCAAATTTCTCTTAGCATTTTCTCCCCAATATATTTTGACTCTTTTCTTCTTCTTTTTTCACTTGAATCTTCCCCCCTCTTTGACATCAATGACAAAGATACACAATATCTTCCTCCACACAAGCTCTGATACCAATTGTTGGCAACACAAGGGTAGACAACTGAGAGGGGGGGTGAATCAGTTGTCTCAAAAATAAACTTATTAATATTATTAACCATATTATCATATCTAATAAATAAACATGAGAGTATACACCATCACAACATTAGAAACACACATAACACAAAGATTTTTTTACGTGGAAACCCTATTAGGGGAAAAACCGCATTGGAGGTTAGTCCACAAGATTATACCCTATTAAAAGTATAACAAATAATAAATGGGGAATGCACATGCATTCAGGCACACTACTTAAAGCTCACTACTCAAATACAAAAAATATTACTCCCCAAGGGAAGACTCACTATCTTACAATCACAATTGGATTACATCTACAACATTTGAATTGAGAAAATATCATCTTCTAATGCCTAATTATAGTTTTGGTTATGCACATAATACTTTCATCTGCTCACTCCTTTTCACACTTCACTTCTTCCTTCGAATGATTAGAACATTATTCACACTTAGCACTTGGCATACTTCACATTTCAACTCATAAACAATTGCTTATATATATCCGCAACTAAGAATAACATCAACCACATGTCGGCTCCACAAAATATAAAATGTGTAAAAACTATTGGCCTAAATCAATGAATAATTTTTCAATGCAAACAAAGTATATAGTCAGCCATGACAAAATGAGGGCCCAAAACAATATTCTTGAACACAAAGCACCTTCACAAATTATTCCTCGAAGATCCAGAACACGCTACAATCACCCTATCACACGTGATCATGAAAAATAAGAACTCACAAAATAAAATCACCAATCATGAGCATAATGATCAATTTGAACCAACAACATGAATAGAGTGTGATCTAGAAACATCCACGAGCATCATGAATCACCTCAGAAGCATCTGCAACAATTCAAATTACTAGAATCATGTCATCTTCTTTTAGGAACACCAACTAAAGTAACAAAATAACTGTCATAACACAGATACTCATCACTCAATCAAATCTTCTTGCAAACCTCTAAAACTTCATGTGGATAAAATAGATATACACATCAACAAACCCTTTAATCTGCAACCTCTTATCATCAATATACTGAGCTAGCCAACATACTGAGCTTCACTGCACACCATCGACAACCTACAACTTCTATTACAATTTTCTCAATATCCTTGACATATACATCCTTAAAGACATTAATGCTAGTAGTGTTGACATCAATGACAACCACATATCAACAACATCAAATAGATTAGCTATCACTTGACCCTTAATAGCTCTATGATCTACATACTGTATATCAAACTCACTTATGATCACGACCCATTTGGCTAATCTCCCTGTTAAGGTAGCTTTGTTGAGTAAATATTTAAGTGGATCAATTTTAGCTATGAGCTTGACTATGTGAGTTAGCATGTAATGACATAGTTGTTGAGTAGTAAAGACTACTGCCAAGCAAGCTTTTTCAATAAAGGTGTAATTGATCTTAGAGCCATTCAGAGTTAGGTTGATATAATATATAGCTCATTCCTTTCCTTCAGGATCTTCCTACACTAGTAGAGCACCCAAAGATATTTCAGTTGTTGCAACATAAAGTAATAATGGCTTTCCTTCTGTTGGTGGCACTAGTATGGGCAGAGATATCAGATATTTCTTTAGTTGTTTGTTTGAAATAATTTTCACATCTGTCATCCCATTTAAAAGAAATATTCTTTTGGAGCAAGTGATTGAATGGTATGTGCATGATCATCATGGAAAAATCAGGCACTTAAGTGGCGAAAAATTCAAAAAAATCAGAATTAAGCAATTTGCCATAAAAATTTGAAGAAGTTATCTATATTATTTCAAAAATATGTAAGAATAGAATCTATATAAAATTGAATGTAGTTTCTAAACTACTAGGTTTTTTAAAAATCTATTTGGTGAAAATTTGAAATTTCAATGAGTACTTAAATTTCAAGGAAAAAATAAGTAGGTGTCTCATGACCACCCTAACCACAATAAATGATAATATTTTTTTATAAGATTTTAGATATAAGTAGAGGACTCATTTCTCGATGTGATGCATTTTTTTTTAATTTTTTTTGAAGCAAATAATTAATTATGAATTTTTTATTACAACTTTTTAAAAATATAAAAACTTGTATGTTTGACCACCTTAACTTGGTCAAAACTTCATGAAATTCATTTTTTTAAATCCTATAGTATGTGAAGCATAGAATGTGAAAGATGTTTCAGATTCAAAATATGTGATACCTTTTGAAAGATATAGATGTTTTTCAATCAACCTATCAATCAGGACTTTAGTCATAATTCAAATAGATAATGAATAATAATTATTTATTAAATTAAAAGTAAAGCATAATTTATATTGGTGGAAAGTTGAGAATTTCCTTTAAAAACCATTTTCGTTTCATCAGTTTTGGGTATAAAAAAATTTTTCAGCCACATACCCTATACATACCCATCATATCACCACTTTTTGGCCCATCATGATCTTGCACATACCCTGAACGGATGACTCTTGTCTTCTAGTTGAGAGATAAATCTTCTAATTGAGAGATAAACCTTCTAATTGGTTCTAGCCTCCCCTGTAGAAATCGTAGCTGAATGATATTCTTTGGTGGCAGCATCTCCATGATAGCCTTGACCTTAGCAGGATATACATCAATACCATTTTCTAAAACTATGTATCCTAGAAGCTTTGTCAATGTTACACCAAACACACATTTCTTGGGATTTAATTTAACATTAAACTTTTCTAGATGAGTGAAGGTTTTTTCTAGAATCTCAAGATGTCTTTCTTTGGTATATTATTTTTCCAATAGATCATCCATATAATCCTCCATAAAAGTATGCATCATGTCATGGAAGATGGTCATTGCTCTCTGATATGTAGCTCCTGTGTTTTTCAACCCAAAAGGCATCATGTTCCAGTAAAACGTTCCCCATGGACATGTGAATGATATCTTCTCTTGATCCTCTAGTGCTATCTTGATTTTCTATAACCCAAAAATCCATCCATCAATGATAACATAGCGTGTCCTACTGTCAAGTCTACAATTATGTCGATGTTAGGAAATGAAAAATCATCTTTTGGACATGTGCCTTATTGAGTTCCCTGAAGTCGGTGCATATCCTGATACTTCCATCTAGTTTAGAAATAGGTACAATATTAGAGATCCATTTAGCATAATCAATAGATCTAATGAACCCAGTGTCTAATAATTTCTTGAGCTCTTCCTTTACCAACAATGCAATATGTGGGTGCATTTTTCTTAAGTTTTGTTTGACAGGTTTCACACCAGCTAGTAAAGATAGATGATGCATTAAGAGATCTAGTTCTAAGCTTGGAATATCCAAGTAAGACCAAGCAAAGTTGATCTATCATTCTTCAAATAACTTAGTGAACTCAAGCTTTTCTTGTTCAGTCATAGATGCTACCAATTGTAATGCCTTCACTTTTTCAACTATGTCAACGTTGATAGCTTGAGTTGGAAAAACCAACATTGATAATCTCTCATAATAATGTTCTGGAAGAGTGTCAAATCCCCCATCTTTCAATGCCTCATAGAGGTTTTCACTATCAGTGCGCTCTTTATTTTTACTTTTTCAAGATCTAACATTGCCATTAGATGGTTTTCACCATTAGATCCATTTTTCATTTTTTCAATTTTGCAGCTGGAAGATTTGACACCCTCCTGACTTGAAGTGTCATTATGAGATTTACGATTAGAACTCATGTCAGGATTGTCAAAACATAAGAAGTTAACAATGGTGTTGTCATTCACAAAGACAGGGACATTGATAGGTTCGGTTGGTTCCCAGTCGATAAGCTCAGGTTGTAATAAGGGTAAAAGTTCATTAGACTGGATAAAGTCAACAACAGTGAGGGTTTGGATAGCAATGTTTTCAAAGTTTTCAATAGGGATGTCAAGATCATGATATCACTCTCTTCCAGATCATCTAGTTCACTCGATATCTGGTCATCCTTGCTTGAGTCATCGATATTTTGTGATCCAAACACAAGGGTTCTAGTCCCTGAGCTTTGTCCCTCCTCACATGTTGGAGCATACCTTTGAATTACATTGATTTATTTATCATGACATGATTCCTTAGACAAAGAATCCCACTCATACTCATTTGAATCTGTCTCATAGCTATCCTGTAACTGTAAGATTCGTTCACATATTTCCTGTTTGATTTCCCCTGTATATCCCAATCCAGTCTTGTCCTTTTCTTGAAGTGTGAGAGGTTGTATTGGTTCTATGATTCCTTCCTTCCTCTTACTGATGGGACCTTGTCCTTCATACCCCATTTTCTCTAGGATTGTTTTTCATTTTCCATATTGATCTGTCTGAATGTTAGGAGTTGTTGATGTAGATGCTTCCTCATCCTTGTAGAGCCAATTTAGGATAGCCTTATCCTCAGATTCATTCTCCAAAGTTCTTGCTCTTAAAAATGCACCTTCAAAAATTGTAGTAGGTTGTGATGTTTTTTGTCTTGATATTGATGGTTTCCCATAAGTTCTTGGAGAAGGAAAAAATTGTGAAAGGCACAAATATTGCTTAATGGAATACTCCCCCATGCCTTTTTCTATTAACTGGATATTTTCTTTGAATTTCTTTGATAAAAAAAATTCATTGTTTGAGCTAGTAGAATCAGCAATACCTTTGTCTTTTGATTGGTCCTTCTTCTCAACCCATTTTGAAACAACATTTAATTTCCTTTCACTTTTTTAGGTATTTGCAGTGTTAGCTTTCCTGTTGTGAGGTACAAAAGTGTCTTCAGCTTCCTTAAGCATGTTACATTGTTGAGGATTGTTTGAATCCACTGAGATGGTTATTTCTTGTCCATTGACTAGAAACTTTAAGCATTGGTGATATGTGGATGGTACTACTTGCATCTCATGAATCCATGGATGTCCCAAAAGTATATTATATGTCAGCTCTTTATCCAACACTTGGAAAACTATGTCTTTCATAATTAGTCCCACTTGGATAGGTAGTATGATTAATCCTTTCAAAGATCTCTCTTCATCATCATATGCTTGTATTGTAATTTTTCTTCTTGCATCAATAGCATTCTCATAATATTCGAGTGCATAGATAAGTTTCAAAGTAAAAATATTCAAACCAGCTCCACCATCTATAAGAACACGCTTGACTCGGTGTTTGTGGATGAGAACCTCAATGTGGAGGGAATAGTTATGTGGATGGTTTAATGATACATCAGCATGCTCAAAAAATTATAAGCAATGTGGAGTGGTTAAGTGTCCCACCATAGCCTGGAATTCGTCAAATTCTAGATTATTGGGTACTATTATTGCAACAAGAGCTTGTTCTAAGATTTCCTTGGGCGCAGGTGATATTTTTAAGAGTTCTAGGATTGATATTTGCATTGGTATCTTCTTCAATTGATCAACAATATTGTATTGGATTGATGGGGAAACAGGTGTGTTGGATGTAGCTCCTTTTAGGATTACTTTTGATTGCCCCATTGTTGTTGCATTGACCGGTTGATATTCTTATTTCTCCCTAAATTTGATAACATTAATCTAATTTTCATTTATAACAGTGTTTGAAATCAAATTTAGTGATGTGATTTGATTTGATTCTATGTTGATGTCGATGTTATGAAGATGATTTTCAGATGTAGCAATGTTTTTGATTTGATGATCAACTGTAATGATGTCATAATTGTTATCAATTTCTGCATTATGGGTTTGATAATCAGCTGCAAACATGTCATTTATTTGATTTTCAGCAGCAACAAGATCATTTTTATTTTTTTTCAGCAACAACAAGATCATGTTCATCATTGATTTGAGTGTTATTAGTTTGATCTTCAACCACATAAATATGGAGAATCATGGTGTCGTAAACGTAATTCACACTTTTTCCTTTACCATTTACATTAGATGATTCTCCTTTTCGTAATTAGGTAGAGGATTCTTGAAAGCCCATGATCATTTTTTGCTTGTAGTCCTTCAATGAATATCTTCTCAAGTGTTATCATTTAGATCTTGGATCAAATGTTTCAATTTCCAAAAATAATTTGTCTTATGTCCTTTGTTTTTATGATAGTCACAGTAATGTGCGTCATTCCACCAAAATGGTTTGACTTGTGGATCCCAATTATGTGGCTCTTGTAATTTCACAAGTTTGGCTTCAATAAGTTCCTTTAATATTGATTCCAATGATTGTCCCAAAGGAATGAATTTCCTTTGATTTGATGGCTTTTGAAATAATGATGGTTTGGATCTAGCATTGTTTGAATTGTTGTTTTGATTTGCATTTGGATTGATGCTTTGATTATTGCTTTGATTTTTCTTAGTAGCAGCTGCTATTAAATTGAATATTGGTTTCATGTTTTGTGTTTTAGTCCCAACATCATTGTTAGCAACATTTCAATACTTTTTCCAAAACTTAGGTTTATCATTGTTGTTGTTGTGATTAGAGGAATTGGCATTGTTTGATCCTTCATTATATGTTTTTAGGACTCTTCTCTTGACCAAAGCTTCTTCTATCTTGAGACCATTTTCTATCATTTTCTCAAATGTAGGTGGACATTCTAGTTCAAGTCTATAACTCATGTCATAATTTAAATTATCAATTAAAAGTTCCATCTTTTCCTTTTCATGTATGGAACGTGGATATCTTGCAAACAACCTTCTCCATCTTTGTAAAAATGAGAGAAATGTTTCACCTTTCTTTTGTTTGGTATTGTAAAGATCCTTCATTATGATATCATGTTGTATATTATATAAGTATTGAGTTATAAATTTGTTAACTAGATCTTTAAAAGATCTAATTGGTGGAGTTAATTTGGAAAACCACTCCATACATTGTCCACCTAACCTTCATGGAAATAGCCTCATCAAGTATGTTTCTTCATGAGAAAATTCTAAACTCACAGCTTGAAATTCCCTCACATGATCAAGAGGATCCGTTTTTCCATTGTATTTATCGTATTTGGGGAATTCATAGTTTTGGAAATGAAATTATGTTCACATTTTGGGAAAAAATATATGGAAAAATATCCTGCAGCAAGTATCTCTTACTAGTTCCAATTTGCATATCTTGAAATTGTTGTTGTAAAGTTTGTAGTTGATGTTTCATTGTAGTCACTTCATCTATAATTTGTGGTGTATTTTGTGTTTTAGTTTCAGCTCTTGTGGTTTTTTCTTTCAATCTATCAAGATCAAAATCCTTCAAAACTTTAATACCTATATTAGCTAGCATTACAAGGTACTTTTCCCCATCTGTTTCCAGAATTTTCTCCATAAGTTTATAGAATTTGGGATCTTTTTGAATGGTTTGCAATTCTTCTTCAATTATTTGATCTCTTTCATTTTTGGTTGGGTCTGTTAACTATATTTTCTTCAAACTTAGACATGTTTGTTTGAATTACAGTTTCCTTTTCTCTTGGAGTTTTAGTCTTTGTAACCTTGTCAAAACTGGCATGTAAGTGTTATAATTGACAACTAAACTTTTATCTTGTTTTTGAAATAGTGTCAAGAATATTAACTTGAGTCAAATAGAATGATAGATTCTATTGATTAGACTAAGTTGATAAGTTTGATTAGACAACTTCGTTTCTTGGTTTAGGATGACTGATCCTGAAACTTAACTTAATAATAAAATGTGTTTGATTTTGACACTTTAGAATGATATTTATTAGTTTAATTTTGAAAGATTTAACTTGTGAGATTCAATTCATGACAGTTTAAGACTTTGTTTTGATTCAAGAAATATTTCTATTATGATAAAAGTCTAAATTATGATATTGAAAGTCTGACAAATAGTGAAAATTGCTCTCTAGATTTTGGTTTATTGGATGCGCTATTATAGTCCTCAGATGCACTAAAATAATTGACCAATGCACTAAAATTTTGTTTCTATGCACTGCTAAACTAGTTGAATGTGTTGTACTATTGCTTCTATGCGCCAGAAAATAGATTGAATGCAGTAGATTGTTGCTTCAATGCCCTAGATTGTTACTTTGATGAGCTAGATTGTTCCTCCTATGCACTAAATTTTTCCTTTAATGCACTAAATGATAGGTCTATGCATTGTTAGACTGATTCGATGCACTATTCTAGAAGTATTTAGAATTTTGATAGTTTGATTTGATTGTTCTAGTTTTAATTAGTGAATTTGTTGACTCCAGGGTATAAACTTCTAACTAATGACCTTGTATCTAATTGCTTTTCTTGTGGATTGTGGAATTTCATTTCTTTTATTGGATGATTCTTTTGAAAATTGACTTTACACACACAACAGTAAGTTTGTAAATAGTTGTTTTAGATCTATGCATTAAACATGTAGTGTGTGTTCTAGAATCAGTTCTGATTCTTTCAATTTCCATTGGTATAACACAATAGAGAAAAATCAAGCACTTTTCTAATCTCAAGTAGGTCACTTAAAATACCACAGCCCACAGCTTAAAAATATGTCAGCTCACACAGCTGTGTCACCCCCTAGAGGGTGCCCATGTTGTTACCTTTCTCGAGTCTTAACCAAAGTCGAATCCTCCACTTTTGGCTAGGGTCTCTAATATTTATATGGTGAGTGCCTTGGGGGTAGATTCTTCCCTCCCATTGCAATGTGGTATAGAAAGTGTTAGGAAATTGACACGGTGAGATTCTAACTTAAAGTTTATAGATAGGGTATCCATTCAGTGTGGAAATAAATAAACTCCCTCAGGAGACCTCCTAATCTTTAGAACAAATATTTTGGAGATGGTTATTTTGCACACTTCCATCGAATTTGGAATTTCCCTGAATTCACTTTTGATTGGAGTGGGTTGGAAAACCTGGCTTTGGTTGTTCCCACTTAGGTCGTTCCTATAAGGTGAGTACTTTTTCCCACTACAAGAGGCCTTCTAAAGGATTTAATGAAGCATAAAAAGTGAGTCTAGCATTTTGATCACCAAGTGAAGGGGAAAGCATAGGCCTATCACTTCAAACACAGAAAATGGGGGGTTCGATTATCCTTTTATTTAAGCTAGATGCCTAGCTTAAATAAAGGAAAGAAATGATAAATTCAAAACCCTTCAAAAACTATTACTAATTTGTAGTTTTTTTTTTTATCTTTGACCAGCATAAATGTTTCAACCAACTATCTTTGACAAGAGGACTTCATACCTATAGCACAAAAAATAGAGATCAGTATTCAAAATATGAATTTTCTGTAAAAATAGTCAGATGCGCTAAAACTTTTGGTATATGTGCTAAAACTCCAATGTGCTAAAAGAACTAATCAATGCACTAAACAAATTATTAGATGCATAATAGTAATTTAATGAGTTAAAGTATTGCTTGGATGCACCAAACTATTCTTTCAATGCACTGTAATAGTATTTGTATGCGTTGAAGTGTTGATTGGATGCGCCAAAACAATGATTGAATGCACTAAAGTATCTATCGAATGCATCGTAAGATTTATAAGTAGATGAATTTGAAGGTTAATTAATCAAATAATTATATTTAATTAATTAGATTTATCCAGACCATTTTTAGGTGTATACAAATTCCATAGAAGGGATTAATTTTTCCAATACCGGCGATCATTCATTTATAATGGTAGGCATGAACGAGGAATGATATGAGATGAAAAATGAAACACTAAATATTACCTCTTTGTGAGTACGAGCTCATTCTTTCTTGAGGAAACAAAGGAGTGTATACAGTATTTTCTATTAGATGTAAGAATAGAGTATGTAGGATACAAGGAGTTCACAAGCTATTGAAATGAATGCAATTAATCATTTTGGTGAGGTGATATTTTCTCTATGTATTGATTCTAGAAATAGTGATGAGATGCAAGTAGCATAATCTTTTTATATTTTAACACATTTGAAGGATTTTTCTATAGTAGTATTTAGTGTCTTGTGTTCTTTTTATGGTGTATTCCTTGGTTCTTTTAATAGTTATTTTTCCATTCATAAAATTTAGAGATATTTTTAAAAAATTTAAAGAATAGTGATTAGGTATGAGTCACATATTAATACATATTATATAAAATCCACGTTTGATGTAAACAAGGGTTCTTGATTATAGAACAATTAATATTAGAGTTGCTTGATTTTGGGATATAAGTAGGGTGTGGAAGTTTTATTCTAACCATAAGGTCAAGTGGTAGTGGTGATTTAATTCATACAAAAGGGTTTAATTTTACAATTGTGATAATCATTTCAAGTAGAGAACACATTCAATATAAGGAAAAATCTACTTTATAATCTAACTAGAGAACACATTTAAATGAAGAATAAGAAAATATTCAAGTTCTGATATTTTCCTATACAAAGGGGAAAACAAAGTTACAAAGGTATATTCAAGGTCTACTTCACCTAAAATTACATAAATGCAAGTATTAGGTCTCATAATATACACTTGAAGTTTCTCATTAGAAAATAATAAACATCTAGATGAAGGTTTTATAATTGATATATGACCTATGAGTATTATATAAATTTGGGATTCAATGTGAAATTTAGATGATAACCCTTTTTTTTTTAATGGTAATTTTTTAAATGTATTTGTTAGTGTCCCAAATACTTTCAATATGGTTAGTGCTATTAATTTGATTAATCAAGCTAGTGAGGAATTTCATTTCACAATTTTGAATCCCCTATTGTTAATATGAGAGGTGATACTATTTATGGTTTAAGGTTTTAGGGTTTAGGGTTTCTGATTTAGGGTCTATGAAACTTAGGGCTTAGGGCTTTAGTTTTTAGGTCTAGATTCTTGGTTTTAGTTTATTGTATGCAACCATTATTTTGATGAATATAATTACAAATAGAATTTACAAATTATAAAATTTATCCTAATTACAAAAATTAAAATAAACAAAAATATAAACCATGAAATTACAAACCCTAAACCTTACATTATGTAATTAAATTTTAAACCATAATTACAAATAAAAAAGGTTTAATTTATAAAGCAGAAAAAACACAAATACTAACCTAGAGGTTGCTAAGATTGAGTACGTGGAAGGGAGGAGGTAGGTTCCATTTAGTGGTGTAAATGGCTTGCAAAATGGGTACCCATTTTCTTTAGGTCACTCTCTCTAGCCACGAAAGTTGTAGGTGAAAATGAATCAACAATCGCTTTTAAAAAAAATAAGCTTTTTGAAATAGGTACCCATTCCTAAATGAGTACATGTTTTGTAATGGGTACCAAAACCGAAATGGGTACTAGTTTAGATTTAGGCTTAGGATCTTGTTCCATAAGAGGTAGCCATTTTTAAAAAAATGGGTACCCATTCCTTTCAGAATTGTTTTGGCCAAAAATTCCACTCTTCATGCACCAAACTTATTTGTTTTTCCCCATTAAGCTATAGGACGGTCATAGAAAACACACAAAATCTAAAATCAAAGAACAAAGCACATAGAAAACACAATAAAAAATTTGTGATCAAATTTTGAGCCAAAATTGGTTGGTCTAGGGCATAAGGATGCCCTAGAATAACAATTTTTCTTGCTAAATTTAAAGTTTTGATGTTTTTACTAGTGTTTAAGTGTTATTTTATTTGATACTACAAGTCTAACAATAAATAAATTTCAATAATTTGACTAATTTGTGATCTTGTAATTTGCAAAATGCAACCATGCAAGAAATTTCCAAAATGTTCAAGCAATAAATGAGTTTTAAATAGAATTTTCAAATTTAAAGTGCAAAAATTTAATGATCCTAATATGTAAAATCTAGAAATGAAAATCTTGAAATCTTTTTGTAATAATGACAATGCAATTTTGCACTTTTTCACTATATGCAAATACCTAAATGACTACTTTGAGAAATTTTAGATTTGATTTCAAATTTAAAATGACCTAATGTAGATTTACAAATACAATTAGGATCTAAATCTAACTTATAATGACTAAAATTAACCCTATTTGAACTTTGGATGCAATATACTATATGAATTTTTTTTAATTTTTTCAATGCACTTTTTCATGAAGTGATGGATTCCTAAATGATGAATGCAAAACAATGCAACATTAACCTTAGATCCAAAATGATATGCTTAAAATTTTAGAAGGTCTATAATGTAAATTAGTTCGGTTCACCAAAATGCTATGTGGGAAAAAGGACATCTTAGGTCTAATGTCTAGATCACTAAAATAAATCATTCTCCCATAAACAATAGAATTCAAGATTAGCAAGGATATGAGACTGACTAACCTAAAAGGTGAATCAATCAACCCTAGATCTAAATTTTGGGGGCATTGTATTGGAATAAGATCGGATTTTGATGCAATGCAATAATGTGACTAGCTAAACTATGAAAATACACCATTTTATTATGAATTATGACAAATTGAATGTGGACAGAAAAATTTCATTTCTAAAAATGAAGAATATAGACACATGTCCACATGTCCTATGAATTTGAGCCTATTTTTTCTTGTCTATGGTGCAAGGATGCCCTAGAATGAGGATCTAGTTTCAAAAACTGACTTCACAAGCCTTAGGTCCCTATTCTATACCTTCTTTCTTCTGGGTTTTGTTGTTGGATCTTCGTCTGTTAATGAGAAAATGTATTTTTTGTATCTTGTCAACATGTAGGGTTTTTATGCATGAATGAATAATTTTTTTCAATCTTCCTCCAACCCACTTAAAATCTATAACCTTCATACAGAAAAGGAGGGGAAATGTTGTACCATATAGGGGCTTGCCTCACTCAAACCCAATGTTGGTATTTTTACCTTCATAATGGAAAAATTTGATGACAACATGAAGCATATTTATTGAATAGGAAAACTGAGAGGGGTGTGAATTAGTTGTCATAGAATTAAACCTTTAATTCAGTCACTAGAACTAATACTTAATATTGCTTAAATGATTAATCATCAAATGGCAATGCAAAAACTCAAATCCAACACATAAACACAATAACACCATATTTATGTGGAAAATCCAATGAGAAAAAAAACCATGGCAAGGATTAACTCACACTATAGAGAATATCAAAACTAAAATTAAAAGAGGCTCACTTCCTAAAATAAGGACTCACTATCTAGAACAAGGACTTATTATCTAGAATAAGGACTCACTGTCCAACAGAGTTGACAACCCAGAGGGCTCACTGCCACAGAGATACAAAGAAGACAAAGAAGAGTTGTTACAAAGAGACTACAATCCCAATGCAACAAAGGATTCCATCACAATCACTTGATCAACTTACATGAATGATAGAGTTCACCTTCTTCTCATTACATCCAGAAACTCAACATTAAGCTTTGCACAGATCTCCCTGTACCATAGAAAAATGGATCATTGACATTTTCATGATTATTTAGGTCTTTTTCCTATGATTCTTGGCTCATTTTCCTTTGATTTAATATTGCAATGTAACTTAAACATTCAGATTAGGTCCTAAATATTCAAATTATAATGTCTTGTGAAGGTGTTGTGAAGTGTTGTAATAGAAATTTCTACACTTTTCTAGACTCTTCTTATACTAATTTATCTAAATATTCCGCTTTTATTCCTTATCAAGTCCTATTTTAAAGTGTTGTAAAGTCTTGTAACAAGATTTCATGCTTTTCTAGGCTTTTCATCACTATTTACACCTTTCTTATGCTTTATTTGGTCCCTTTATGCACTTATAGGCATTAAGTAATTCAGTGTATTTTTTAATGTAAACCTGACAAACAACATTAAATGTAACTTAATTCCTGAAACCCACTTGCAAGACTAGAGTGGGACCCATTTGCCATGGGTGTGAATGAGTCCCTCTTGGCTCAGAATTCAAAATAATTTAAATTTTCTTTCCCAAGTTTTTATTCTTAAATGCCTTATGTCGGTCTATGATGTATTATTGGATAATTAGGGCATAAGTGTGTATAACTAAGTGGTTTTCCATTCATTTTAACTATCATTCATCAAGTTCACTAATTCATTCATTCATTCAAGCATTGAAGCACTTTGCATCATTTCATCAAGCAATAATCAAGCATTTTGGAGGAGTAAATGACTTATCTTTAGATTTCATCAATAGGGGTTTAGTAACTTAATAACATTTTCATGTTATTTTTTTATTATTCTCTTCATATTTCATTTCATTGCATAGGGCTTTGATTACCAAAGTGTTGTTTGACCAAGGAAAACCCCTATACTCTAACCCTCAACCATTTTCCCCTCTTTGCATGTGTGTTTGCAGACTTTGTAGGCAGATTTGACAAAGAAATAGGTGTTGGAAAGTGGTAAAAAATTCATCAAAGTGTTTCAAGTCCCAAAAACCTTAGTTCAATCTTGGAGAAGACTTTTTGTCCATTTTTTGTAGATTTGACTATGTCAACCCGACAAGAAGACAAGTGCAAATCTGGGCCCACAAACTTGATTCCTAAATTTGAAAAATTTTGGAGGAGGATTGATTTGCTATCAGTGGTGAATGAGTCCCACCTGTAGGCTAGAAAATTTTATTTTGTTAGAATTCAATTCCCAACAGTCAAAAACCAATTTCAGGACAATTTACTAGTAGGAAGACTGATTCGCCATCAGTGGCAAATGAGTCCCACTGGTCATCAACAATGATTTCTACCAGTTTCTAGAACCTTCTAGGATCAACATTTAACTTCCAGGTGCACTCTGTTAAGTTTCATTCAATTTTTTTTGCATTTTTTTATGCTTTTAGTTCATTTCTGTATATCACATTGTGTTTTCAAAAAATACATATTTAATTAGTTTTGCATTCATAATCAATCAATTTTATCAATTATTTGCATTTAAATCATTTCATTTAGTCTTAATTACATCATATATTACTTAGTTTGAGTGAACCACCTTAATTTTTGTTGGTTCTATCTCTCTCCTTTTAGGTGAAAAACCCTAAGAGCGCAAGAGAAGTACATAGAACACCTTTCCATAAAAATTTCTAGTTCATTTTGGTGAACCTACATTTTGAAAATCTTTCTTTCTTATTTTTATTGCATCCTAGGTTTAATTTGCATCAACATTGCATTAGGTGATTTTTTTTTGCATCCTAGGGTTTCTCAAAATTGCATTAGTGAAAGACTCATTGAGATTTCATTTTTGCATATTAGATCGTTAAAAAACTGAAAAATATGCATCTGCATCTTCACTTTGCATCTGAAACCATTGAAATCACTTTAAATTTTCTAAAAAACACAAAAAAATTCATACCTGAACTCATTCATCATCCTGGGAAAATCAGTCCAACTACATTTTTTGCATTAAAATTTCTAGCATTTTCATAGTATTTTTTGTATTTTTGTTTCTTGTTACTACCTTCTTGTTTCAATTTACAACATTTTTGTCACTAGCACCTTCTTTTTCTTCATTTGCATTTGCATTCACCCCATCTTTTGTGGTATTTGTATGATTCTTTAGTGCCCTATTGATACTAATTTAGTGAGAGGAGGTTCTAGACTCATGGCTTCCCACGATAGCACTGTCGTTGTGGACCTTGGGATCTCAAGATCTCCTACTCCTAATATTGACAATGGTGCATTAGTCATGGATACTACCACTAATACCTTTGTGCCTTCACATAGCATGCACGTTGACACACAAACTAGTTCCATTCCACAAGACAAAGTAGTGAAAATTCATGAGGACTTAGCACACCTTCAATATAACTTATGTCTTGAAAAAATTTCAACCACTACTATTCCTACTATAGAAAACATCCATTGATTTTTTGAAAGTGATGAGGGCTTAGATGTTGTGAAACACATTGTTGATATATATCAAAAACATGCCCCTAGTACATCCCAATATGCAAACACCATTGTTAGCCAAGGAGGATTCCACATTTCTCCTCCTTCAACCGTTGCATCCATACCCACCTATAACACTCAAGTTACAACAACCATGCAACAGGTTAGTCATGTGGCTCCTTCCTTTGCTATTCCAAGTAGCATTCCTAGTTCTTTTGTGGCATGAAATATTCCATCCTCCACCACCTTTACCCCTCTTAGTGTTCCCTTCGTGCTTTCCCTACTACTACATTCAATCCATCACCCTTCTCTCTTCCACCTCATACCACTTATATCGATCCCCTTATAACACAACTCTTTCACACTATTTCCTCCATGCAACAATAAATTTCTACCATCAACCAAAGCCAAAATGCACCACCCACCTATTGGGACTGTAAAAATTTGATGTTTTTACATGTTGTTCATTCTCATAATTTTCCAGATTGGTCCTACCTTGTGTGAAATTTTTCTCTCTTCATGACATTTTGCTTGCATTTTTCCCTATTGCCGCTTTGAATCCATTGAGTTATGAATTTTTCATGTCGTGATCCATATCGACATTGGTCTATCTTGGTCTCCCCGACCCATGTTGCTTGTGTGTTAACATATTTTTGTTGCAGGTGGTCGGCGGAGCTTTTTCATTGTCACAGCAATCAGCATCCTCATCTTGGTTCATATCGGCATAATGAGATCAGAGTCTCCTGGATCTATCTTTCTGATAAAACGTTTGTGTTTCCTATCGGCAAGATGTTTCTATTGTCGTGGCGATTGGAGTTTACTCACTAGTAGTTATCGGCATGATAGTTCCTTTGTTTTGGCGATCGAGGAGGAACCTATCGGTGTATTTTTAGTCCTCGGTGGAAGCTCTCACCAAACTCATCATGTCTCGCCGACCGGAGGAATAGAATACATCATATTGGCATGAGTTGAGGTTTTTGATATAATGTCATGGCGAACTCTTCTGGTCTTGCCGAACAACATGCGGGGGTTTCATTTCGGCCAAATATAAAGTCTCTAGTGAGAAGTCATATCAAGGATTTATTTTCTCGCTGACTGGTGGCAGAGGGATACACTTATCAGTATAAGTTAAAACTTTCAGTCTATGGTCTCAGGGAATCCGGTATGTCATACTGACTTTGCACGTGTGTTCACTTCGGCTAGAGTCATAATTTTTGGCATTGTGTCTTGGCGAGCCCGTCGAGTTTTGCTGACAATACAAAATTGATTTCTTTTGGTGAAAGGTTGGCATTCTCTTGGCGAACAAGTGTGAGCTCGGGTGTTTCAGTGTGACACAAAGTAATCTACAGGATGTCTCACCGATAGTTGGAAGTTATAGCAACATACATGGGGCAGATAGACTTGTCGGCGAGAAAGGACTTATGTCACGGTGACTGTAATGTTTCATGTGGACTTTCGGTATAGCATAGGGTAATCTCTATAGCATCTCCTTGATGGTTGAGTGTCACAATGACTATGAACGAAGCTAAAAGAGCACATCGGTGAGAGGTTTCCCTATGTCTCAGCGAATGAATAATACACTATGAGAGGATCTCGAAGAAACTTAATGAAATCTATGTGACATCTCCCTGACGGTCGATAGTCATGGCGAAAGCAAATAAGGACAAGGGCAGATAATGATTGAGTTGCCTTCAACATAGCAAGCAGGGTGTCTCACTGACTGTTCCAGCAAATGAATAACAAAAATTCAAACACTATGGCGGACATGTGGGTGATAAAATACCATTGCAGACCGACTCGATTGGGGCTCAATTTCTATGGAGGGCTGACATGATATTTCAATATGTTTTATTTTCTCATGCTGGTGTATAAATAGGCATGTTTTAATTATAAAATCATCATGAGCCATTAGATTTCGATACACAACAAGTAGGAAAAGTTGAATAAAATTATCATATCAGAGACTATTGTTGCATGATTTCAGAATAGAGGTATTTATGAAAGTCAATTGATGTTGCTGCACATTTCTGGTGTCAATTGTTTGTTGAATTTAATGAAAATACTGCTAAGTTGTCTCCATGATTGATGCTTTATGTTTGTTTAAATTGACATAATAATTTTATGTTCAGTTTATCAATGCACATTTGTTGTATCTTTATGATTAATCAATTGGTTCTTTCAAGCAAAGATTAAATCCTTTTAATTGATCATAGTAATCAGAGAGATTCATCTGGATTGTTAAAGTAGACCTTAGTAGTTATAGAATTACATGTTTATACAAGTTGTAAACAAAATATATGCCAGATAATTTGAGTTTTCTCTAGAGAGGTGTTGTTCATCTTGATTTCATTTTGACTCTGCATACCCAATAAGGGACTGGTCTCTGCACTTCATCATTTGGATTCATTCAGTTTCTTTACATATGTTTTACATTTGTTAATTGAGCACTTTAGGATTTAGATCAGAAGATTGTTATTGCTATCAAGTTTGAATTTGTTTGTTCACTACCATTTGCCATTGTGGACAAATCATTGCAAGAGGAATAATCACAAGTCAAGTCTGTTTCATTTAGAAAGGTACACCTGCCTAGGTCTAGCAGCACCTAAAGTGTAGAAGGTTGAAAGCTTTTGACCTTGTCTATTACCCTAGAGTGTATCAAGAGATTGGCAGCCTCTTGAAGAATTTCACCTGCATTTTTGAGAGCTAACACCACCTACTATTTCCATGGTAGTCCATTATCCTTAGAAATCCTAAGAACCCTAATTCCACAAGGAATTGAGTTTCCTAGGTTTAAGAAGTACAGAGGCAAAGGAGACCCTACTAATTATGTCAATGCCTATACAGGCTTATGTAGTGATTTTGTCCTAAATGATAAAATTTTAGCCAAACTGTTTCCTAGGACCTTAAAGGATACTGCCTTAGAGTGGTTTTCCTCCTTACCAAATCATTCCATTAGCTCATTTAATGAACTTGTAGATTCCTTTATAAGTCATTTTCAAGTCCATATGACTCCCAAAAAGACAATGGTTGATTTAATGAGATGTCTCAAAAATGTGGATGAAAACGTTACTAATTTCATTTCATGCTATCAGTCATTGTATGATCAAGTAGATGTCAAGGTTCCTTATTCGCATCTCCAAAATATTTTTATTGAAAAATTGCAATCCCACATTCAGGATAAATTGACTATGATGAAATTCCCTTCTTTCATGCATTTATGCACAACCCTTTGTAACTATCACAACTCGGTTACTAGTCGTAATGCAAAATCCACTTCTAATTGAGCTAAGAAGTTTAAAAAAAACAACCAAAACAACTCACAAAACTTTAGAAAAAAAAACAAAGGATTTTTACAGTTTAATCCTCCTCCTCCACAACCAGCTCAACCCATGCCTAATCAAGTGGATGTTGTTAAGGTAGTCGTGCCCTTTACCTATGGGGGCCCAAAAATATTGTTTACCTCTTTACTTGATACCTCACATAATACAATTGCATCGTAGAAAAAAAGTACCCTTTGCTTGACATGGGAATAATTTATGATAATTTAGACTTAATGAGGCCTTAATGAGGTGTTAGGCATTTGATGCATCCAAACTAGGTCTTGGACTGTTGCAAATTGAATAACATGCTTTTAACAATGTCTTGTAAAGGTGTTGTAAAGTGTTGTAAAGGACTTTCACGCTTTTGTAGACTTAATGAACCTATTTCTCCCCAGTTCAACATTATAAAATGTGTTTAATAATATTATTACATCAATCTAGAAGCTTTTTGAATTAAACTTAATGTAAACTAGTGTTGTAATGTGTCTTGCACATTCACATTGGTTTTTGTGCCTTCGTAAAGTGTATTTAATCCCACTTTCACATTGAATTTTGTGTTCCAAACCATAATTGACCTTTATATCACCATCAATAGGCCCCTATTACTCCATATTGTGCATCTTGAGGCTTAATTTGATCAAATAATCAACATAGTCATCATATAAACCTAATTTTCTTACTTCTCAGCATTCCAGCTAGCAAAAATAACCCCTATGGGACCCATTCGCCATTAGTGGTGAATTAGTCCCATCTAGGTGGGACCCATTCACCATTAGTGGTGAATGAGTCCCATTTTGAGCCATTTTCGGGGTTTGAGGGGGAAAATTAGGTTTCAAGTTTAATTTTTCTCCATGTCGACCTTAGGGATCCAATTAATGGGTAAATTATGAGGAATTTCCTATAAATATAAGTCTTTAAACCCTAATTCATCATAACTCAACTTCATTCATCATTTATCTTCTTTTTCTTGTCAAGCAAGTTAGGGTTTTATCATTTCAAGTCATCAAGATATCAATTTTCAAACATTCAAGGGAAAATTCTTCATGTTTTGTTGTAGATTTTCAAGATAAAACATCATGGAAAGGTAATAAACTCCATTATTGCATATTTCATTCCATTCTTTCATCGTTTTGGTTTAATTACCTAAAAGGGGTTTAACCAAGGCAAACCCCCATGCCCTAACAATCAACATTTTATCTCTCTTCCTTTGTGTGTTTGTAGATTTAGGTGCTTGGATGGATTGGACATGACTAAATATTAGGTTGCAAACTTTTTGAATTCACCTCCACTTTTCCAAAGTCAAATCTACACAAAAAGTCACTTACAGGCCTAAATTTGGTAGTTTCCGAACATGACACTTGGAGGTGCAGATTGAGTAGATCGAGAGCTCGAAATTCCATTTTTTAGTTTTCAAAAAGTTCAAAGTGGACTAAGTTACCATTAGTGGTGAATGAGTCCCACTGTACATTTTTTCTAAAGATTTTTGTAGATTTGGACACCCATTTCCAGGCTAAAACGGGCTCTAGTATAATCATCCAAATCTGGGACAGATTTGCCTAGAATGGTGAATGAGTCCCACTAGGCCTAAAAAATAGCATCAGTAGCATTTCAAATGTCATTTTCACCCTCCTTCAACATCTCAGGTGTACGCTTTCAGTGTGGTTCATTTTTGTTACGTTTTGCATTCATTTCTAGTTCATTTCTGCATAACACAATGTGTTTTCATACAAGTCAATTTTCTTAGGTTTTGCATACTTAATCAATCAATCTTATCAATTAGTTGCATTTAGAACATTTCACTTAGACATAATTTCATCATACATATCTTATATTGAGTGAACCATCTATATTTTGGGTGTGGGATCTACCTCTTTCCATTAGGTGAAAGACCCTAATTGCTCGCAAAAGAGATTTAGCATTCCTAGTCCCTAAAATCTATGGTTCAATAATGAATCAACTACTACAACAAAAAATGATCACTTTTCCTATAGTCAAACCACTTGATCCAACCAAGCCTTTACCTCCCACCTTTAAACCCAACGCTTCAATTGCCATTTTCATTGCCAAAATGGACATGATACTGAACAATGTAAGCATCTTAAACACTTAGTGCAAGACCTCATTGATTCTGGCCATTTGGCTATTGTGGGTATTAATGATCAGGGCAATAAGTATATTGCCCCTCCTAATAAAAATTTGCAAATATTTACCAATCTCATGCCTAAACACAATGTTTCATTTGTCAAAGCTAGTGAACCTTCAAACACTGATGTGATGAACGTTGATACTAATGATGAACAACATGATATCACTCCAAGTGTTACCCATATTAATCCTATCGATGAAATAGTGGGAAAGATGGATGTTATCGTTCGTAAGGGTCCAACTACCAAATCTCTTGATATTACTTTTCTCCTCAAGATATACTAAAAAAACTTCCCGATGGCCCTCTCTACATAGCCGACTGAATCTATGATAAGCCCACCAATGGGATATTAATAGATATTGTCTATGGTGAGAATGTGATCAAAGAAGAATTTTTAGTATTACATGATCTCTATCAAGATGGTTAGGACAAAGAAACAACTTGGATTAAAAAAATAATGGTTTTGTGTGCCCTATGATCAGGTCGATCGTACTCCCATTACAGATAGGACCTAAAACATTGGATGTGACATTTTCTATTATTCCATAATCAAATCAATTTCGTCTCTAGCTAGGTCATCCTTGGCTTCTCTTAATGAAATTTGTTCCTTCAGTTGTTCATAAATGTTTGAAGTTTCTGCTTGACAATAAAATATATATTGTACACCAAAGTGGCTTTAATCCATTGTCCTATAAAGGTAATTTTTCCTTGGAATCCTTCTAGCCCAAATCTATGGAACTCATCACCCCTCGTAAAGATTTATTTTTCATTGCTTATGAAAAGTTCAAAGCCAAAAAGATAGCTGAATTGTCTCTTCGTACCATGTCCCCGCCCATTCCTGACATTCCTATCCTAGATGAGACAATGCTCCAACCTGAATCTAAACCTAAAAAAACATTACAAACTCCACCACAACCAACACACAACACTTCACCTTCTTCATCCAAATGACCAAGAGATGTTGAAAACAATCCTATCATGCCTCCACGACTTAAAAAAGTGTATAAAGAAAAAGAGAAAGTGCTTGATCCATCTCCTTCAGTTCCTTTCATTACTCCCCTTCAAGAAGATAAGGAGCCCATGGTGGATCAATTTTCTATTCCACCCACATAATTATAAAATAAAATCAAAAGAAATCATGGTGCTAGGGAGCGTAGGCATCGTCATTGTCTCCTTGCTCATTAAATGAAAACTGAAAACAACAAAGAGAACCAATCTCTACCTTTGATATAAATAATACTTGATCACCCTCCTAACCCACCACAAGATAATATGTTACAACCATCACAACTAGATGATAAAATACAATAGCCCCAACTCCTGATACACCCCTCATTGGAAATTACCCTTTTCCCTCCCAATGTGATTAATCAAGATAATGATGAAGATGAGTCTAGATATCTAAAATAGATGAAGAGGTGCATAATGATCTAAATTCTTTATTCTCCTCTTCCTTGAGCTTAAATGATAAATCTCTCATACCAAGTGAAGAACTTGGTACTTCCCCTAGTTTGGCACTTGCAATTCCCCCATTGGACATTCAACCACCCTTGTAATACACTAAATATGATTGGGAGGAAGATGACCTATTAGATGGTTAATTTGCATATGCCGCGCTAGCATTTTACACTTTTCTTTTTCTTTTTATGTGTGTATTGTGTTCCCCCATAATGTCCATTTGTTGTTATCTTTCTCTGTGTGGACTTCTTCTATTTGCACCTTCATTATTCTATATGTTGTACATTCCTTTTCACTTTTTCACTTTTGTTTTGTGTTTTCCTTTTGGGGATGATGCAAGGAATTGAGACCAAAATGTATCCTTCATGTTGACCCAAAAGGCTTTATTTTTTCCTTCACTTTTCACTTTCGCTTTTTGATTTTTTTTTTTGTTTTCCTGTTGGGGATGACACAAAGTATTGAGACACCCTATGTCTCTTCCATGTTGACCCAAACGGTCCCTTTTCTCCTTTTTCTTTGTCTTTTCTTGTGTTTTCCTTTTGGGGATGACGCAAGGCATTGAGACTGAAATGTCTCCTTCATGTTGACCCAAAAGCTTTTCCTTTTCTTTTTCCTTTTCATTTTCTTTTCACTTGTGTTTTCCTTTTGGGGATGACACAAAGCATTGAGACTGCGACGTCTCTTCCATGTTGACCCAAAATGGACTTTCCTTTTTCTTTTGTTTTCACTCTCTATGTGTCATTATTCTAGTTCTATGTATTCAGGAAATGATGACAGTTTCGAGCTCTTTCATAAACACATTGCAGCAATAAACATACTGACCCCAAATCCATAGATCCCTTATGTGTTTGGTTTTTTCCTTTTTGGGGGATACCCTCTATCCTTTTCTTTTTCTTTTACTTGTGCATGACACAACATATTCAAAAAAATATGACTTGGCATATGGGCTTTTCGAGTTGGCTCTCATGTCTTCCTTTCTTGTTTGCATTTTTCATTTGCTACTTTAAAGTAATTGCTCACATAATTTGGTGTGTAGCAATTCCTTTAAAGTGGGGACATACATTGGCATTATCATTTTGCATGTTTCCTTTTTCTTGGTTCTTAGTGCAATCTTCTTGTTTCATATGATGTGTTTGTCACTTTATGGATGGCATTGGGTATGATGTCCTTCATAAGTGTGATCTATTTTAGCATATTACATTGCTCTTATTGGCCTGATGCAAAGCATTACATCCCCTAAGTTGTAAATATATTACTCTTTGATTGGTCCTCTCTTGGAAACATTAGACACAATTTTCCCTAAGTTATAGACCTCACATGAACCAAACGAGACTCCTTTGAACAATTTTCCTTCTTTTTTGAATTTTACATTTTTTGCCACCTTGCATAATGCAGCTTGCATGCTTGTGGTCCTATCCTATTTTTTCATGATTTCTAAGCATATGAAGCTTTTCTTGTCACATGAAGCAAAAACCATCATCCTCTGTCCTTTGTGGCACCTTATTAAAGTTATCAAGAGGTATAACTTTAGTATGGTTAAGTGGGAAGCCCATTCCAAAGCACGAATTTCCCCATAGCCAACTATATGTTTGTGAGTGCATACCAACTAGTGTACATTTCTCACCTTTTGGGCTTTCTCACATGGTAGACAGCCATGAGTTATGTCGCTGCAGAGTGAGTATTCATTTCTCTTTACAACCTATATCTGGTCTACAACTAGCTATACAAATGATTTGAAGCTTGATCCAACCTTTTTCCTTTTCCTTCTCCTCTTTCTCTTTCTCTTTCTCTTTCTCTTTCTCTTTCTCTTTCTCTTTCTCTTTCTCTTTCTCTTTCTCTTTCTCTTTCTCTTTCTCTTTCTCTTTCTCTTTCTCTTTCACATGTGTGTTTCTTTGTTCTTATGTTTAGTTGGCCATGGTATCTTCATCCTAGGGGCTTGATCATCCCTCTTGATTGTTGATATTCCATATTGCTAGCATAAGTTCATTTGGATCCCTCTCAATATGCGTGGCTGCTTTAGTGTGAGTCTGAAGCAAGTTCATCCTCTCACTAAAGTGGGGGCTAAATGTACCATAGAAAAATGGATCATTGAAATTTTCATGGTTATTTAGGTCTTTTTCCTATGATGCTTGGTTCATTTTTCTTTGATTTATTGTTGCAATGTAACTTAAACATTCACATTAGGTCCTAAATATTCAAATTATGATGTCTTGTGAAGCTGTTGTGAAGTGTTGTAACACATTTCTACACTTTTCTAGACTCTCTTATTATAATTTATCTAAATATTTCCATTTTATTCCTTATCAAGTCCTATTTTAAAGTTTTGTAAAGTCTTGTAACAAGATTTCATTCTTTTATAGGCTTGTCATCACTGTCTACACCTTTCTTATGCTTTATTTGGCCCCTTTATGCACTTATAAGCCTTAATTAAGTGTATTTTTTAATGTAAACCCAACAAACAACATTAAATGTAAATTAATTCCTGACACCCACTTGCAAGCCTAGAGTGGGACCCATTCACCATGGGTGGTGAATAAGTCCCTCTTGGCTCAAAATTCAAAATAATTTAAATTTTCTTTTGGGATTTTATTCTTAAATGCCTTATGTTGGCCTGTGATGTTGCATTATTGGGTAATTAGGGCATAAGTGTGTATAAATAAGTTTTTTCCCATCCATTATAACTCACATTCATCAAGTTAACTAATTCATTCACTCATTCAAGCATTCAAGCACTTTGCATCATTTCATCAAGCAATAATCAAGCATTTTGGAGTAGCAATTGACTTATCTTCAAATTTCATCAACAAGGGTTTAGTAAGTTAATAAAATTTGTATGTTATTTGTTTATTATTATCTTCATATTTCATTTCATTTCATAGGGTTTGATTACCAAAGTGGGGTTTGACCAAGGCAAACCCCTATACTCTAACCTTCAACCATTTTCCCCCTCTTTCCATGTGTGTTTGCAGACTTTGTAGGCAGATTTGACAAAGAAATAGGTGTTGGAGAGTAGTCAACAAGTCATCAAAGTGTTTCAAGTAAAAAAAACCTTAGTTCAAGCTTGGAGAAGACTTTATGTCCATTTTCTACAGATTTGACTCTATCAACCTGACAAGAAGACAACTGCAGATCTAGGCCCACAAACTTGATTCCCAAATTTGCAAATTCTTTTAGGAGGACTAAGTTTCCATTAATGATGAATGATTCCAACCTATAGGTTAGAAAAGTTTATTTTTCATAATTCAGTTCTCGACAGTCAAAAACTAGTTTTAGGACAGTTTACTAGTAAGAGGATTGATTCAACATCAATGGCGAATGAGTCCCATTGGTCATCAACAATTATTTCTTCAAGTTTCCAGAACCATCTAGGATCAACATTCAACTTCCAGGTGCACTCCGTTAAGTTTCATTCAATTTTTTTTACATTTGTTTATGTTTTTAGTTCATTTCTACATATCACACTATGTTTTCAAACATTACATATTTCATTAGTTTTGCATTCATAATCAATTTTATCAATTAGTTGCATTTAGATAATTTCTTTTAGTCATAATTACATCATACATTAGTTATTTTGAGTGAACCACCTCAATTTTTGTGGGTTCCATCTCTCTCCTTTGAGGTGAAAAACCCTAAGAGTGCAAGAGAATTACATAGAACACATTTCCATAAAAATTGATGGTTCACTCCCACACTCCGAACACACACACTTACTAAATAGAATCAATGTTGCACCAAACTGCACTTTCTCTTTTCTATTATCGCTCTTCTTCTTTTCTCTTCTATATTTTCTATCACTTAACTCATCTTGCATTTATACCATCTTCAACTTTGAAACATATCCAAATTCGGCCATCTAAATCTAAATTCAAATAGTAGGTCAACACCAAAACATTCTAGTGTGGAATTAGAATGAGGGCGACCCAAACACATGCTTCATAGGGACCCAGATAGATCCAACATGCTTCATCATCCTCAAAAGTAGTATTTCACACAAGGTCGACCAAATCAGTGTAAAACACATAGAACCATTAAGAACAAACTTCCCAAATGCCAAAATTAACTTCAATACAATTAGGGCAACTTAACTTTAGAACCTCATGTCATAAGACTTCATCAAAGAGAAATCTGGACCAACAACATTTCTCTCGGGACTCAATCAAAAACACAGAAAACCATAGTTCACAACTGGTGAACACAACTTGCATTGTACAACAAATCAACAACCAAATATATAGATATAGCATCTTCTAACACCCATGAACAACATATCTGAACTACACAATCATAGGACTAAATCCGGACCAAAACCCAGAGCAACCACTGAACACCTGCAACATATCTTTATTACAATTTTCTCAATATCCTCGACATATACAACCAACAACTAGTGGATAATTAGTTGACTAGTTGAAATCAACGACAACACTTTCAATATTTCCATTCTTGCAACAATATCCTTTTGACGGATAGAGGCTTAATGATAGGAAAGTAATTAATTGACAATTCTTTGTAACTCAACACTCAGATATTATCTCCAAGTGATAAATTGAATTCATTCTCATCAACTTCAAGTATTCCTTGTTGCTTGACTTGGTTTATTTGAATACCTACAATTGTTAGTACTAAAAATGAAATGCATGAAAAACATGAACAAAGCTCACATAAAACTTGACACGATGCTTGGATGATGAAATACTATAATAATTTGGAAAATTCTATTCTTGACTGCTCTTGAATGCTTTTAGGACACTTTATTTTCTCAATTGAAGTCTCAATATTTTCCCCATTAATTAAAATTATGAAAATACTATGTATTTACATGCAATTCTTCTAATTTTCCAAAAATTAAATCTCGATAGCCGAAAATTAGAATTATAATTTTAAATAATAAATTACCAACACCGACATATTTGAATTTGGAACCAAATTAAGAGGTCTAGGGAACTAGGTGCCCTAGACGAGATCCCTCCTTTTTTGGGGATCAGAGGTGTCATGAAAAAAATATTAAATACATAATTTGATTTCTCGCGTTATATTTATCAGTAAATGTTTTATAAAATGGGAAATTATAAGTACAATTGGGAAATTAAATACATAATTAGGTCCAAACACTTAGGGGGAAGAAAAACTCAATGCGAGATTGTTAAGGATGACAAATTATGATGCTACAATTATGAATATTATAGTTTATGCAATGATTATTATTTAATAAACATGGATGCATTTATGACTATGATATCTTTATAGGTAGATTGTTTTATCGTTATACCATGGATATGATAATGATTTTTTATATGGATGAATTTATTGTAGACTAGGTATAATAATGTATTTTACATGGATGCATTGATGATGATGCTATGGATTCTCCTAATATATTTCATTTTTATGATTATGATGTGATATAATTATAACTATGGGTTGACGCAGGATAAGTAAGAGGAGTGCATATGCAATGGATGGTGATGTAATCTTTTTCATGGAACAAACTGAGAAGAAATAGATGTCAAGATGGGTTATACAAGGATGGTGAATAAATATGAAGCCTTGGGTAAGGGTATGTGTGGGGATGATTGGAAATATGTTTATTCAATGGGTGTAAAATTTTAGATGGTGTGAGGGATAGATGAGGTGGGATGGGTAGATATGGATAGGAGTGGTTTTATTAAGTTGGTATTTCGAGGGGAATCCAAATTTTTTATATTAAATAAATATTATATACCAAGGTATGAGAACCAAGGTGGAGTTGGTATACGATGCAAGACAACAATCATGACTCCAAAAATTAATGTGGATATTGCAAACCCCAAAAGTAAAATTCATACAAATATGAAATTGTACCCAAACCTCTCGACGAACCTCACAAAAATTATTTTGGACCATCAAATATTTCCTTTTAATCTAAAAACTTGGATAATGAAATCCCCCACATTCATCTTCAGGAAATTAAGATCAATAATTTTACCCCAGCAATACCCTTTTAAAGTCATAGCTGAAAACTAAAAAATGTTGGGAATATGATGCCATTTAATTGCAATCCTAAACATATTTCATGTATCTCCTAAGTCCTTGGAAAGTGTTCCCCAACACTAGGATTAGAAATATATTAAATTCGAATGAAATGAACATGTAAATTGACATTTGCAGTTATTCATAAATGATAGGAACATTTGGGGATGCACCAGAAGAGCTCCCACAAAATAGGAGCACATGGGACACTCACATGGAAGGTGGGAACCACCTTGTTTAAGTTAACTATTTGGTGAATTGATAACTCTTATGTAATGCATGTCTAGTTCCTACAAAATAGGGATTGATATTTACAATGTGTGGAGTGGCACTATCAATTAAGTATCTATTTAGTATCGGTTTAGTTCAATTCAATTTAGTTCACTTCACTTCAAATCAGTTCAGTTCAATTCAGTTCATTTCAGTTCAGTTCAGTTCAGTTCAGTTATGGTTCAATTATCTTTGGTTGCATGTAGTTATTTTGAGTTGCATGTTAGTTGACTTGAGTTGACTTGAGTTGCATGAAGAATGACATTAGTTGCATGACAGATAAAAGGATGGTACTTTCAGTTAAGTGGGGATGATCAATCATGCATGATGTTTGGATGAATTGATGGAGAGATATGTTTCAGTTAACTCAAATTTACTTGGACTCACCTTGGGTACCCAAGTTGGCATCTTTCAATTAACACCTTTGCATGATAAGATATTTACAAGGCTCAGTTTAGTGGGGCCCATTCTTGGATGCCAACTTTGAGTTGATGCTTACAAGATATCTTTGAAACTAACAATGAGTTAAGTCTTCAGTTTGGGATACCCAAATTGATGAAGGACTTGGTTTGACTTTGTTTTTCACAGAAGAACTCTACTTGCACAAAAATGGCGTAGATATTTGTGGGAATTTATCCTCTTGTAATTTTCAACTCTTTGGAGTTTACAATGTTCATAATTATCTATTTAATTGTAGCAAGTTGAAGAGAGTTCAATAATTTGGTTTACAGGTTTGCAAGTTGATCTTGTGCATGTGTGAGGGTTTGAAACATGGCATGGGATGTTTGGATTCATGCTTGATCACATGGAATGCATGGATAGCTTGTGTTGTAGAAAGTGTACGAGAGTTTATTGCAGGTTGTGAAGAAGGATTGTTGAAGGAAAGGAAGCATATCAATCAAGGATTGATATAGTGTTGGGTATGTGCAGGATCATGATGGGTCAAAAAGTGGTGATATGATGGGTATGTGTAGGGTATGTGGCTGACAACTTTTTTTTTACACAAAATTGGTGAAATGAAAAGGGTTTTTAAAGTAGATTCTCATCTTTCCACCAATATAAATTATGCTTTACTTTTAATTTAATAAATAATTATCATTCATTTTCTATTTGAATTACGACTAAATTCCTAATTGATAGGTTGATTGAAAAACATCTATTGCTTTCAAATGGTATCACACTTTTTTAATCTGAAACATGTGTCACATTATATTCTTCGCATACTATAGGATTTTAAAAAATTGAATTTCATGAATTTTTGACCAAGTTAGGGTGGTCAGACATACGATTTTTTTATATTTTTTAAAACATGTAATAAAAAAATAATAATTAATTATTTACTTGGAAAAAATTACAAAAAAATATGCATCACATCAGGACATGAGTCCTTTACTTATATCTAAAATAATGTAAAAAATAATTATCATTTTATTGTGGTTAGGGTGGTCAGACAGACACCTACTTCTTATTTTTCCCTGAAATTTAAGTACTCCTGCATTGAAATTTCAAATTTTCAGCAAATAGATTTTTTTTTAAATAAACCTAGTAGTTTAGAAACTATATTCAATTTGCTACAGATTCTAATCTTACATATTTTTGAAATAATATAGATAACTTATTCAAATTTTTACATCAAGTTTCCTAACTCTGATTTTTCTAAATTTTATTGCCACTTAAGGGCCTATTTTTTCCATGATGATCCTACACATACCCTATTATTGTAATCTTGTTCTAAAGTTAAATAATACAAGCACTATTGATTCTGGTGGTGGACTTTTTTCCCGAAAGGGTTTCTCCACGTATATGTTGTGTCACATCTATCTTCTTGTCTCATTCTTCTACAATCTTTTGTCTCTTTCTACAATTGATAAAATGAATCTAATCAAATCAATCATTTACAAAGAATTGTGAAAAAGAACCCTTAATTAAATCTATAGTCTCATAGGTTTACAAGTTGAAAGCTACAATTTTACCTCAATTTTTTTGATTTGGTATCAGAGCTAACAGTTGGGTAGAGTGTGGAACACATTTCTCTTAAAAGTTTGAAGGTTTTTTTGCTATAGTGGGAGCTTTTACTATTGAGTTATTACAGATTTGTAAAAGAAGTGTGTTTTATCTTCGTGGTATGAGGACCACAGTTTTACTTTCCCTTTTTGGATCTCTTGTTATATTTGAGTTATTTGATTGTGTGAGGGCATTTGGTTGATATTCATGAGGATATGGTTATCACGATGTCATGTATAGCTTGGTTACATGTTTTAGTAGGAGCTTTTGACAGTGATGGTTTGATGTTTATCTTGTTGCCATGTATAGTTGGGTATCACAGTTCAGTGGCAGCTTTGGTAGGATATGGTTATATTCATGTGATTTGAAGAGGTTTTAACATCTTTTTTTATGGAGGACCCTTAGAGTCTTTGGTAAAGGTATTATTGTTCTTGCTTTGGAGAGGATGTCATTCTTTTTTGGTTTTGAGTATTAATCATTCTCTTGGAGCTTCATGATTATGCAGGTTGCATTTGAAGTTGGCATGGATTGATTGGTGGGTACACATGGATACTAGAGAGACTTGGGTTAGGCTAGATATTTCTTATGTTAAGAGATGTGTTGGAATTGTTACTTGTTATAAAAAAAATTCAACAATAAAGACCATGGAGCCTAATCTTGGAAATGGATGTGAGTCCATCATATACATGATGAGAACATTGTCTTTATTGAAATCCTATATTTCTTGGTGTTGTATGCACAAGACAATCTTGTATCCCACTCTTGGTCTACTCGGTAGGTAAAATGATCTAAGAGGTGTTGCCCGCCTAATTATTAGATACATTATTTAGATGTATCTTGTCTTCTCTTATGCATTAGTCTTGAAATTTGAGTTCCAAAAGGTATATGTTTTTTGTATGAGAGGGGCACCTCTCTTGGACTAGTTACACTTTACTATTGTGAGTTACTTCAGAGATTTTTTATTGCATGTCTATGTGTTTTGTTAGCTTAGAGTCTTATTTTGCAAGATGGTGAATATACAAGGACTTGTTTGTAGATTGTTATCATGATGTCATGGAGAGATTGGATACATAGGTTTGGTGTGAGCTTATGACAATGATGTGTTTTTGGTTGTGTGCATCATGATGCCATGGGTTGCTCAGTATCATGGTTTAGTGGGAGCATTTGGCAATGATGTGGATCCATTATTGATTTTGGATGGTTTATCTTACATATAAGTTCTCTTGGTGCAAGAAGGCCATTGGCCTTGAGTCTTGTACTTGATTTATAATAATGATTCCTTGTTTAGAATAATTGCAATGTATAATGTCAAGTGGGAGAATGTTGGGAATAGGATGTCATTTAATTGCAATCCTAAACATATTTCATGTATCTCCTAAGTCCTTGGAAAGTGTTCCCCAACATTAGGATTAGAAAGAGATTAAATTTGAATGAAATGAACATGTAAATTGACATTTTTAATTATTCCTAAATGATAGGAACATGTTGGGATGCCCAAGAAGAGCTCCTACAAAATAGGAGCACATGGGATGCTCACATGGAAGGTGGGACCGACCTTGTTTCAGTTAACTGTTTGGTGGATTGATAAATCTTATGTAATGCATATCTAGTTCCTAAAAACTAGGGAGTGATATTTACAATGTGTGGAGTGGCACTATCAGTTTAGTATCATTTCAATTTAGTTTAGTTCAATTATGGTTCAGTTATCTTCAGTTGCATGTAGTTATTTTGAGTTGCATGTTAGTTGACTTTAGTTGACTTGAGTTGCATGACTAATGACTTCATTTGCATGACAAATAACAGGGTGGTACTTTTAGTTAAGTGGGGATGATCAATCATGCATGATGTTTGCATGAATTTATGGAGATATATGTTTCAATTAACTCAAATTGACTTGGACCCACCTTGGGCTCCCAAAGTGGCATCTTTCAGTTAACACATTTGCATGAGAAGATATTTACAAGGCTCAGTTAAGTGGGGCCCATTATTGGGTTCCAACTTTGAGATGATGCTTACAAGATATCTTTGAAACCAACAATCACTTAAGTCTTGAGTTTGGGATGCCCAAATTGATGGACTTGGTTTGACTTTGTTTTTCACGAAAGAACTCTACTTGCACAAGAATGGCATAGATATTTGTGAGGGGATTATCCTCTTGTAATTTTCAACTCTTTGGAGTTTACAATGTTCATAATTATCTATTTAATTGCAACAAGTTGAACAGAGTTCAATAATCTGGTTTGCAGGTTTGCAGGTTGAGCTTGTGCATGTGTGAGGGTTTGAAGCATGGCATGGGACGTGTGGATTCATGCTTGAACACATGGAATACATAGATAGCTTGTGTTGTACAAAGTGTATGAGATTTTATTATGGGTTGTGAAGAAGGATTGTTGAAGCCAAGGAAGCATATCAATCAAGGATTGATACAGTGTAACTATTGTAATCTTGTTCTAAGGTTAAATAATACAAGCACTATCGATTCAGGTGGTGTAGTTTTTTCCCGAAAGGGTTTCTCCACATATATTTTGTGTCACTTTTATCTTCTTGTCTCATTCTTCTACAATCTTTTGTCTCTTTCTACAATTGGTAAAATGAATCTAATCAGATCAATAATTTACAAAGAATTATGAAAAAGAACACTTAATTAAATCTATAGTGTCATAAGTTTACAAGTTTAAAGCTACAATTTTACCTCAATTTTCTTGACAAAAAAACCCACAAATCCCCACTTTCAACAACTAGCTTCAGGAAACATAAAATAATTACAACACCCAAATATCTCAACCAAGGGATTTTATTTTAAAATTACAAATTCAAAATATTGAGAGTGCGATGAAAGTAATAAAAATCACACATATTAAAATTTTTGA
This sequence comes from Sequoia sempervirens, assembly GCA_007258455.2. Lineage (NCBI taxonomy): Eukaryota > Viridiplantae > Streptophyta > Pinopsida > Cupressales > Cupressaceae > Sequoia > Sequoia sempervirens. Next base: position 359,466,362 of record VDFB02353493.1, on the reverse strand, counting down.
GAGAGAATTCAAATTTCCATTATATTCAAGCTTACATTGTCTACAACAAGAAGTTGAAAAGATAACTAGACACCTCCAAAAACAATGCTATCTAGGCAAGAATAACATTCAAGGTCACTAAAATAATACTCAAATTCCTTCAAACCAGCTCCTATAGCCAATAGCATATGAAGCTACAAGTATCTAGTGCCTCAATTCTGAAAGTCCCCATCAATTCTCACCCACCATTCTACCTTCTAACTCATAGTTTTTTTCAAAATTTACTTCTTTCTTTCATCTTCTCCAAGTTTGGCTTTGCCACCTGGTGAACCCGCAATAGTGGGCTACAATTTTTGCACAAAAATAAAAATAGAAATGCCCATCAATAAATAGGGGCTTCATTTGAACATGCATGGCATCCAAAGCCTTCGAATGAACCACCACTTGCGCCATATAGGGGGTGTTCATTTGAAACCCCTTCTAATGAAGTGGGTTCAAATGAAGGGGTAACTGTTGTGCAGTTTTGCACACATGCCCCACTAAAAGTAGGGACCCTCTTTTGCTTTTGCTTTTGCTTTTGCTGTTTTGACCCTTTGATTTTGGATTTGCACTGCCTTGGCATAAGCTCAAATTGTTCATCTTGATTTCCTAGGTGTCTTTCCTAAGTTACACTTTGAAAATCTTAAGTTCTGGGAAAAGTTTGGGTTTTTGCACTGGTTCAGGATTTTCTGGTGTATCCAGATTTTCCCAGATTTCATCCAAATTCTGGTTTTGGTGTTGTTGTTTGGAGATTTCTGGCCTTCGCGGAAATCCGTCTAGGCCAGATTTTTCTAAAATTCTATCTAGCCGTCAGGTTGCCGAGTTTAACTATTTTTTTTGGAATTTTTTCATTCTGATATATCATTTACATCCTCTTGAGTTGGGATATTGGATCCTGGGCTACTTGGCGTGTTGTGGCATACTGAATTTGTGAATTCTTGATCTGGTTGTGATTCCCTTAGCATTTGATTTCATTGATTTGCTTGCTTGGACGTTTCGATTTCTTCCATTCAAGTTGGTCCAATTGAATCTAGGGCATCATTGATTTGTTATGAGAATCCATGATTTTTGCATCTTAGATGGTCTTGATCCAAAGGGAGTTAATGGAAAATGCAAACTTGGGTTCGAGTCGAGCTCAGGATGTTCGTAACTCATGAACATTTGATCACCTTGGGATCAAATTGAATGTGATATTGGTTTTTCGGGTTTTCTTTCAACCTCGATATTTTCCATCGACCCTGTATTTTCCTAGATTCTACCTAATCTTCTATGTTCTAGGGTGTGCAATGGAATTTGTAGTTTTATCGACTTTGCGGAATTCTAGTCTGGCTGGATGTTTCTAGGTTTTCTAAGAAACTTGGTAAAATATGGAAATTGGGTGAATTTAATGAATTTAATGGTGAATACTTATCATCCTATGCTTTCAACTGATAAATTATACAATAATTATACATTCTTTTTTGCATTTTTTTGATCTATTGTTGATTTCATTTTTTTTGTTGGAATCTGACTGGGCCAGATTTTTTCCAGAATTTCCTTCGTGGCTCGATTCCGGGGTTGGCTTGAAATCCCGAACTATGAAGTTTGAGACTTAATGACGTTTCTGGGTTGATTCTGATTTGTATTTGAATTTTTTTGGATGATGGATATATTATTAATGTTAGGTTGATTCTTCATACTATATTGGATGCTATTAATGGTGTGTTTGTCAAGAGTAGGCTGAGTTTAGCTTGGTAGCAGCTGAAGGGATAGTGGCGAAATGTATGCCACTAGTCGTTCAGCACTAGTTCGATAAGGTGGCTACTTACACTGCCATTATAGATTGTATATGTCCCTCAATTTTGATTGGGAGGTGATGGTTGAATGCTCAGGCGATGAAGTTTCATTCATAAGGTAAATTCAAGTGTTGCTTACTTCCCTTTGGCCGACTTGTTGGGCTACATTGAAAATTATGCATTGGTTCAAGTTGTATTAAAGATCCCAAGCTGACTTGGATGAGTTCTTACATTTAATGCTAATTCATCTTATTTCAAATTCTCCTTGGGTTGACCTATTTATGGCCATTTTTATTGAAAACATTTGTTGAGGCCAACGTGTTTTGGCTATTTTATTATTGTATAACCTGGCTGGGCCAACATGATTTTGAGATTCCTATAAACTGGGCATTTTTCCTCATTTGTAATATATAGAAAAACATAGATACATAGACAGATAGAGATAGTTGATACAAGAGCAAACTAGGTTAGAAGTTAGTCAATTTTTTAGCAAGTCTTGTTACAGAACATTGGATTGTTGCTATAATTTGGTGATTCAATACAATTGAAGACATTGTGATTTTCTGGTGATCTCTTTTGTGTTGACTTATCTTGCATGGTTCTTATGATTCTATCTTTCAAACTTCTAAAGGTTATTAGATATATGTTAGATTTAGATTTAGATTTGATTCAATGGTGTTTATGACTTTATGCTTGAAGTGTTGCAGCAATCCCTAGCCCATACTTTTTGTAGCTAGTTGATTGTTAGTTGATTTGCAAAGTTAGCCTGGACTTTATATTCATTGTGCTTAGTTCAATTGTGGAGATTTATTCATTTTAATTACAATTGGGTTGTCTTGGATGAATGTTCATGATTTGAAAATCTTTAACACCTTAGAATATTGCACTATTTATGTGAGATTACAGATTTATCTTGGTCAAGCAATAATTAGTTTATGAGGGATTGGTCCATTTCAAGTATTTCATCATTTACATTGTTAATCTTAGGAGTAGTTGCTCGTTTAATAATCTCTCTAAAACCCTAACCTTTTGTTATTTCTTTATCATTTGAGTTAGATTTAGGATTGAAGTATCATCATATTGCCAGATCTGATAAGTTAAAGATTCATTTTTTGCTTGTAGTAAGGTCCCTTTGTGATTACCAACATTTTCACATTTGTCACTAAGTTGTTTATGCATTGTCAAGACCTAATATTAGAGACCTTGGGGTTATCTCTTGAGGCTTGCTGATAGAGATTTACCTTTCAAGAGAGATAGGATTTCATATGTTGTTTGAGTTGTTGTGCAAAAAACATCAACATATTGGTGCTAGGAGGAGGGCTTGAATAAGCTAAGATGGATCAATTTATGTACACTATCTATCCTAAAATATTTAGAAGAAGAACCAGATCTAGGAAAGGAAAGGAAGAATTTCAAGAATTACTAGTCCCTACTAGGTCAAGAAGGACCAACAGAAGGGGAGAATCATCATCCACCCAACCACGTCCATCATTTACATCATTCTCATCTTCATCAAGTAAATATGATTTTGAGTCTAAGGATATTCCCATCCAATAACCTCAACCAGCCCTAAATCAACCATTACCACCCCCACCTCCACCAATGGCTTTCCTAGCTAATAACCCATCTCCATTGACTTTCACCAATTACAATGTCATGCCCAAGAGCCCTAAGCACTTATGTTCAAAGTTCCATGTTAATGATCCCAATAGAACTGCTAAGGAACTCATCATGATCTTTCAGACTAGCCTTAAGGATAGGGGAATCAATCATGAGGATGTAGCATGTAGACTCTTTCCTTATTCCCTAGGAGAAGATGCATTATGTTAGTACAATCATTTACTTGTTGGGTCCATCTGGAATTGGAATGAATTGGAGACTTCATTTGTGTAGAAGTTTAGGATTCTCATTAGTCCCAGTAAGCTCTATCATCAGTTTACCAATGTTAAGAGAGAAGTCCATGAGCCTATGGGGTCCTTCAATAACAAGTTTCACCATGCCTATACCAGAATACAGGTCCCTTAAGCTATTGATGAGCCCACTGCTTTAGAGGTTTATTATGAAGGGATTGATATTCTGACAGCCACCTTCATGAAATGGAGAAACAATCCTCCCAAAACCCTACTTGATGCATGTGTTGAGGCTGTGAAGGTTAGCACTGCATTAAGACAACATTTTTTTGGACCCTTACCATCATTAGGACCTTCTACTCACCCTGGACAAATCCCAACTCTCAATCAGGCTCTCACCAATCATACCCCAATCATGAATCTAGTACCTCATTTGCCTCTTGTCCCTCACCTAGGACCTCATGTGAATCAAGTGCCACCTGCAGTCAACTATCCCCAGCAGAATTCAAATCGGCCTCTTCATCCACAATCTCATGCTAGTTATCCCCCATATCTGCAGAATTCTAAAGTATTGAACCAGTCATTGAGTACTAATACTACAGTAGGATATTCTCAAAATAATGCAAACCAGCCTCCATACAAGAGTTCTGACAAGGAGAGGTTGGATGAATTGTCTGAACAAGTGAAGAAGCTGAATATGGAGGTGACTTACTTGAGGAACCAGGATAGTCAATTACAAGTTGCTCAGAGAAATATGGAGTCTAATTATAGCAGAGAAAATCAACAAGGGAAAAATTTTGATAGAGGATACAACAATGATAGAGGATATAATAATAACATAGGACAAAATTATGATAAAGGACAATCCTTAGTCCAGAACTTTGATAGAGGTCAGGGTGGTGGACAAGGGTTCGACAAGAGACAACCACCAGGACAAAACATGACTTGGAACACGAGGCCTAATAATGGAGGAGTCCCTACTCCATTGGATCAACCATTTAATCATCTAGTTAATCAAGAGAAGCCTCATAATGGTGTATTTTTAGTTGAGGCTGCATTATCAGGATGGTGTAGGCTCCATATGACAAGTCAGCATTCTAAGTTAGATTGTCAAGAGTTCCAGACAGCAGCTTCAAATTTTCAGCATGAAGTGGAGAACAATTCAAGTAGTCAGTTGATGGTGCCATCTACTCCTTATGATTCACCAGTTTTGGTACTGAACTATGCTCATTTTCCATAGAGCAAAGACAATGTACCTAAAGAGGAATTGGACCAACTCAAGGAAGAGGTAGATCAAGTGTGTAATGGAGATGAGATTTCATAGTTATTTGAGGAAAATAAAGTGAATGATAATGGTCCCTTACATGAGGAAGAAGCTTATGTTGAAGAGGTGCATACCTTCCAAAGGCTTGTTAAGAAGTATGATTTGAGAGACATGTCGAATAAGCATCCATAGGCTGGAGGCCCCTTCACTACTTCTATTCCACCAAACAACTTCACAACTCCTCTAGATCCTAATGCCAACAATAATCCATTGTATCCTCATGTTTCTAAGTAGTATATATCAAGGGAAGGACAAGCACATATGGACATGCCAAAAGGAAGAAGTGTTGAAGCAAGTAAAGACAAAGTGGTGGATTATCCAAAGAAGGCTCCTGCTGATCTAAGTGAAGAAAATTTGGCTATATATGTTACAGAAGAACTCAAGAAGCTAAAGGTAAGCCTCTCTATATTTGAATTATTGAGAGTTCCAACCATTAGGAATGCAGTTCTAGGAGCTTATAATGTGAATTCCATATCACAAGATGGATCAGTTAGTGAAAGTGCCAATAAAGTATCTAGCTCTCAAATAGTAGGAAGGAAAAATTAGACTCATAATCAAATTCATGTGCCTCCTAGAGATAAGGGAAAAGAGAAGGACAAAACTCAGGTTGCTCAAGTAGATAATCCCTTAACTCTATTTTAAGGGAAAATAGAGACTCCTCCATTCCTTATTTTTGTCTGTATATCTGGTAAACACTTGCATAATTGTCTATTAGATTTAGGTGCATCCACCAATGTAATGCCCTTTGGTGTCTGTTGAGATTTGGGTATAACTCCTACTGATTCCCAAAAGAAAGTTACACAATTTGATAGGACTGAAGTTAACGTTGTAGGGGAATTAAATATGATTCATATGTAGGTTGCTTTTGACCCTAGAATTCAACAAGTTATCAATACATAGGTGGTTGATATACTTGATGCTTATGGCCTGATTCTAGGAAGAGACTTTACTAGGGCCTTGAATGGATATGTATCAACTGATAACTCTCATATGTGGCTTCCTTGGAAGGGAGTGCCAAACCAAATTAGAATTGAAAGAGAACCTAGGATGAAGTACATGATTACAGAATATCAAAACACCTCCAATGAAATTCTGATATCTGAGGTGAGTATGGGTAACTATGTGCTTGCAGCCCCTTTTGAGGAGTCAGATGTAGAGGAAGTCCTTATGTTTCACACAATGCCTCTTGACCACACAAAAAAAATCAGTAGTGCTGAAGCCTTGGTGGAGCCAGTTGAAAATGAAGATGAGCCTGAAGATAATCAACTCAGTTTGTTGGATACTTTCCAATAATTCATTCAGAAATGCATTGAGGATCAGATTTAGTTGGGTAGGAAGATGAATTTTAGAGATTTTCTCTTACCAAATTGGTGTAGGATTCATAATGCCTCTCATTCTGAACTGGAATGTTGCTTATGCCAGACTACAGTAGAAAAATTGTAGAAGTGTATCAATCCCACTCCAATAGTCAAAATTGATATCCAGAATGTTCAAGAAGACCCTAAGGAGAAGAAAGTGATGCTTTCTCAAGAACCTTCAAGCAGAAAAAATGCAAGAGATAAAGCAAAGAAATCTATACTTGTTGATTGTTGTACTTTAAGATTTGATGGATCCAAATCAAAGCAAGGAGTTGGAACAGGATTTGAGCTAATCATTCCAAAAGGTAAGACATTATTTGCTGCTCATAGAATTCAATTCCATTGCACTAATAATGTAGCAGAATACAAGGCTTTGGTCCATGGGTTGTTAATGGAATTAAAGAAAAAGATTAAGATTTTGCAAGTTTTTGGGGATTCTAAGTTAGTAGTTAAGCAAGTTTGGAGGCAGTACTCTTGTCATAATAGAAGAATGACCAATTATAGACATGGAGTATGGGACCTTATTGAAGGATTTGATGCCTTCAACATTTAGTTGATACCACGAAGTAAAAATCAAACAACAGACTCACTTGCTCAGGCAACTAGTACATTGCAACCTCTATCCCTTTTTGGATTGAAGAAGTTTATAGTGGAACTAACCCTAGTACCTTCAGTGCCTGACAACGTCACCAATTTCCAAGTATTCGAAGAATAGATGAAACTGAACTCCAAGAAGTGGAAATGGATTTGGAAGGAGTACTTAATTTGAAGACCAATACTATTCCTAGAGGAATGGTGCAATTAGAGATGATCTTTGATTTGGATAGGGTCAGAGATCAGGAACAAGATGCCAAGAAGGAGTCCATCAGTGGACAATGTGAAAAGTATAATATGGGAACTCATGAGGACGTCAAGAATGTCTTCATTGGTAAAGTATGCACTCCATAAGAGAGAAAAGGAATAATTGATGCATTACATAGATGTCAGGATGTGATAGCCTAGAGTTATGAAGACTTGAAGACTTATGACACATCAATCATAACCCACACTATCCCTCTCAATCAAGGAGAAAAACCTTTCAAGCAGAGGAAAAGGCCAATTAATGCCTTACTAGAACCTATAATACAAAAAAGAAGTGCAGAAATTGTTGTCTACAAGAATCATATTTCCAGTCACACATTCAACTTGGGTTGCAAACTTGGTTCTAGTGCGAAAGAAGAATGGTGAAATCAGGTTGTGTGTAGATTTTAGGAACCTCAATAGAGCATCAGAAAAGGATAATTATCTAGTACCTTCACTAGATGAAGTACTTCAGATTGTCAATGGGTCTTAGATGATGTCTTTCTTAGATGGTTATTCAGGATACAATCAAGTCATGGTGCAGTATGAAGATAGGCATAAGACTGCTTTCACCACCTAGTGGGGTACTTTTTCCTACAAAAGAATGCCCTTTAGGTTGATTAATGTTGGAGCTACCTTTCAGAGGGCCATGGAAATTTCCTTTAAGGACATAATTGGTAAGTGCATAATCATTTATATGGATGATCTGACAGTCTTTTCCAAGAAGAGAGGTGATCATATAGCAGATTTGTGTAAAGTGTTCCAGAAGTGCAGGGAATTTGGTATAACTCTCAATCCAAAGAAATGCATCTTTGGAGTTATAGAGGGAAAGTTAATGGGACATGTTATCTCTAAGAAAGGAATTTCCATTGATCCAGAAAGAGTGGAGGCTATACTCAAGATCCCACCCCCTACTAGCAAGAAAGAAATGCAGTCATTCTTTGGTAAGATCAACTTTGTAAGGAAGTTCATCACTGGATTTACAGAAATATTCAGGCCATTGAATGCAATGTTGAATTAGGAGGCCAAAGTTGAATGGAATGTAGAAGTTAAGGAAGCATTTGTAGAGATAAATAAGGCTATTGTTGAAGCCCCGGTTTTGGTGAGTCCAGACTATGCTAGGCCATTCTATATATATTTGTTTGCTTCTAATCACTCATGTGCTGCTATGTTGACTCAAAAATATGATCAAGGAAATGAACATCCCATAGCATTCATGAGTGCACCACTGAAAGATGTAGAATTGAGGTACCCAATTGTGGAGAAACAGGCCTATGCCTTAGTCAGAGATGTAAATAATTTTAGACACTATCCTCATAAACAAGGTGTTTGCAATAGTTCTTGATCCTGCAGTCAAGCTGTTGTTGATGCAAAATGAGCTAGGGGAACGCAGAGCCAAGTGGGTAAATATATTTCAAGAATATGATATTGAGATTTAGCCCATGAAGCTGGTAAGAGGGAAAGGACTTACAAGGACAATGGCAGAAATGGGCCCTAATCTTGCAGCCCAACATTATAATTTAGAAGATGTTTCCCCTGGAGAATGGTATTATGATATCATTTATTATCTCCTAAATCAAAAGTGTCCTGCTCATCTGAATGCAATATAGAGAAGAGCATTGCGCTTAAAGAGTGACAGTTTCATGCTAAAGGGAGTTGTTCTATATAAAAAAAATCATGAAGGTATCTACCTGAGGTGCTTAGGGAGACAGGAAGCTAAGAAAGTCATGTTTGAATTTCATGATAGATATGGTACTAGCCATGGATCAACAAATTCTACTAAAAACCAAATTCTAAGGGCTAGTTATTATTGGCCTACATTGTTCAACGATACACACAATCATGTCAGAACTTGCCATGTGTGTCAGACTGTAGCCACCAAAGAGAAGTATGCAGCTCTTCCACTTCAGTCAGTCTTTGAGGTAAAACCTGTTGCACAGTGGGGGATGGACTTCATAGGTCCCATCAATCCACCTTCCTTTGCAGGAAACAAGTATATTCTCACCATTACTAATTATTTTAAATGATGGACTAAAGCTCTTGCATGCAAATAGTGTACTTCCGAAGTGGTAATTGATTTCATCGAATTAGGTATTATCAATCACTTTGGATGTCCTTTATCTTTAGTTTGTGATAATGGTCCTACATTTGCATCATTGAAATTTTCTAATTGGGATTTTGATCATGGGATTATAATAAAATTTGCATCTAATTACTATCCACAAGGTAATGGGTTCGTTGAGTCCTCCAATAAAAACCTCTTAACAGTCATCTGTAAGTTACTAGAGAAGAATCCTAAGGATTGGCACACTCAACTTAGATTTTCCCTGTGGGAAGATCGTACTAGACAAAATACTTCCTTAGGGACTTCCCCTTATGACCTTGTGTATAGCCTAGAACCAGTATTTCCAATCCAATTGAGAATCCCTACTTTATAGTTCATTAATGAATAATATGATGAAGAAAACAAGCGTGAGGCTCGCCTACAAGAGTTGTTGCACCTTGAAGAAAGGAGAGATAAAGCCTTAGAAAACTTTTCTAAACATCAAGGTGTAGTCAAAAGATTGTTTGATAAAAGAGCCAAGGTAAAAGCCTTTCAGATTTCTGACTTGGTTCTATACTGGGATAAAGCCCATGAACGTAAGGGAGAGCATGGTAAATTTGACAAACTTTGGCTTGTCCCTTACTAGATTTCAGAAATCCTGGGAGATAATGCTTTCCGCTTGAAAACTCTCACTGGGGAAGATATCCCACTGCCTATCAATGGGTAGTATTTGAAGCATTATTTTCAGTCTTGAGTTGTTTTCAACTCTTTTCCTGTACATAGTTAGAGTAGGTTTCCCTTTTTGTTTTGGTTAGTGTAAGTTTTCTTTCTCTTTCGTGTGTTTTTTCTTTTCTTTTTCTTTGGAGTTCTCCTTGTTTTCTTCTAGATGTGTTGCACCTGTATGGAAAATATTCTTGTGTTTGGGATTGTTCTAAGTATTTCCTTGACGAGCTTTGATTGTGTGTCTTGAATGGATGGTTGAGGTCTTCATTATCGTCATGCAGTCTAAATGTCTGATTTAAAAAGGATGGGTCACTGGTTTGATTCAAACTTGAAGTATTCTGAAATCTTATATCTTTTATACATCTTAAAAATCTTGAGGTTGCGGTAGGATCCTTGTGAGGTCTTTTCAGGTGAAAAATCTTATTTCTACTTCAGTTCCACTATGCTTCTCAGCCCTGAACGTGTGAACTTCATTGTTCACAAGTTTAAATAAAAAAATGAAAAGAAAAGAATATCAAAGAGAAGAAGAAATCAAATATTGAAAATCAAAATAATGAGTTCAACTTATCAGGGGTATCTGAATATCTCTATCGGGGCTATGGACGTCTGGCTGGCAGTAGAGCTATGTTCAAGAGAGTCATAGCGATAACCTCATCGGGGCTATAGATGCCTGGCTAGCAGCGAGGCCCTATCCATGTTGTTGTTGGAGTTAGAATCTTTACATAACCTGAACTGGTTGAACTTGGTTTCTACAGTAGCTCAAGGAAGGAAATGAACTCATGTGCACACACTTGGATTTTCAGTCTATGGAAAGTTCAGTCTGCCCTTGGTTTTGATTCTTTGATCTTGCATTTTGATTTGTCTGCCTGATAGTGAGGTCAAAACCAGATATTTTGGGTTCATGATTCTTGTTCATCATCAAATGCTCTGGAGCATTTCCCCAGTAGAGTCGCCATTTGTTGTGCATTTTTGCACACACGCCCCATTGAAAGCAATGACCCTCTTTTGCTTTCTCTTTTTGTTGTTTTGACCCTTTGATTTTGGATTTACACTGCATTGGCATAAGCTCAAAGTGTTCATCTCATTTTCCTAGGTGTCTTTCCTAAGTTACACTTTGAAAATCTTAAGTTCTGGGAAAAGTCTGGGTTTTTCCACTGGTTCAAGATTTTCTGGTTCATCCTGATTTTCCTGGATTTCATCCAAATTATGGTTTTGGTGTTGTTGTTAAGAGATTTTTGGCCTTCGTGGAAATCCATCTAGACCAAATTTTTCTGAACTTTTGTCTAGCCATCAGGTTTTTGAGATTAACTAATTTGTTTGGGATTTTTTCCATTTTGATTTATCATTTACATCCTTTTGAGTTGGGATATTGGATCCTAGGGTACTTGGTGTGCTGTGGTATACTGAATTTGTGAATTCTTGATCTGGATGTGATTCCCTTGGCATTTGATTTCATTGATTTGCTTGCTTGGATGTTTGGATTTCTTGCATTCAAGTTGGTCCAATCGAATCTAGGGCATCATTGATTTGTTATAAGCATCCATCATTTTTGGCATCTTAGGTGGTCTTGACCCAAAAGGAATTAATGGAAAATGCAAACTTGGGTTCGAGTCGAGCTCAGGAGGTTCGTAACTCATGAACACTTGATCGCCTCAGGATCAAATCGAATGTGATATTGGTTTTTTCGGGTTTTCTTTCGACCTCGAGATTTTTCATTGAACCCAGATTTTCTCAGATTCCACCTAATATTTTATGTTTTGGGGTGTGCAATGGAATTCAGAGTTTTATCGACTTCGTAGAATTCCAGTCTAGCCGAATGTTTTTGAGTTTTTTGAGAAGCTTGGTAAAATGTGGAAGTCGGGTGAATTGAATGAATTTAATGGTGAATACTTGTCATCCCATGCTTTTAACTGATAAACTACACAATAATTATGCATTCTTTTCTACATTTTTGTGATCTATTGTTGATTTCATGTTTTTCGCTGGAATCCGCTTGGGCCAGATTTTTCTAGAATTTCCTTCCTGGCTCGATTCCATGGATGGCTTGAAATCCTAGACTGTGAAGTTTGCAACTTAGTGACGTTTCTGGGTTGATTTTGATTTGTATTTGAATTTGTTTGGATGATGGATATATTATTGATGTTAGGCTGATTCTTCATACTATATTAGATGTTATTAATGGTGTTTTTGTCGAGTGTAGGCTGAGTTTAGCCTGGTAGCAGCTCAAGGGATAGTGATGAAATGTATGCTCCCAGTCGTTGAGCACCAGTTCGATGAGGTGGCCACTTACACTACCATTATAGATTGTATTTTTCCCTCAAGTTTGATTGGGAAGTGATTTTTGAATGCTCAGGCGATGAAGTTTGATTCATAAGGAAAATTCAAGTGTTGGTTACTTCCCTTTGGCTGACTTGGTGGGCTACATTGAAAATTATGCATTGGTTCAAATTGTATTAAAGATCCTAGGCTGACCTGAATGAGTTCTTACATTTAATGCTAATTCATCTTATTTTGAATTCTCCTTGGGCCGACCTATTTATGACCATTTTTATTGTAAAAATTTGTTGAGGTCGACTTGTTTTGGCTATTTTATTATTGTATAACCTGTCTGGGCCAACATCATTCTTTTGAGATTCCTATAAATTGGGCATTTTGCCTCATTTGTAATATATAGAAAAATGTAGATACATAGACAGATAGAGATAGTTGATACAAGAGCGAACTAGGTTAGAAGTTAGTCAATTTTTTTAGCAAGTGTTGCAATAGAACATTGGAATTGTTGCTATAATTTGGTGATTCAGTACAATTGAAGACATTATTATTTTTTGGTGATCTCTTTTGTGTTGACTTATCATTCATGGTTCTTATGACTCTACCTTTCAAATTTCTCAAGGTTATTAGATATATGTTAGATTTAGATTTAGATTGGATTCAATGGTGTTTATGACTTGATGCTTGAAGTGTTGCAGCAATCCAGGTGGTCCATACTTTTTGCAGCTAGCTGATTGTTAGTTGATTTGCAAAGTTAGCCTGGACTTTATATTCATTATGCTTTTTTCAATTGTGGATATTTATTCATTTCAATTGCAATTGGGTTTTCTTGAATGAATTTTCATGATCTAAAAATATTTAACACCTTAGAAGATTGTACTGTTTCTGTGAGATTGTAGATTTATCTTGGTCAAGCAGGAATTAGTTTATGAGGGATTGGTCCATTTCAAGTATTTCATCATTTACATTGTTAATATTAGGAGTAGTTGATTTTAGTAATCTCTCTGAAACCCTAACCTTTTGTTATTTCTTTATCATTTGAGTTAGATTTAGGATGAAAGTATCATCATATTGCCAGATCTGATAAGTTAAAGATCCAATTTTTGCTTGTAGTAAGGTCCCTTTGTGATTAGCAATATTTTAACATTTATCACTGAGTAGTTTATGCATTGTCAAGACCTGATATTAGAGACCTTGGGGGATCTCTTGAGGCTTGCTGATAGAGATTTACCTTTCAAGAGAGATAGGATTTCATATTCTATCTGGTTTGTTGTGTAGAAAACATCATCAACAATAACCCCTTCATTTGAACCCCCCTTTCATTAGAAGGGGGGTTCGAATGAACACCCTCTTTTTTTACTTTGCCTCTTTAATTAAAAAATTAATGCATTTTTTTTACTTTCAAAGCTCGATTTGGAGCTGCAAATGGAGTTAGATAGATTAACCAAGTTGGAGAACCGTATTCCTCGAAACGAGCTTCCCAACAATTATAAATTTGATATATTTTGTTTTTTATTTTTATTTTTTTAGTTTTACTAAGCATATAGGTTTTCACTTAACATCAAGTTCAGTGAAAAACCATTGTGGAAAAATAGTAAATTAGTGAAAAAAAATTTAAAATATGTAAGCACTTGGTATTGATATCCTCATTCAAACAAAAAGTTAAAATTGAATTTCAATACATATGAAAAAGTTATGCAATTCAAAGTGTACCTATGTCTAAATTATAATTTGTTCAACTTCAAAACATAATTAAAAGAAAAATATTCAACAAAACATTATGAAATGAAATGAAATCACTAGATATTGGTGTTACCAACCTAAATTCAAAAGAATCAAAATTTTATCCTTTGTAGAAAAAAATTATGCGATTCAAAGTACACATCATTTGAAAAATGTTGTTTACTATTAAAACTAGTTATCAAAGGAGAAGCAAGAAAAATAACAATTTAATTTCATTTTTTTAAAAATAAATTAAAAAATCTACAAACAAAATTTCACAAATCACTAGTTTGCATCATCTTCAAATTCCTACACTTTGCTTACTATAGGTGTCAAAAAGTGAATATTTTGCTCAAAATGTTGATTTTGATGTGAAGTTTGGCCAAAAAGTGTAACCCCTTATTGTCGAATGCCATGTCCCTCTTGAATAATTAGTTGCATTCCATCCTCTAATCCTTCTTGGGGGTTAATTCCTCCATTTTCCTCCATTCTTCCTCTGTCTGCAAGAATTTTTTTATTTGCTAAAAAAATTATCCATTATATCTCATCCCATTACTTCCACCATGACACCCTTACCCACATCAATTCAAATTTTAGAGGAGCTACAAGAAGCCCAAAACAACCTCCACTTTCTTGGGCATGGGATTTCTTTCTCCTCTGATTTGGTGAAGAAATATTTCATTTATGAGCCACTAAACACATAAAAATCAAGCCTTTGGTGCCACCTATCCAATAGGTATTAAAATGTAATTTTCAAAATGTTGGGAATATGTGAAAAGTGCTATAAAATCATGCCTACAAGAAAACACATAAAGATTATAAAATTTTAGAAACCTCTTTATTTTTGGTGTGCAAGATTTCCCATGCACATAGATGCTTCTGCATCAAACAACCCGAGTAGAGTCTAAATCTTTCATGAATGGATTTTATGTTCACATTTGAAAACCATATGTTAGTTTTTTGTCCACCATTCTTATTTATTTTTTAGAAATTTTTTATTTCCCTTATTCCAACATCTTTTTGGAACTAGCTTCGCTCTCCTGTAACAACTCTACTCACCATTCTTCTTTCCTCTCATGGATTTGTATCCACCATGAACCATCCTCCTCCCCCAATGATTCTCTCCTTTTCTAACCTCTTATAAGATCCAACCCACCAAAATTTGACCACCTCCACAAAATTCCTTCATCATGCACATCAACACCTGCAACATACACACACAAATATGACTTGACAACTTCATGTAAATCAACAATTTCCATCTATTCTTCTTCATATTTCTCAACACTCATCATTACAAATTAATAAAAAAACAATGTCATCACAAAATGCAAACAAATTTACCTCCTTATTTTCTACAATATTTTTGGTTCCATATTCAACTATAACCTTCATTTCATCCTTCGCTATGACATTTTGATCTACCCCATCTCCTTTCACCATTATCTTTATGTCTTCAATTGTTGTACCAAGTCTCCCAACTATAGAATCTTCAACAACCAAATCTATATTATTCTCATGGAAATTGAAATCGTCCATGCATTTACTTCCTTCTTGTCCTTTATCCTCTATTATATTCATTATTTCAAGCAAATCAAAATTATCAAATTGTATCTCATTTATTTTTGTTGGTCCAATTTCTTGTCCTCCATTTTTTGCTACACCATTCAACTCTTCATGGTCTTCTATCCAATCACCTTCTAACATTTGGTTTATTTTCTTCATCTCCTCTTTCCATAAGAGCCCGTTATCTTCTTCACCCACTTTCTTGTCAAGATGAGGGCCTTCAAACTTTTATGTTCACTTCTAAATCCTCTTCATATTTATTCTTCATTCTTCTATCATGGTATTCTTCCACCACATATTTTTTCTTATCATTGCTCTCGGCTATCCTTCCATGTTTCAATAATTACAATCTGTCCAACCTTAAATTTATATCCATGATCATCTAGGACATCCTCCTCTCTTTTATATTTTCTCCAACCTTCCCATATCACTTGAACTTTTTCCTAATGTGTATACCCATTGTTGATGGTCCTAGTGGCACAACAACATGCAAATAGAATATTGCTATCCTGTTTCTCCTGAAAGAGAAAGATGATCACATGGATATCTTAGCTCCCAATGTCTTTGTAGTTGGTTCTCAACTATGTTGATGTTGCTCAGTGGTCAATGTAATAGTAATGTTTAAGGGGCCTGCTGGTGTTGAGCCTCTGGATTGTTCTAAGATCAAGCATAAACTTAAACCTACTCTAACCAGGGTTTTTAAAGAAACAGAAAAAGATAGATTAGAGCTTTGGAATAGAAATGAATGTTAATTCATCCAACATAACCAAACTTGTTACCTTTCAAGGAATTCCTAACTAAAACTGCAGAACAAAATTAGCATGTGACTAACACACAGTCTCACTCATTCACAGTGTTGATTTCAATAACAGATCCATGACTCCAAATTGTTTCCATCTATACTAATAAAACTTGAAAGATACATTATTGCCTTCTACTGAATCTAACTCCTAACTAAGAAGACAAAATAAGCTCCCATTACAAATAATCAGGATGCAACTCTATCTCCTCTTCTTCAGAAAATTTCTATTCTATTTCTACTAACGTTTTTGTACTTCTAACTTTTTCACTTTTTTCTAACACTTCTAACCCTACAACCTCTCAATTTTATAACTCTTTTACAAAGAGGCAAGAATTCTATATATACATAGTGTACCAAAAATAATGCACTGGCCCCTATTTTAGGGTTTACAAAATATCTTACTCTAGAAAGGTCAGCCATCAGATCTTTTGAATAAAGTTGGTTCTGCATTAAATGCGCATCCCTACTGTCCATATTGGTGAAGGATTGCCGCTAGGAGAAACCTTTAGATATTTTTCAACTACCGCATTTACTTCTGGCCTCTATTTCCATCTTCAAACTCCAGCGGAGCCACTTGGAATGCCCTAAAGTATTACCATTAATATTGATCTACCCTTTTGCCAGTGGACCCCAGCTATCACTATGACTCATGGTTTATTTTTTCTTCCTTCATCCCTCTTCCCACTCTAGATTCTGTCCTTATACAAGTTATCATCATAACATACGACAGTCAGTGAGACCTCAGGTGATATACCACAGTGCCTCCTTCCCTCGGTGATACATCCACATTTGGCAAGATGTTATAGTGGATGCTAAGAGTCATAGCGATATCCTTTTTCATTGGTAGGTTCGTCACTATTGGAAAGACTTACATCAGTCAGGGAGACGTCACAACAAGTTCAGCACATTACACCAAGGGCACAAAACATGTTGGCGAGACCCTATCGGGTCGACAAGACCTTACGCCGAAGTCACCTCCCTTTGTCAAGATTCTTCAAGTTAGCAAGACTTTATTCCTTCGGCCAGACATTATGCCAAACTTACATCTTTCGGAAATTTAAAATGTCATGGTGACTAGCGGATCCCAAATGAATAACACACTGCCAATCATCAAAACATCTGATAAGTCTTGGCGACCTTCTTTGAGGAGTTTATGCCAAACTAGATCAGGGGATGCCTTCCAACTGAGCTCCTTGAAAAATATCACTATGTACATGACTTAATCCTGCAAAACAAGCACCTCCATTAGTTCCAAAAGTATATTAAATATGCCATTATTATCATGCCTTCAATTTTAACAAAAAGAAACCTAACTATGGCGGAGGTGGAACCAAAACTAGACCAAAAAAATGATTCCTTCATTCAAAACCGGTGGGGGTGGGACCAAAAAGAAAAATGGAAATGAGACTGGAGTCAGGATGGGAACTAACCATGGAAATAATCAACATTTCCAAGTTTAGCTCTTGTTCCAGCTCCGCGTCAGCAAAAGAAACCAAAACACGAAGGGAAAACCCGATGGAAACAAACGCCAACGAGATCGGAGCAAAAATTGTTCCCGGGTGAAACACAATGGGGGAGGGGGCGGAACTAAATTAGAGACTGAAACTTATTCAAAGTTTTAGTTTTTGATTCCATTTTGATCCTACCTCCATCAACATATAAAGAGATGATAAAAAGAACGAAAAAAGAAAAAAGGGGAAAGTAAGAAAAACACCCCGCGACCAAACGATCAGAACTAGGGAAAAAGAAAATGAACATAATGGAACCTGGACTAGAACCAAACCTGAACTAGAAACTTTTAAAAATTTTGAGGTTTGGATTTGATTCTGGACCCGCTTCTGTCGACATCCAAAAAGACGAAGACAGACGAAGGAAGAAAAATGAAAGGGGGGAAACACCCCATGACAAAACAAAACAAATAAAAGCAAAAGAATGAGACATGCAGAACCAAGATCAAAACGGAACCAGAACCTGAAACTAATTAAAGTTTTAGGGTTCGATCCCAGTTCTGGTTCCAGGTCTGCCAGAACAACACAAAAAGACGTGCAAGGCAGAAAAAAAGAGGCAGAATCAGGACTAGGAAAGGAACATAAAACAAAACTTGGAAAGAATTCCAAGTTCGATTTTTGTTCCTTTCGGGGTTTGCCAGAACAAAAGAAAAAAATGTCCCTAGTCGAAAGGAAAATACCTAAGGCACAAGGCACAAAACCAAAGGAAAATGACCAATGAAGAAGAGAGATAAAAGAAAAGTGGAGTCGGGGTCGGGATGGAAAATGAACTAGAAACCTTGAAAGAATTCAACGTTCAGATTCAACTTTGGACCTGGCTCCAATAGAACAAAAAGATAGAGTAAGGAGGAAAAAAAAGAGTTGTTGGGACCAGAACTGGCAACAGAACACGACGAGAACTTTGAATGAAATTCCAAGTTTGATCTTGGTCCTAGTTCCGCATCCGACAGAACAAAGAAAATGCCCAACGCAGAAAACCAAAGGCCAAAGGAAAAGAAAAGAACAAGGGGGGACCCATTTTGTTCCAAACCAAAATGGGGTGGTTATGCAAGGCATAACAAATGGTGACTCGACTGGGAAAAATGGTTTAACCATTTTCAAGAAACTAAAGAATTCAACTACCCAGAACTCCTGGTTTATGAACATCACAATTCTAGTTGGGTCAATTTTAACAACCAAGGTTGAGCTAGAATCTCAAATGTAAACCAATACTGGCTACCCTTGAATCTATGTGTGTGCTTAATGATGCATCCTCCTTTTATAAAGTTTTCCTCATCCTTTGAACAACAATGTGCAAGATTTGAATTACATGAGTTTATTCCCTTTAGCTATTGTGCAATGATATCCTGGGCATTGCTCCGCTCCTAGTCAAGCGTTCATGTCCCTGACGGAGATACCTCTAGTTTTCTCACAACATTGATCTACTGCCAACTAGGTGTTCATAGCCCCAGTAGAGATACTATAATCACCCATTCATATTGAGTCCCCTTTTCTTGTAGATAATTATTTTTCTCTTCCTTTTTCTTTTCTCTTGGAGTTTCAAATATTTCATTCAATTCTTTTTATTTAATATGTCAGATGTTTAACATCTGTTCTAGGTTGAAAACTACCATGGACCTCATAACAACACTTGGGAGATCAGATTTTTCACTCAAATCTTAGAACACTATCATCCTAGGACAATTATACCCTTACAAGAGGTGATGATCTTGATGATTTGTGAAAATTCAGAGGGAGTTGATGAAAATTGTTTACTTTGCACCTTGTTTTCAAGACATTCCACAACTCTTATTGACAATGAGCATAAAACAACGAGCCTAGGTCAAAATCACTCAATCGGAAAACCTAAAAATATCTAAACCACTTTCGTCCTAATAACCAACACATACTTTAGATAACAACCCACTACTTCAAGATGGAAAGAATAGATAAACCCCAAGGAAAAAAACAAGATAGAAACCAAACAGCAAAGGAAACAAAAAGGACAAAAGGAAAGATCAAAAAAACAACAACAAAACTATTTACACACAGAAAAACAAATTATTTACACAAAGAATAGGAAACTATTTATACGCATAACAGAATTAGCAAGATTTACGACTCAAAATAACGTTTGAGAAACTTTCCATGGACAGGCAAGGAAACAGGTTCAACAATTAAACTACTCAGTCTAAGAACATTTTCTCCTAGGATCTTAGCAATATGATAGGGACCCAACCAGAGCTTGTCGAATTTTTGGTGACTGCCCTTCTTTTCACTAGCTTTATCCAATAACAACGCAAGGTCTGATATCCTAAAAGCCTTGATTTTGGCTCTTTGTCAAACCATCGCTTGACAACAGCTTGGTGTCTAAAGAATTGCTACAAGGTGGCATCTCTTTGCTCTTCTAATTTCAACAAGGCAACTAATCTTACCTCTATCCTATCATCACTAGAGTAGAATTTCTTCATGAACTCAAGGATAGGTATTTGCAAATGAATGAGAAGCATAGGCTCTTGCCCATACACTAACTTGAATGGTGAGGTCTTTAAAGCAGCCTTGATCCTAGTTCTATTTTCCCATAATGCGAATCTCAACTAGGTGTGCCAATCCCTAGGATTTTTTTCTAACAGTTTCTTAATTACTATTAATAGATTCTTATTGGTTGATTCCGCAACTCCATTGCCTTGTGGGTAATAGTTTGAAGAATAATTTAAAACAATTTTGTGATCATAAACCCATGAAATGAATTCAGTAGAAGAAAAGGTAGAGCCATTGTCACATACCAATGTGAAGGGTACCTCAAACCTAGTGGTGATGCATTCGGTGAGGAACTTGATCACTACCTCTGTTGTGTTATTCTTGCAAGGTATAGCCTATGTCCATCTTGTACAATAATCAGTAGCAGTCAAAATAAAATTGTGTCCTGCAGAAGAGTTTGGGTTAATTACCCCAATAAAATCCAGTGCCCATTGGGCAAATGGCCTTACCTCATAGACAGGCTGCAATGGCATGGTTGAATGGCATTTTTTTGATGTAGAAATCTGACATATGTGACATGTTCTTACATGCTGGTGGGTGTCTTTGAACACACACAACCAGTAATAACCAGATCTAAGGATTTGGTGTTCCAATGAGTCTGTAGAACCATGACTTGTGTCGTGTTTCCCATGGAATTCAGCGATGATGTGCTTAGCCTCTTGCTCATCAAGGCATCATAGGTATACTCCTTCGAAATTCTTCCTATCTATCAATCCTCCTTTGAGCATATAATGAGACCTCTTCATTCTCAGCACTCTCCTCTGAGTTGTATTCATTCCCTGCGGACACTGATTATTGAGCATAAAGACAATGATATCGACATACCAAGGGTCGTTGGAGAAGGACTGAGTGGTGTATTGCTGAAAAATGATATTGTCACTAGTATTGGCCATAGAATTAGATAGGCCTGTACCTCTGACAAGTTTCATAGGGTGTATCTCCAGATCAAACTCTTGCAAAATGGCCATCCATTTCCCTATTCATTCTCCCAATTCACTCTGCATGAGTAGGGACTTCACAGTAGCATCAGGAACTACAACAATGATTTGGCTTTGGAGAATGTAGTATCTAAACTTTTTGACAGCTCTAACCAACACAAAAGCTTGTTTTTCAAGAGGGGGGTATTTGATCTCAACATTTTTAAATGGAGAGCTCATGAAGGCGATTGGTCTCTCCTCTCCCTCTTCTCTTCGTTGAGTTAGGACAGCTGCACAGGAATGTTCAGAAGTAAAGGAATAAATATAGAGTGGTTTTAAATAGTCAGGGCTAGTGAGGACTGGTGTTTCTAAAATGGATCGCTTGACTTGTGAAAACGTGACCTTTGGCTCATCACTCCATTCTATTTTGGCATCTTTCTTCATCATTTCATTCAGTGGTTTCACAATTTCTATAAAACCCATGATGAATTTTCTCACAAAGTTGATCTTTCCAAAGAAAGATCTCATCTCCTTCTTGCTTCTTGGCCTAGTTATCTTGAGAATGGATTCAACTCGATCTGGGTCAATCGATATTCCTCTTTCTAAGATTATCTGTCCCAAAAGCTTCCTTTCAGAAACTCCGAACACACACTTTTTAGGATTCAAGGAGACGCCATACTAGATACATCTTTGAAGAACTTTGGCCAAGTTTGCAGCATGGTTCATTCTATCCCTGGAGAACATTGTTAGGTTGTCCATGTAAACAATAATGCATTTATCAATTAAGTCCTTGAATGCTACATCCATGGCATGCTGAAAAGTTTCCCCAACGTTTATCAGACCGAATGGCATACTTTTGTACGTGAATTTTCCCCACTTTGTAGTGAAGGTTGTCTTCATTCTATCTTCACAGTTAACCATTACCTGATTGTATCCAGAATAACCATCCAGGAATGATATCATCTGAGATCCATTGACAGTCTACAAGACTTCATCCAGAGAAGGAAGTGGGTAGTTATCTTTTTATGAAGCTCTATTCAGATTTCTAAAGTCTACACATAGCCTGATCTCTCTATTTTTCTTACGGACTAGAACTAAGCTAGCCACCCATGTTGAATGTCGCACCAGGAAGATTATCCTTGTAGAAAGCAATTTCTAAACTTCTTTAAATATCAATGGTTCAATCAAGGCATTGATAGGGCATTGTTTCTGTCGAAATGGCTTAGCTTTGAGCTTCAGAGGGATAGTATGGGTCATCATAGAAACATCAAATGTCTTTAGATCTTCATATCCCCAAGCTATCACAGCAATATATTTCTTAAGTTCCATCAATATGTCTTTTTGGATTGCTTCAAGGCAGACTTTCCCTATGTAGACATTCCTTTCAGGGCCAAAATCAACTAGGTTAACAATTTCATATTCACCTCCTTTATCTTCAACTGATATCTTCTCTCGAGCCCTTGGGTTTGAATCAAAAATTCTTTCCAAAGCCACCATTCCCTTGGGAATGCTATTGCTTTTTAAATTGAGGAACCCTTTTGTGTCCCCATCTTCAGGTTTCCAATCTCCTTGATCCCTGTTGGACTCATCAATGATCTGTCCTTCAAAAACATCTGAGCTTGTTAGAAAAGCAAGAATATGTTGATCATCCTCAAAGACTTGAAAGTTCCTGACATTATTAGGAACTGCAGGGGTGGAAATCAATTCCACTGAGAATATCTTAAGCTTGGAGCCTTGCATAGGTTCTAGAGTGATTGTAGCAATAGCTAACGAATCAGCTATCTGATTCTCCTCTCTTGGGATTAAGCTAATCCCAAAAGCATCGAAGTCTTCAATAAAGTTCCATACCCGATTTGTATAGGCTGTTAGCTTTCTATTGTGACATGTATATTGGTTGCGCACTTGCTTGATAACTATTTCTGAATCTCCTTTGACCACCAAGGAAATGACCTTCTTATGTGCGAAAATTAGCCTTCGAGTTAGAGCTTCATATTCTACTACGTTGTTAGTACATCCAAACTGCAACCTGTAAGAAGCAAAGAAAGTTTTCCCTTTCAGGCTGGTTAATTCAATTCCAACACCACAACTTGTTTTGGACTTGCATCCATCCAATGTGAGGGTCCACAGCTGATCATGAGCTAGAGTTGATCCTTTTGAGGTTGTTATGGGTGCTTGGATAAGATAAGTCATAGGTGGGGTTACTTGATCTTTTGCATCAAATGTTGATAAAAGGTGTTCAATGGGTTCCTCGGGTGTAATTTCCAATTCCTACTTAGCTTTATCATATAACCTGTGGCTATCCTTCTGACAGTCATTTGTGCCCTTGGTTAACCCCTTGGGTTTTGGTATATTCATGAGTGCAGGGGTGTCAAACAAACCTTGGGAATGCTCCTCATCACTAAGTTGGTTTGGAAATGTGTCTGGGGTAGGTTCAATTTGAGAAGGAACTTCCTTTGAAGGTATCCTATCCCTAGTTAACATTATTGTTTCCTTGGCTTCAAATGAGAAGTGATCTACAACAGCCTCAAGGTGACTTGAGCTAGCTTCCCTACCTTGGGAAACATGATTTAAACTACTAATGTAGGGTTGGCAAGTCAATTAAGAATGATTTTGGTAATGCACCCTGTACCAATTAGGGAGTAGAAGATTCTATAGATTGGTATCTTCCCTTAAGACCAGTTGATCCTATTGTAGCTTCTTGATCAATGCCTATTGATTTTCATTAATCATAGAATCAGAGAATTTTGATATTGGCATTTCTTTGGGATCAAAGACATAAAAGGTTAAAATTTCATCTCTTTTATAAACCCCTATCCCGGTTTTGAAATAGGCTACCTCATTGGAGCAATCATATTCAGTGATGGCATGCTTGAAATGAGGCTCACTTTCAATCCTAATCTATGTAGGAATTCCTCTCCATGGTAGCCACATATGTGAAAAGTCAAGGGAGAGATACCCCCTATACCTTTCATCAAATCTCTGCTCAATAGCATACCATAAGCCTCTGGAATGTCTGCTACTTGGATGTCTATGTTGGTCAGGATCCTAGGGTCTGACCCTACTTGCACATGTATGTTTTTCAATTCCCCCACTACATTAACCTCTATTTTTTCAAGTTGGATGACCTTCTTGTTTGTCTAGATAGGGTTCAACCGCAATTTCTTGCATATGGAAAATGGCATAACATTTCCAGAAGCCCCTGAATCTAGTAGGTAGTTATGTAGATTCTTCCCATAGATTCTTAAACTTAAAAGGAATGGTGGGGTACCTACCTTGCTTCTGTACAAAGTTGTGTTCATGTTTGTAGCAGAAGTGACCTTGTTCTTTCCTTTTGATTTATCAACTTGCTCCAAAGCTTTTAACACTATCTCCTATTGGGTAGGACACCACTTTAGGATGTCAAAGTATGGCAAAGAGGTTTTTTTCCTTTGCATCTTAGAAACAATATCAAATTGTGTATCATAACTTGAATTATTTTTTACAACACCAGGTGGATTACCTTTGTTATGGAGGTCGAGGGAACCTTTTGGTTGAGGAGGGTTATTGTCAGCACTTTGATTTGGAGGCACCATGTGATTAGGAGGTGTTGATGTAGTGAACAAGCCCTTATTCTAATTTCTCAGGAAGTTTCCTCCCTTTGTCTGAAAAGCTTGGGCATCATATGAATCTTCCTCTGGTTAATTCTCACTTTGCATTGGGAATGAAGGTTCTTCCTCAAAGAGGTCATAAGCCATTGTTGTATCTACTAAGCCACCTTCTCTATTTGAATTCCCTTGAAAGGTTTGGGCATCTGCCTATTCCATCTTGAAAAATTTCTCCATTTCAGGGCAGTTTACCTCAGAATGGGTTGTAGTATCATGCAGCCTACACTAGTTAGTCATAAAATTTAGGTCAGCCACATTTGCAATATGTGACCTTTCCTCATTTTCTTGATAATTGTGAGGAACTCTACTATTGTTTAGTCATGTATTCCATTGTCGGTTGTTATTTGGCCTTTGGTTATATCCTCTATTTTGATTTTGATAGCCTTGGTTAGAGGAGTTTTGGGCCTGATAACCCCTTTGGTTGTAATTGTTATGATTCTGATAATTACCCTGATTGTTATTACTTTGACTAGGATAATTACCTTGGTTTTGGGAAGGGTTCAGTCTAAGCTGAGCCATGTCATTTGTAACTTGAGATAGTTTTTTCTTCAAGGTCTCTACCTCATTTGTAAGTTGATATTTCTTTTCACTTTCCACACTCTTAGCAATAGGCGGCTGACCACCATGATTTGGTGTTCCAATTTGGTTATGATGACCATGGGAACTTTGAGGAACCTATGGTTGTTGGAAAAAGGTTAGGAGTTCCATTAGCAAAGAATGGAACAATTGGTTGAGTTTGCAATTCAGACATAGGCCCATAGTGGGAAGAAGACATCCCTGGGACAGTATTGAATAAAGGGGTTGGGCTATGCATCTGATACCCTATTGAAGAAAAACTGACTCCCAAACTTCCTTGTTGAGAGTTAGTTTGTTGCTGCAGCTTAATGGCTAGATGATAAACTTTGGATAGGGAATCAATATCTACTGGTTGATAGGTCCTTTGTAGGAATAAGCTAAGAAAAGGGTCTATAACTCTAAAATATGCTTGAATGGCACTATTCTCAGTAACTAGGTAGGGATCATGTAGCCTCCTATACATTCGTTGAAACCTAGTATTGATCAAGGGAAAGGATTCACAAGGCTCCTTCCTAATGGTAGAAAATTGATGGTACAAAAGGGATGGATCCACATAAACTCTAAACTGATTAATAAAAGCATTTTCCAAGTCTGTCCAGGTAAGAATAGAACCTTGAGGGAGATTTAGGTACTAGTTGTATGCCATATCCCCTAAGGAATAAGGAAACAACCTACAAACTACATCATGGTGAGCTAGATGTGCTCTAGTAGAGGCATCCTTAAAAGCTTGTATGTGCTCCTCAGCACTCCATGATTCACCATGAATGTATTTAGGACAAAACTTCTTAGGATTCTTAGGCATATCATGAAAACCTCCCAGAATAGTCCCTAATGGAGAGGGATTATTCTGAAAGAATGCCATTGGTGGTGGTGGTGGTGTTTGAGCCAACTGTTGTATGGGTTGAACCAATTGTAATGACAATTGAGATGGATTCGGTAGTAGATTGATGGGTATCCACTGGGGTATTGGAAAAAATCCTGGTGGAGTGAGCGGGACTGATAAGGGTGGTATGATGGTTGCCCTAGTCTTGTGAATCTTTTGCCTTGTTGGGGTCTTTAGTTCTATCAAAGGTGGTGTATTTTTAGCTGATCAAAGAACTCTATGGGGCCTTTTTGGTGAGAAAAAACTAGTATTATCCAGCTTGCCCTTCTAGGCCCTACTAGCGCCAGTTTATGTTGATGATCCAGGTGGCACAACAACATGCAAACAGAATATTGCTATCCTATTTCTCCTGAAAGAGAAAGATGATCATATGGATATCTTAGCTCCCAAGGTCTTTGTAGCTAGTTCTCAACTGTGCTGATGTTGCTCAATGGTCAATGTAATAGTAATGTTCAAGGGGCCTGCTGGTGTTGAGCCTCTGGATTGTTCTAAGATCAAGCATAAAATTAAACCTAATCTAACCAGGGTTTTTAAAGAAACAAAAAAAGATAGATCAAAGCTTTGGAACAAAAAAGAATTTTAATTCATCCAACTTAACTAGACTTGTTACCTTTCAAGGAATTCCTAACTAAAATTGTAGAACAAAATTAACTTGTGACTAACACGTAGTCTCATTCATTCACAGTGTTGATTTCAATAATAGATTGCAAGTTATCATTTAAACAAAACATAAAATAAGACTTCAATCCTTGAAATTTTCTCAAATCAAATGATTAAACCAATATAAACAACATTTTGAAACACAATCTAAAGTAGATTTTAATCTGGTTGCTTCTACTGTTAGTGAAACAGATAAATAACATTTACAAATCTGGCACAATCACTAGTGTACAGAAGATCCATGACTCCAAATTGTTTCCATCTATACTAATAAAACTTGAAAGATACATTATTGCCTTCTACTAAATCTAACTCCTACCTAAGAAGACAAAAGAAGCTCCCATTACAAAGAATCAGGATGCAACTCTATCTCCTCTTCTTCAAAAAATTCCTATTCTATTTCTGCTAACTTTTTTGTACTTATAACTTTTTCACTTTTTTCTAACACTTCTAACCCTACAACCTCTCAATTTTTTAACTCTTTGATGAAGAGGAAAGAATGCCATATATACAGAGTGTACCAAAAAGAATGCTCTAGCCCCTATTTTAGGGTTTACAAAATATCTTACTCTAGAAAGTTCAGCCCTCAGATCTTTTGAATAAAGTTGGTTCTACATTAAATGCACACCCTTGTTGTCCATATTGGTGAATGATTTCTGCCAGGAGAAACATTTAGATCTTTTGCAACTACTGCATTTACTTTTGGCCTCCATTTCCATCTTCAAACTCCAGCGGAGCCTCTTTGAATGCCCTAAAGTATTACCATTAATACCGATCTACCCTTTTTCTAGTAGACCCCAACTTTCTTTATGACTCATGGTTTCTTTTTTCTTCTTTCGGTCCTCTTCCCGCTCTAGATTTTGTCCTTCTGCAAGTTATCATCGTAACATACAACAGTCGGTGAGACCTTAGGTGATATACTGTAGTGCCTCCTTCCCTTGGTGAGACATCCACATTTGGCAAGACGTTATAGTGGACGCTAAGAGTCATAGCGATATCCTTTTTCATTGGGAGGTTCGTCACTATTGGCAAGACTTACATTAGTCAGGGAGACATCACAGTGAGTTAAGCACGTTACACCAAGGGCACAAAACATGTCAGCAAGACCCTATTGGTTCGGCAAGACCTTTCATCGAAGTCGCCTCCCTTCGCCGAGATTCTTTGAGTCAGCAAGACTTTATTCCTTCGACTAGACATTATGCCAAACTTACATCTTTCAGCGATTTAAAATGTCATGGTGACCAATGGATCCCAAATGAATAACACATTACCAATCAGCAAGCCATTTGATAGGTCTTTGTGACCTTCTTCTTTGAGGATTTTATGCCAAACTGGATCAGGGCATGCCTTCCAACTGAGGTCCTTGAAAAATATCACCATGTACATGACTTAATCCTACAAAACAAGTGCCTCCATTAGTTCCAAAAGTATATAAAATACACCATTATTATCATGCCTTCAATTTTAGCAAAAAGAAACCTAACTCTAGGCGGAACCAAAACTAGACCAAAAAATGACGCCTTCATTCAAAACCGGTGAGGGCGGGACCAAAAAGAAAAATGGAAACGGGACTGGAGTCGGGATGGGAACTAACCATGGAAATAATCAACATTTCCAAGTTTAGCTCTCGTTCCAGCTCCGTGTCCGCAAAAGAAACCAAAATGTGAAGGGAAAACCTGATGGAAACAAACGCCGACGGGATCAGAGCAAAAAATCAATCCCGAGCAAAACACAACGAGGGCAAGGGCGGAACCAAATCAAAGACTGAAACTTATTCAAAGTTTTAGTTTCTAATTCCATTTTGATGCTGCCTCCATCAACATACAAAGAGACGACAAAAAGAACAAAAAAATAAAAAAGGGGAAAGGAAGAAAAACACCCCAAGACCAAACGATCGGAACTGGGAAAAAGAAAATGAACACAGCAAAACCAAGACTGGAACCAAACCCAAACCAGAAAATTTTCAAAAGTTTTAGGTTCAGATTCCATTCTGGACCCACTTCCATCGACATCCAAAAAGATGAAGAAGAAAAAGGGAAGGGGACGAAAACACCCCATGACAAAACAAAAGAAATAAAAGCAAAAGAATGAGACATGTGAAACCGAAATCGGAACGGAACCAGAACCTAAAACTAATTAAAATTTCAGGGTTCAGTCCTAGTTTCGATTTCGGGTACGCCATAACAACACAAAAAGATGCATGAGGTAGAAAAATAAAAGAGGCAGAACTGGGACCAGGAAAGGAACAAAAAAAAAACTTGGAAATAATTCCAAGTTTGGTTTTCGTTCCTTTCGGGGTTTTCTAGAACAAAAGAAAAAAATGTCCCCAACCAAAAGGAAAATACCTAAAGCACAAGGCACAAAACCAAAGGAAAACGACCAATGAAGAAGAGAGAGAAAAGAAAAGCAGAGTCGGGGACAAGATGGAAAACGAACTAGAAACATTGAAAGAATTCAATGTTTAGATTCAACTTCGGACTTGACTTCGACAGAACAAAAAGACAGACTTAGGAGGAAAACAAAAGAGCTGTCGGGACCAGAACCGGGAACGGAACATGACTAGAACTTTGAATGAAATTCCAAGTTTGATCTTGGTCCCGGTTCCGCATCCAACAGAACAAACAAAATGCCCAAGGTAGAAAAGCAAAGGCTAAAGGAAAAGAAAAGAACAAGGGGGCCCCATTTTGTTCCAAACCAAAATGGGGTGGTTATGCAAGGCATAACACCCATCTCGTTCATTGCTAAAATACATCACACATTCTACAAAAACTAGTTATCACAACAAGCTACCCTCTACCCAACAAATACTCTAGAAGATGGGTCCTCTACCCACTCTCTCTCTCAATGGAGGAACTCTACATCTTCTACCCAACTTTATCTCTATTAGAGGATATTAGTCATAGGCCCTCTTTCATACCTATAAAAAATAATATTTCTCACAAATCTCTCTTGTGGATTCACTGCTTCACTCTTCACCACTCCTCACCCACAAGTCTTGGTGCATACTCTGCACTCTCAAGATCTTATGGCTCTGAAGCCATTTGATGCAAGAAAAAAATCATGACTTCAAAAATTAGTGTGGCTATTGCAAACCCCAAAAGTATAATTCATACAGCTTTGAAACTACACCCAAACATGCTAGCAAACCTCCTTTCAAAAATTATTTTAGACCATCAAAGAGTGCATTTCATCTAAAAACTTGGATAATGAAAGCCCCCACATTCATCTTCAGGAAATTAATAAGATCAATATTTTTACCCTAACAATACCCTTCTAAATTCATTGCTGAAAACTCAAAAAGACCACAAATCCCCACTTTCAAAAACTAGCTTCAGGCAACATAAAATAGTTACAACACCCAAATCACTCAACCAAGGGATTTTATTTTAAAATTATGAATTAAAAATATAAATAGTGCAATCCAAAGTAATAAGCATCACACATAATATAAATTTTGATAGAGAATTAAAATTTCCATTGTATTCAAGTTTACATTATCTACAACAACAAGCTGCAAAGATAACTAGACACCTCCAAAATGTTGTTATAGGAAAGAATAATATTCAACCACTAAAATTAGACTCAAATTCCTTCAAACCAGCTACAACAAGCAGTATATATAGCTACAAGTCTCTGGTGCCTAAATTCTGAAAGTTCCTAGGGTGATCCCACAATACTAGTTTACAATTTTTGGCCAAACTGGACATTGAATTGATTTTTTCTAACTAAATATTCACTTTTGGGCACCTATAGAGACTAAACTGTGAGGAATTTGAAGATGATGCAAACTAGTTATTTGTGGCATTTTTTTTATAGATTCTAATTTTTTTTTTTTCAAAATTTTTGGAATCAGATTGCACTTCCTTTTCCATCTCCTTCGAAAACTAGTTTTTATCAGTAAACACCATTTTAAAGGAGTTATGTTCACCATACAACATAATTTTTTTCTATGAAAGATAAAATGCTTTTTTTTTTTCAAATCTAGATTTGTAACTATGATATCTAACAAGTTCATTTGATTTCATAGTGTTTTATTGAATATTTTTTCCTTAATCAAGTTTTGAAGTCAAACCAATTACAATTCAGACATAGGTGTACCATACTTAAAAAATAACTTTTTTTGTTAGTATCAAAATTCATTTTTTTTACTGGATCAAAGACATGAATACCTAGCCTGAACATATTTTTCATAATTTTATTTTGATAATCTACTATTTTTCCACATGTGTAGAACAACAAGCTTGATTTTTAGTGAAAAACCTATGTTTAATCAAACTAAAAAACAAATACATAAGAAAACCAAAACATATTAAAATTATATTTGATGGATAGCTCATTTTGAGGACTACCATCATCGAGTTGGGTCTGTGAATTCTTTTCCATTTTCATCCTCAACTCGAGCTTCTAAGGGAAAAATTCTATAAAAATTTTGTTCCAGAGGGGGAGAAGGGGGAAAAGGGGGTTTGAATGAATGCGGGTTCAAGCGAACCCCCTCTTTTCCATTTTCTTCATAAAAAAATGCATAAAAAGTGGGACCCATCATTTAATATGGTTCACTCGAACCAGGGTCCATTCGAACCCCTTTTGGGTCCATTTGAACAACCTAGTTCGTGTGAACCCCTAAAAAGCAAAAAAAATTATAGGAGTGCTTTTGTAATTTTCCTTCATCACTGGAATTGTAAACTAGTTTTGTGGAATTACCCCCTATCAAGTCTTACCTGCCATTCTACCTTCTAACTTCTGATTTTTTAAAAAAATTACTTCTTTCTTTCATCTTCTCCAAGTTGTGAATTGCCAACCTCTTGAAAATTAGTTGCATTCCATCCTCTAATCCTTCCTAGGTGTGGATTCCTCCTTTATCCTCCATTATTCCTTTGTCTGCAACAATAAACACCCAAATCAACCCCTACAACATACACACACAAATATGCCCCCACAACTTCATGTAAATCAATAGTTTCCACCTATTATTCGCAATACTTTTCAACCTTCATCATAACAAATGAATACAAGACAATTTCATCACAAAATTCAAACAAATTTACCTCCTCATTCTTTACTACAATTTTTTTGGTGCCATCATCAGTTGTAACCTTCATTTCATCCTTTTCTATGAGGCTTTGATCTACCCCATATACTTTCACCATCATCTTCATGTCTTCAATTTTTATAGCAAGTCTCCCAATTATAAAATCTTCAACAACCAAATCTACAACATTCTCATGGAAATATAAATAGTCCATGCATCTACCTCCTTCTTGACCTTTATCCTCTATTATATTCATCATTTCAAGAAAATCAAAATCAAAATTATCAAATTGTACCTCATTTACTTTTTTCCTTCCAATTTCTTGTCCTCCATTTTTCACTACACCATTAATCTCTTAATGGTCTTCTATCCAATCTCCTTTTAGCATCTTGTTTATTTTCTTCATCTCCTCTTTCCATAGGATGCCATTCTCTTCTTCATCCACTTTCTTATCAAACCTAGGGCCTTCAAAATTTGTTATGTCAACTTCTAGATCTTCTCAATATGTATTCTCCATTCTTCCATCAGGGCATGCTTCCACCACATATTTGTTCTTCTCATTTCTCTTAGCTATCCTTCCATGTTGTAGTAATTCCAATTTTTCCAACCTTGCATTTATATCCAGAATCATTAAGGAGATCCTCGCCTTTTGATATTTTATTTAACCTTCCCATATCATGGGCTTCTTCCTCATGATTATATTCATCTTGTTCATTGATCTATAATACATCACATGTTATACAAAAATAATTTTCTAGAACACACTACCCTCTACCCAAAAAAGACTCTAGAATATGCTTCGTCTACCCACTCTCTCTTAGTGGAGGAAATATACATCTTCTACCCAACTTTATCTTTGTTAGAGGATAGTAGTCATAGCCCCTTTTTCATACTTGCAACAAACAATCTTTCTCACAATTCTCTCTCTTGTGTCTTCACTCTTTACCACTCCTTGCTTGAAAGTGTTGGTGCATACTATGCACTCTCATGATCTTATGGCTCTGATTCCATTTAATGCAAGACAAAAATCATGAGTCCAAAAATCAATGTGGATATTGCAAACCCGAAAAATAAAATTCATACAACTCTAAAACTGCACACAAACCTCCTAGTAGACCTCCTTTCAAAAATTATTTTGGAGCATCAAACATTTCCTTTTCATCTGAAAAATTGGATAATGAAAGCCCCGACATTCAACTTCAAGAAATTAAGATGATAAATATTTTTACCCCAAAAATACACTTATGAATTCATAGCTGAAAACTAGCTTCAATTGTCATACCAAGTCTCCCAACTGTAGCATCTTCAATAACCAAATATATAGTATTCTCATGGAAATAGAAAGATCTTCAATGTGTCTACATCCTTCTTGTCTATTATACTCTATTATATTCATCATTTCAAGCAAATCAAAATCAAAATTATCAAATTGTACCTCATTTCTACTTGATGTTCAAATTTGGTATCCTCCATTTTTTTTTGCTCCATTCATCTCTTCATGGTCTTCTATCCAATCTGCTTCTAGGATCTAGTTTATTTTCTTCATCTCCTCTTTTCATAGGAGTTCATTTTCTTCTTCACCCACTTTCTTTTCAAACCTAGGGCCTTCAAAAAAATTTATGTTCAAATATAAATCTTCTTCTTTATTATTCATTCTTCCATCAAGGTATGCAACTTCCACCACATATTTTTTCTTCTCATTACTCTCAGCCATCCTTTGATGTTATAGTAATTCCAATCTTTCCAACCTTGCAATTATATCCACGATCATCCAAGAGTTCCTTTTTTGATATTTTCTCCAACCTTGAACCCATATCATGAGATTCTTCCTCATGAGTATATCCATCTCGTTCATTGCTACTATACATCACATGTTCTACAAAAACAATTTCTCACAACACACTACCCTATACCCAACAAATACTCTAGAAGATGCTTCCTCTACCCACTCTCTCTCAATGGAGGAACTCTACATCTTCTATGCAACTCTATCTCTATTAGATGATAGTAGTCATAGGCTATCTTTCATACCTACAACACACAATATTTCTCACAACTCTCTCTCTCTCTCTCTTGCAACTTCACCACTTCACTCTTCACCACTCCTCACCCGTATGTCCTAGTGCATACTCTGCACTCTTAAGATCCTATGGCTCTAATGCCATTTAATGCAAGACAAAAATCATGGCTCCCAAAATCAGTGTGGATATTGCAAACCCAGAAAGTAAAATTCATACAAATCAAAGGGCACCCAAACCTCCTAGCATACCTCCTTTCTAAAATTATTTTGGACCATCAAAGATTTTATTTTTATCTGAAAACTCGGATAATGAAATCCCCTACATTCATCTTCAATAAATTAAGATGATCAATATTTTTACCCAAAAAATACCCTTCTAAATTGATAGCTAAAAACTCAAAAATCCCACAAATCCCCACTTTCAACAACTAGTTTCATGCAACATAAAATAGTTTCAACAACACCGAAATCACTCAACAAAGTAACTTTATTTTAAAATTATGAATTCAAACAATTGAGAGTGTAATCCAAAGTAATAATCATCACACACAATACAAATTTTGAGAGAGAATTCAAATTTCCATTATATTCAAGCTTACATTGTCTACAACAAGTTGCAAAGATAACTAGACACCTCCAAAAATACTATTATAGGCAAGAATAACACTCTACCACTAAAATCATACTCAAATTCCTTCAAACCAGCTACAACCAGCAACATATGAAGCTAAAAGTATCTGGTGCCTCAATTCTAAAAGTCCCTATCAAGTCTCACCCACCATTCTACCTTCCAACTCCTAATTTTTTTCATATTTTTCAAGTTGGGAATTACCAACCTCTTGCAAAATTAGTTTCATTCCATCCTCTAATCCTTCCTAGTCAGGAATTCCTTCTTTTTCCTCCCTTCTTCCTTTTTCTACAAGATTTTTTTCATTTGCTAAGAAAATTCTCCATTCTATCTCATCCCATTACTTCCACCATGGCACCCATACCCACACCAATTTGAATTTTAATGCAAAATTCAAATTCCAAAGGAGTTACAAGAAGCCCCAAATAGCCTCCACTTTTCTAGGCATGTGATTTTTGTCTCCTCTATTTTGGCGAAGAAATATTTCATTTATGAGCCACTAAACACATAAAAAAACATGCCTTTGGTGCCACCTATCCAATTGGTATCGGAATTTAATTTTGAAAATATTATAAATATGTGAAAAGTGATATACAATCATGCCTACAAGAAAATACATCAAAAAATATAAAATTTAAGAAACATCATTTTTTTTTGTATGCAAGATTTCCCATGCACTCGGATGCTCCTACATCAAACAAATCGAGTAGAAGAAATTGTTTCATGAATGGAGTTCACATGAAAATTTGAAAACCATATGTTTATTTTGGATCCATCATTATTCTTTATTTTTCAGAAAAAAAATATTCCTCTTCTTCCAACATCTTGTTGGAACTAGCTTCTCTCTCCTCCAACAACTCTACTCACCATTCTTCTTTCCTCTCATGAATTTGTATCCACCACGAACCATCCCCCTCCTCTAATGATTCTCTCCTTTCCTAACCTCTTTCATGGGATACAACCCACCAAAATCTGACTACCTCCACCAAATTCACTCATCATGCACATCAACACCCACAACATACACACAAATATGCCCCTACAACTTCATGTAAATCAACAATTTCCATATATTCTTCTCCATACTTCTCAAACCTCAACATTACAAATGAATACAAAGCAATGTCATCACAAAATGCAGACAAATTTACCTCCTCCTTCTTTCCTACAATATTTCCACTGCCATCTTCAACTGCAACCTTCATTTCATCCTTCACTATGAGGTTCTAATCTACCCCATATTTTTTCACCATCATCTTCATGTCTTCAATTGTTGTACCAAGTCTCACAACAGTAAAATATTCAACAACCAAATCTAAAGTATTGTCATGGAAATGGAAATATTCAATGCATCTACCTCCTTCTTGTCTATTATCCTCTATTATACTCATCATTTCAAACAAATCAAAATAAAAATTATCAAATTGTACCTCATTTCTTTTTGATGTTCAAATTTTGTACTTTTTTTTTGTTGCACCATTCAGCTCTTCATGGTCTTCTATCCGATCTCCTTCTAGTATCTAGTTTATTTTATTCATCTCCTCTTTCCATAAGAGTTCATTCTCTACTTCACCCACTTTCTTTTCAAACTTAGGGCCTTCAAAAAAATTTATGTTTGCTTGCAAATCTTCTTCATCTTTATTCTTCATTTTTCCACTAGGGTATTGCTTCCACCACATATATTTTTCTCATTGCTCTCGACCATCCTTCAAAGTTATAGTAATTCCAATATTTCCAACCTTGCATTTATATCCACAATCATCCAGGAGATCCTCCTCTTTTGATATTTTCTCCAACCTTCCCATATGGTCTTCTTCCTCATGAAGTATATACATCTCGTTCACTGCTACAATACATCACACATTCTGTAAAAAAAAAAATTCACAACACACTACCCTCTACCCAACAAAGAATCTAGAAGATGCTTCCTCTACCTACTCTCTCTCAGTGGAGGAACTCTACATCTTCTACCCAACTTTATCTTTGTTAGAGGATAGTAGTCATAGGCTCTCTTTCATACTTGCAACACACAATCTTTCTCACAACTCTCTCTTGCAAATTCACCACATCACTCTTCACTACTCCTCACCCATAAGTCCTAGTGCATACTTTGTACTCTTAATATCTTATGGATATGATGCCATTTGATGCAAGACAAAAATCATGACTTGAAAAATCAATGTGGATATTACAAACCCCAAAAGTAAAATTCATACAACTCTAAAACTACACCCAAACTTCCTAGTAGACCTCCTTTCAAAAAAAAAACTTGACCATCAAAGATTTCCTTTTCATCTAAAAACTTGGATAATGAAATCCCCCACATTCATCTTCAAGAAATTAAGATTATCAAGACTTTTATCTAAACAATACCCTTCTAAATTTATATCTGAAAACTCAAAAAACTCACAAATATCCACTTTCAACAACTAGCTTCAGGCAACATAAAATAGTTGCAACAACACCCAAATCACTCAACAAAGTAATTTTATTTTAAAATTATGAATTCAAACTATTAAGAGTGCAATCCAAATTAATAAGCATCACACATAATACAAATTTTGAGAGAGAATTCAAATTTCCATTATATTCAAGCTTACATTGTCTACAACAAGAAGTTGCAAAGATAACTAGACACCTCCAAAAATACTATTATAGGCAAGAATAACATTCAACCACTAAAAACGGACTCAAATTCTTTCAAACCAGCTACAACAAGCAACATATGAAGCTAAAAGTCTTTTGTGCCTCAATTCTAAAAGTCCCTATCAAGTCTCACCCACCATTCTAGCTTCTAACTCCTATATTTTTTTCAAAATTTACTTCTTTCTTTCATTTTCTTCAAGTTGGGAATTTCCAACCTCTTGCAAAATTAGTTGCATTCCATCCTCTAATCCATCCTAGGTATGCATTCCTCCTTTTTCCTCCCTTCTTCCTCTATCTGCAAGAATTTTTTTTATTTGATAAAGAATTTCTTCATTCTATCTCATCCCATTACTTCCACCATGGCACCTGTACCCACACCAATTTAAATATTAATGAAAAATTCAAATTTCAGAGGAGCTACAAGAAGCCCAAAATAGCCTCCACTTGCCTAGGCATGAGATGTTTTCTCCTCTAGTTTGGCAAATAAATATTTCATTTATGAGCCACTAAACACAAAAATCATCCTTTGCTGCCACCTATCCAATAGGTATTAGAATTTAATTTTTAAAATGTTGGAAATATGTAAAAAGTGCTCAAAAATTGTGCCTACAAGAAAATACTTTAGAAAATATAAAATTTATGAAACATCTTTTTTTTTTGTGTTCAACATTGCTCGTACACTCACATGCTCCTGCATAAAACCACCCAAGTAGAAGAAATGTTTCATGAATGGAGTTCACAAAAAAATTAAAACCATATGCTTGTTTTAGATCCACCATTCTTCTTTATTTTTCAAAAAAAATTCTTCCTCTTCTTCCAATATCTTGTTGGAACTAGCTTCGCTCTCCTCCAATAACTCTACTCACCATTCTTCTTTCCTCTCATGGATAATTTGTAAACACGATGAACCATCCTCCTCCTACAATGATTATCTCCTTTCTTAACCTCTTTCTTGGGATCCAACCCACCAAAATATGACCACCTCCACCAAATTCCCTCATCATGCACATCAACACCTACAACATACACATACAAATCTAACCCTACAACTTCATGTAAATCAACAATTTCCATATGTTTTCCATACTTCTCAACCCTCATTATTACAAATGAATACAAAAAAATGTCATCACAAAATACAAACAAATTTACCTCCTTCTTTGTTGCAATATTTTCACTGCCATCTATTATGCAGTTTTCGCACACATGCCCCACTGAAAGTAGGGGCCCTCTTTTGCTCTAGTTTTTGATGCTTTAGCCCTTGGAATTTGAAGTTTTGTTGCCTTACCATGTGTTTGAATGATTATCTTACTTATGCATATGCCCCCCTTCTAGGAAGCACTTTGAAAATCTAATGTTCACAGCTCATTTTGGGTTTTCACTGCTCTCAGGATTTTCCACTTCCTCTGGATTTCCCTAGATGCTCTGAAAACTCACCAGCTGATGTTTTGCACTATTTTCTGGAGATTTTAGTCCTTCGTGGAATTCTACATGGATCGAATTTTCTCGACATTCCGTCTCCTTGTTGAATTCCTGGATTGGGGTTTTGGTCTGTCATTTTTATGAATGTTGATGGCCGGTTTGATGTATTCTCCTATTGATTGATGAGTTTAATGGTGCCTAGCATTCTCATGATTCCATTTTTGAGCTCAATCTTTTGTGCATGGTGGTTTTCATTTTGGTTGATTTTGGGGTTTTTTGAGCTTGTGTGATTGTCGGCACTGGGTGAGTTTGTGAGCTTGTTTTCGATTTCACTTAAGTGAAACTCACCTATGTCTCCTTTGAATAACCCATCCTCAGGCCTAATAGGGGTGGCAATCAAAATCTGGGCTAAGTCCCCTGTGTTCATGGTGAAATTTTAGGGTTTCGGATTTAGGGCATCACCATTTCCTCTTGATTTACCTTTGGATGAGCCTCAAATTTAATGATGATTTGTAGGAGGTTCAAATCGAGTTGGTTATGAACCCAAGTTCCTCAAATTTTTGATCGTTTGATCAATTTGAGTGAAGTCATGTGAGAACATTGACATTTGGGTTTTCCTTCAGTTTCAGGATTTTCCTTTGCTGGCGGATTTCCCTGATTTTCCTTGTCCTCTGCATTTTCCTGAAATATGCAGTGATCTAGAGTTTCACCTACTTCGCAAATTTCTGCTCCCTCCAGATTTTCTTGAAATTTCTACTGTCTCTTCATTTTCTTGAACTTGTAAACTGTTATTGTTTTTGCGGATTTCCGTCCTGGGCGGAATTCTTTGAAACTTTGTTGAAAATAAGGATTGAGAGATAGCATGAATTATTAGCTACTAATTGTGCATCATGTGATTAATCTAAGTAATATTAAGATCTTCCATTTTGTTTCTTATCTGATTGTGATTGATTGAATGATTATTGGGTGCTTGTTATACTTATTTTGCTAGAATCTGCTTGGCTGGGAATTTTTCAAAAATCCTCTATGTCCTGGATTCCGCAAAAGGGGTGAAAATCCCGAACTGTGAAGAAAGTGCATTAACGATATTTTGGGGTTGATTTTGATCTTTGCTTGGAGTTATTTGAATGATGAATATATTATTGGTGATGAGCTAATTCTGATCCTTCTGTTATAATGGATATTAATGGTGGTTTTTTTTAGTGCAAGCTGAATTTAACAAAGTCATTAAGGAATCGATGGAGGAGATTAATTCAATTGAAGGAGGGTTTAAATCATTTATTACTTCACCTATATTCGACCTGGAGGGGATTTTTCTTAAGATTCTAGATAAATTGGATCAAGATAAGGATGAAGGGGCTAGTTAATGATCAATTGCATTGGGAGTTGTGCCTCTTATTTATCTAGGGCCTTTTCTACCTAGCCTTTTCTGTCCTTCACATGCATTGGACTGGATTATATTGGAGATCCCAGGCTGACCTAGATGAGTTCATCTATTTAATGTGTATTTTATCCTATTTTGAATTCCTCTTGGCCGACCTATTTAATGACCATTTATTATTGTAAAACCCTAATTGGGTCGACATATCTTGGGGGTTTCTATAAATATGGCATTTTGCATCATTTGCAAGGGAGATAGTTCTTGGATTAGAAGCAATTAGCGTAGTAAAGTAAGAATTAGGGTTAGAAGTTAGTCAATTTTGGAGCAAGAGCTATAACGTAGAACATTAGAATTGTTGTTGATATTGGATGATTTAATACAATTGAAGACATTGTGATTTCTAGTGATCTCTTTGTGTTGAATTATCTTGTATGGTTCTTGTTCTTCCATCTTTTGAAATTTCTCAAGGTTATTTGATACATGTTAGATTGTAGAGTTAGATCTGATTCAATGGTGTTTATGGTTTGATGCTTGAAGTGTTTACAACAATCTCTAGTCCATACTTTTTGCAGCTAGCTAATTGTTAGTTGCTTTGCAAAGTTAGCCTGGACTTTAATATTCATTGTGCTTAGTTCAATTGTGAATGCTTATTCATTTCAATTGCAACAGGGTCGGTTTGGATGAGGGTTCATGATATGAAAATATTTAATGCCTTAGAAGATTGCACTATTTCTATAAGATTGTAGATTTATCTGGGTTAAGTAGGAATTAGTTTATGAGGGATTGGTCCATTTCAAGTATTTCATCATTTTCATTGTTAGTCTAAGAAGTAGATTTAATCTTAGGGTCTCTCTTAAACCCTTATCTTTTGTTATTTCTTTATTATCCAGGTAAATTTTAGGATTGAAGTATCACCATATGGCAAAATCAGATAATTTTAAGATCCAATTATTGCTTGTAGTAAGGTCCCATTGTGATTACTAGCATTTTCACATTTATCACTGAGTTTTTTATGCATTGTCAAGACCTGACATTAGAGACCTTTGGGTCATCTCTTAAGGCTTGTTGATAGAGATTTTCCTTTCAAGAGAGATACAATATTATATTATGTCTAAGTTATTGTTGTGCAGAAAACACCATCAATAGATTGGTGCTAGAAGGAGGGCTTAAATAAGCAAGATGGATCGATTTATGTCTACCATCTCTCCTGAAAGATTTAGAAGAAGAACTAGATGTACTCCAGGAGAAGATGAATTTCAAGAATTACCAGCCCCTACTAGGTCAAGAAGGACCAACAAAAGGGGAGAATCATCATCCACCAAGCCGCCTCCATCATCTCCATCATCCCCATCTTCATCAATTCCATCTTCATCTGATTTTGAAGCCATTCTCATTCTATAGCCTCAACAAGCTATAAATTAGCCTTACCACCTCCACTTCCATCAATGGTTTTCTTAGCGAACAATCCATCTCCCTTATCTTTCAACCATTACAATCCTATGCCTAAAAATCCTGAGCTTTTCTGCTCTAAGTTTCACATTAATGATTCCAAAAGGACTGCAAAGGAGCATATTAGGCTTTTTAAAACTACCCTTAAGGATAGGGTAATTAATCATGAGGATGTTGCATGCAAAATTTTCCTATATTCCCTTGGGGATGAGTTATTTCGTTGGTATAACCATCTTCCTGTTGGGTCTATCACTACTTGGCTACAACTGGAGACTTTATTTTTATAGAAATTTGAGACCTCAATCAGTGCCAATGAGTTACTTCTACAGTTTATTAGAGTCAAGAGGGAGGAAAATGAACCAATAGTAGCTTTAAATAATATATTTCATAGGGCTTATGCTAGGCTACAACCCCCTTATGTCATAGACGATGTCTCTTCCAGGGAGGCTTATTATAAGGCTTTGGATAGTTTAACATCTACTTTCATCAAATGGAAACAAACCCTCCTGACAACCTATTTGAAGCTTATGATGTGGCTATTAAAGTGAGTATAGATTTGAAGAAACACTTGTCTAAACCTTTGTCATTAGCTAACCAAACACCTACTTTGAGTTTGGTCCCTCCATTACCCTTAGTTTCACACCCAAGTCATCCATTGAATCAAACTCCACCCATGCCAAATTACCATCCAAATATGAACCAGCATGCATTTCCTCATCAACAAGTTAATGTACCCAACTATTTGTAGAGCTCTAAGATATTTAATCAACCCTTGAACCATGGGCGCCATACTATTTATATGTAGAATTTAGCTGGTATTGTTCCTCCATCAAACAGTGCAGATAAGGAGAGGTTGGATGCACTCACAGAGCTAGTTGAGAAGCTGAACACCAAAGTCACCTACCTAAGGCACCAGAATAGTCAATCCAAGGCATCCCAAAGGGAGATTCAATCCAACTATGATCAAAGCAATAGGGATATGATGCAAGCTCAGGGGTGGAACTTTGATAGGGGACAACATCTTGATAAAGATCATGAAAGGTAGCCACCATGTTGGAATAATAGAGGAGCCATGGGATCTCTAGATCAGCCAAACAATCGTAAGAAATCTAGTGGAATTTACCTAGCTAAAGCAGCTCTTTTCAGGATGGTGTAGGCTTCATAACACTAATCAACACTCTGAGTTGGATTGTCAAGAATTCCAGACTGCCATGTCTATTTTCCAATAGGAAGTCCAACATGTCATCAACAATTCAAGTGGATGATAGATAGTACCATCTAATCCTCATGACATATCAGTTATGGTGGTGAATCATGTCCCATTTCCAAGAAGTGAAGAGAATGGACCAGAAGATGGACCAAACAAGAGTGTTGAAACAGGGTATGCATACAATGAAGAATCAATAGTTCAACCTTTTGGAGATAATGAGGAGAATGACAATGGTCCACTAGATGAAGAAGAGTCTACAACTATAGAGGTTCAAGCATTCCATCATTTTCCAACTCAGTATTTCGTAAGTGGAGGACAATCTGATAAAGGAGGAAGCGTTGAAAGCAACAGGGATAAATTTGCGGTTAGCTCTGAAGACAACTATTCTACCATGACTATAGAGAAAATAGGTGAATGTGTGGTAGAAGAACTCAAGAAAGTCAAAGTAAGTCTCTTTGCTCATGAATTGTTAGGGGATCTTGCAATCAGGGGTGCAATACTAAGGTCTCTTGAAAGAGATATGATTTTTGAACAAAAGGGTACTTCAATCCATGCTGATACAAATACTTTAAAGGAGGTACTCCTGTCTGAAGCAAGCTTGGGAAATTATGTACTAGAAGTTGACCCTCAAGGATGGGAGGCTAAGGAAATCCTCATGTTACATGATATGCCTATTCATAAATTCAACAATGTTGAAGCATCGACAAAATCAACAAAAGAAGTGGAGGAGCAAGCATGGTTGTCATATTATACAAAGAATGTGCATCAAACTACGAAGAATGAGCTTCCAATAAAAGAATTTCAACAAGCTACTGGTGAATGTCTAGTAGAAGAGTCAAGTGGCATTGGATCTAAGAAAGTCATAGCAGTAAACACTGAGGTAGCCTTGGAGGAGGTTGAGCTTTCAGATGAGGAGCCTCAACAAGTTTCCAATGAATGTCCCATGAAGCAAACTATGGGAGCTGATGTTGTTGATAAAGAAGCTCAGGTTCCTGAGGGTTACAGTTACAAACCTGAATCAGTGTCAATAAAATAATTCAAGGAGTTTTCTTGTTCATTCAATTCTATTTTTTTTCTATCTATTGGTGGACTAAATATTGAAAATTCACAAATTCTAGGTATT
Source organism: Sequoia sempervirens (assembly GCA_007258455.2). Taxonomy (NCBI): domain Eukaryota; kingdom Viridiplantae; phylum Streptophyta; class Pinopsida; order Cupressales; family Cupressaceae; genus Sequoia; species Sequoia sempervirens. The sequence continues at coordinate 359,422,453 of VDFB02353493.1, read as the reverse complement.
AAGGATGAGATACCTGATGTTATTCATACGGATGTGCAGGAAAATCTGAATGATGCTCATAATAGCACTGTTGCAGTCATATTTGATGGGCTTAACCACATTGCAATATGTGAAGGCATGCTTAAAGATCAATCTGTGAGGCCTCCTGACGAACATCATGATGGGGAGGTTACTATACATGATGGGGTTTCTAAATTTTCTTCATTAATCCCTCATAAAAAAATGCAAATAGGTGAAAAGCTCCATGTTTACACTTTTGAACCTGTTCAATCTAAGTTTGATTAGGAATTATTCAATGATGACTCTAATTTTGTTTCACATGTTTCGAATGTGAGAGGGATATTGCACCATCAGTGGAGACCACCTAAGGATAGAGACATCAACTCTTCACAAGTACAGGATGATGAACACAACATTCAGTCCACAAATGTACAAAATCAGGTTGTTTCTTTCTTTACTATGAATTCTAAAGCTTGTCAATTTGACTATGAAAGTTTAGGGAAGACAACTTGCATATGGATTGATCATGGTTTCAATGAGTTGCCTCAATTACTGATTATTCCTATCAATAAGGTTAAGTTTGAATGCTGCAATTTGGTGATTTACTTCACTGAATATAAAGACAAGTTTGCATTCTTAAGAATTGTTACTTTCACCTTATTGCTTGTCCATGCAGTGAAAATTCAAGTAGGTGTAGGTCTTCGTTTATCATCTCTGGTAATGATTCATTTTGGTGTTTATTTGTATATTGTTTTATTTGAATAAATGTGGCTTGCTCTGCTTTCTTTAGGTTTTCTTTTCTGCTTTTGCTTTCTTTAGATTAGGTTGCATTAGTTTAGGGTTTGCTTTCAGTTTCAGTTTGGTTGTTGCTTTGCTTCTCTGGCTTGGGTTTTCTATTTTCCAGTTGGGGAAGTGTCTTTCCTGCACAATAATTATTCATTATCTGGGACTATTCTGGGTATTTCATTGATGAAATTTAATCACGTGTCTTGAATGGATGGTTGAGATCTTTTGTTAGTGTCAAGTGGTGTGAATGTTTGATCTAAAGAAAATGGGTCATTGGTTTGATTTGAACCTGAACAATTCTGAAATCCTATATCTTTCATACATCTTAAGAATCCTGAGGTTGTTGTGGGATCTTTGTGAGGTCATGTTAGGTGAAAAATCCTATTTCTACTTCAGCGCCATTGTGGTTCTTAGCCCTAAGTGTGAACTTCATTGTTCATAGGTTGAAATGAAAAGTGAAAAGAAAATAATATTAGAAAAGAAAGGAAAAGACAAAATATTGAAAATAAAAATAATGGATTCAACTTATCAGGGGTATCTGAATATCTCTACTGGGGCTATGGATGCCTAGCTGGCAGTAGAGCTATGTTTGGGAGAATTACAGTGATAACCTCGTCGGGGCTATGGATGCCTGGCTGGCAGGGAGGCTCTATCCAGGTTACTTTTCAAGTTAGAATATTTATGTAGTCTAACTTGACTGAGCTTGGTTTCTGCGGTAAATCAAGGAGGGAAATAAACTCACTTGCACACACTTGGATTTTCAGTTTATGGAAGGTTCAGTCTACCTTTGATTTTGATTTTATTTAGTCTTACATTTCTAATTTGTTTGCCTAATTTGGAGATCGAAACCAGAGATTCTGGGTTCCTAATTCCTATTTGTCATCAAAATGCTTTGGAGCATTTTCCCAGCAGAGTTGCCATTTGTTGTGCAATTTTTGCACACACACCCCACTGAAAGTAGGGACCTTCTTTTGCTCTAGTTTTGATGCTTTAGCCCTTGGATTTTGAGGTTTTGTTGCCTTAGCACGTGTTTGAATGATTATCTTACTTGTGCATATGCCCCCCCTTTTGGAAAGCACTTTGAAAATCTAATGTTCTAAGCTCATTTCTAGATTTTCACTGCTCTCAAGATTTTCCACTTCCTCTGGATTTCCCTGAATGCTCTAAAAACCTGGTGGCTAATGTTTTGCACTATTTTCCAGAGATTTCGGTCCTTCACAGAATTTTGCATGGATCAGATTTTCCTGACATTCCTTCTCCTTGTCGAATTCCTAGATTGGGTTTTTGATCTGTCATTTTATGAATGTTGACATGGCCCAGCCATTGTATTCTCATGTTGATTGATGAGTTCAACGGTGCCCAGCATCCTCATGATTGCATTTTTTAGCTCAATCCTATGTGCATGGTGGTTTTCGTTTTGGTTGATTTTGAGGTTTTTTGAGCTTGTGTGATTGCAGGCCCTAGGTGAGTTTGTGAGCTTGTTTTTTATTTCACTTAAGTGAAACTCACCTATGTCTCCTTTGAATAACCCATCCTCAGGCTTAATAGGGGTGGCAATCAAAATCTGGGCTAAGTTCCCTATGTTCATGGTGAAATTTTAGGGTTTCAAATTTAGGGCATCACCATTTCCTCTTGATTTGCCTTTGGATGAGCCTCAAATTTAATGATGATCTATAGGAGGTTCAAATCAAGCTGGTTGCAAACCCAACTTCCACAAATTTGTGATCGTTTGATTAATCTAAGTGAATTTGTGTGAAAATGTCGACATTTGGGTTTTCCTTTAGTTTCAAGATTTTCCTTCACTGGCAGATTTCCCCGATTTTCCTTATCCTCTGCATTTTCCCAAGATATGTAGTGATCCGGAGTTTTGCCTTCTTCGCGGGTTTCTACTCCCTCCGGATTTTCACAAAATTTTTGATGTCTTGATTTTCTGGAACTTGTAAACTGTTGTTGTTTTTGCAGATTTCCATCCTAGGTGGAATTCTCTAAAACTTTGTTGAAAATGAAGGATTGAGAGATACCATGAATTATTAGCTACTAATTGTGCATCATGTGATTAATCTGAGTAATATTGAGATCTTTCATCTTGTTTCTTATCTGATTGTGATTGATTGAATGATTATTGGGTTCCTGTTATGCTTATTTCTCCAAAATTTCCCTGGCTGAGAATTTTTCAAAATTCCTGTCTGGCCTGGATTCCACGAAGGGGTGAAACTCCCGAACTATGAAGAAAGTGTGTTAACGATATTTCGGGGTTGATTTTGATCTTTTCTTGGATTTATTTGAATGATGAATATATTATTGGTGATGGGTTAATTATGATCCTTCTATTATAATGGATATTGATGGTGGTTTTTGTTGAGTGTAGGCTGAATTTAACAAAGTCATTAAGGAATCGATGGAGGAAATTAATTCAATTGAAGGAGGGTTTAAATAATTTATTACTTCACCTATGGTCGAACTGGAGGGGAATTTTCTTAAGATGCTAGATAAATTGGATCAAGATAAGGATGAAGGGGCTAGTTAATGATCAATTGCATTGGGAGTTGTGCCTCCTATTTATCTGGGGCCTTTTCAACCTAGCCTTTTATGTCCTTCACATGTATTGGACCAGATTATATTGGAGATCCCAGGTTGACCTAGATGAGTTCATGCATTTAATGCGTATTTTATCCTATTTTGAATTCCTCTTGGCTGACCTATTTTATGGCCATTTATTATTGTAAAACCCTAATTGGGTCAACATATCTTAGGGGTTTCTATAAATATGGAATTTTCTGTCATTTGCAAGGGAGATAGTTCTTGGATTAGAAGCAATTAGGGTAGTAAAGTAAGAATTAGGGTTAGAATTTAGTCGATTTTGGAGCAAGAACTATAACATAGAACATTAGAATTGTTGTTGATATTGGATGATTCAATACAATTGAAGACATTGTGATTTTTGGTGATCTCTTTGTGTTGACTTATCTTGTATGGTTCTTATTGTTCCATCTTTTGAAATTGCTCAAGGTTATTTGATACATGTTAGATTGTAGAGTTAGATCTGATTCAATGGTGTTTATGGTTTGATGCTTGAAGTGTTTACAACAATCTTTGGTCCATACTTTTTGTAGCTAGTTGATTGTTAGTTGCTTTGCAAATTTAGCCTAGACTTTAATATTCATTTTGCTTAGTTCAATTATGAATTCTTATTCATTTCAATTACAACAGGGTTGGTTTGGATGAGGGTTCATGATCTAAAAATCTTTAATGCCTTAGAATATTGCACTATTTCTGTAAGATTACAGATTTATCTGGGTTAAGTAGGAATTAGTTTATGAGGGATTGGTCTGTTTCAAGTATTTCATCATTTGCATTGTTAGTATTAGAAGTAGATTTAATCTTAGGGTCTCTCTTAAACCCTTATCTTTTGTTATTTCTTTATTATCTGGGTAAATTTTAGGATTGAAGTATCACCATATGGTGAAATCAGATAAGTTTAAGATCCAATTATTGCTTGTAGTAAGGTCCCATTGTGATTACTAAAATTTTCACATTTATCACTGAGTTGTTTATGCATTGTCAAGACCTGACATTAGAGACCTTGGGGTTATCTCTTGAGGCTTTCTGATAGAGATTTTCCTTTCAAGAGAGATAGGATATTATATTATGTCTGAGTTGTTGTTGTGCAGAAAACACCATCAACACCATCTTCAACTACAACCTTCATTTCATCCTTTAAGTTATGAGGTTTTGATCTACCCCATCTACTTTCACCATCATCTTCATCTATTCAATTGTTGTACCAAGTCTCCCAATAGTTCATCTTCAACAAAAAAATCTAAAATATTCTCATGAAAATTGAAATCTTCAATGCATCTAGTTTCTTCGAGTTTGGTATCCTCTATTATATTCATCATTTCAAGCAAAATAAAATCAAAATTATCAAATTGTGCCTTCTTTTTTTTTGTTCCAATTTTTTGTTATTTTTTATTGCACCATTCAGCTCTTCATGGTATTCTATCCAATCTCCTTCTAGCACCTTGTTTATTTTCATCTCCTCTTCCTATAGGAGTTCATTCTCTACTTCACCCACTTTGTTTTCAAACCTAGGGCCTTCAAAATTCGTTATGTCCACTTGTAAATATTTCTCATGTTTATTCTTCATTCTTCCAACAAGGCATTGCTTCCACCACATATTTTTTCTTCTCATTGCTCTTGATTATCCCTCATTGTTGCAATAATTCTAGTCTACCTAACCTTGCATTTATATCCACGATCATACACAAGATCCTCCTCTTTCGATATTTTCTCCAACCTTCCCATATCACGGGCTTCTTCCTCATGGGTATACCCATCTCATTTGATGTTATAATAGGGTGATCCCACAATATTGGTTTACAATTTTTGGCCAAACTTGACACTAAACTAATTTTTTCTAACTAAATCTTCACTTTCGGGCACCTATAGCGGCTAAACCATGAGTAATTTGAAGATGATGCAAACTAGCGATTTGTGAAATTTTGTTTGTAGATTCTAAATATATTTTTTTCAATTTTTTTAGAATCAGATTGCTCTTCTTTTTCCAACTCCTTCGAAAACTAGTTTTTTTTTCAGTAAACACCATTTTTAAGGAGTGATGCTCACCGTATAACACTACTTTTTTTCCATGAAGGATAAATTTTATTTTTTTTTTAAATTTATATTTGTAACTACGATATCTAGTGCTTCCAATTGGTTTCATAGTTTTTTATTGAATAATTTTTCCTTAATCAAGTTTCGAAGTCAAACCAATTACAATTTAGACACAGGCAAACCATATAACACAACTTTTTTTGTATGTATCAAAATTCAATTTTTTTTTGTTAAATCAAGGACTTCAATATCTAGTGCATTCATATTTTTCAATTGTTTTTTTTATAATCTTCTATATTTCCACATGTGTAGAACAAAGAGCTCGATTTTCAGTGAAAAACCTACATTCACAAGCAATAAAAAATAAATATAATAATTAAATTAAATTTATTTAAGATTATACTTTTTAGGAAGCTTATAGTAAAGAATACATACTTACAAAAAATAAATTTTAAATGAATTCATTTGGTCCCCCAAAAGGTAAATCAAAAGTGGTTTTTTATCAGGATTTTGATAGGCGTAAAGGAGACTTCATTATAGGTATGGTTTAAAACTAGTGGGGTTCTATCCAAGAGGGTTTGATCTAAGGTAGTTTGATCAAACCCTCTTCAATTGGAATGCTTTAAATGGAAATTTTTAAGGCTTAAATCATTATATTTTCTAAAAATATGTGATTTCAACAAAATTCAGAATCTCCCAGAAATTGTAAACCAGCTTTGTGGGATCACCCAATACATCACACGTTCTGCATAATTAATTTCTCACAACACACTACCCTCCAACCCAAAAAGACTCTAGAAGATGTTTCCTCTACCCAAGAGTGCAGTGGAGGAACTTTACATCTTCTACCTAAATTTATCTCTATTAGAGGATAGTAGTCATAGTCTCTCTTTCATACCTTCAACAATATATATTTCTCACAACTCTCTCTCTTGTGGCTTCACTGCTTCACTCTTCGCCACTCCTCACCCGAAATTCCTAGTGCATACTCTAAACTCTCTAGATCTTATGGCTCTAATTCCATTTGATGCAAGATAAAAATCATGACTTAAAAATTAGTGTGGATATTGCAAACCCCAAAAGCAAAATTCATACAACTCTTAAACTGCACCCAAACCTCCTTGCAGACTTGCTTTCAAAAATTATTTTGGACCACTATTATCAATCAATTTTATTAGCTATTATGGATTTCAAAATACCAAAATAGGGGCTTGACTAAGGAAAACTCCTCTATAGCCATCCCCGCCATCTCTTTTGCTGATTTGTTACAAATTCATATCTAAAGATGAAAGTTTTTAGGGTTGGCGTCAAAGAGAAAACAAAGAGCTATAGGTTCAAGTTTTTAGTTCCAAAAAAGGAATATAAGGATTCATATGCCCTTGGGAAACTCTATCCTCATCTTCAGTCTGACACCAAATTTTTAGGATAGATACACAACACTTTTTCCTTCCTAAACCTTCCTACAAGTTTTTTGTTTCAACCTGTCATTTTTTAGGATCTTGTAATTTTTATTTTACATGTGTGCCTAACCTTAAGCGCATTTTTTGTGAGAAAAAATGCATAAAACCCTAATAAAGTGTGTTAGAGAAGGATTCCTATATGAAAATAGTAAGATCTATAGATAGGTTTCAATATTTTTGGGGGAATATGTATGAACAATAATAACAACCACAACTATCTAATCCAAGCAATAAAGACCCTAATCCAACAATGAAGTACAAATGAACATAGAAATCACAATAATAAAGAAATAAACTTCAAATATCTATGTCATAATTGAATCACCTCGATTGCTCTTCTCCATTTTTCTTTATTTGTTTTCAGAATGTAGTATGCAATATACTCAATGAGCTTGATGTTGATAATTGATAGTTTGATATCTTGATAGCAAAACTTCAAAGATTATGGTTGTAAGGTTGAAATAAATACAATGAATTGCTTTTATGGAAATCCCAATTCAATTGAAGGGCTAGGATTAGATGAGGTATGGTGATCAATGAACAAGGTTGATTGAGACAAGGATAGGGATGAATGGTCCAAAACTTAAGAAAGTAGTTGAGATTTAGGGCTTAGCTAGGAAAAGGATAAATTAAGTAATAAGAATCATTATTTAATTTAGGGGAAGGTGAGATAAATAATTAAATAATAAAAATATTATTTAATTATAGAAGAAGAGATGGAATGCTAAATATTAAATAATTAAAAATAATTATTTAATTATGGAGATACAGATGTGATAAATAATTAAATAAATAAAATTTATTTAATTATGGAAAGAAAAGGCTAATGAATGATTAAATAATTAAGAATAATCACTTAATTATAGAGGAAAATGGCAATAAATAATTAAATAAATAAGATTTATTTAATTTTAGATAGAAAAGGATAAGTTAGTTGTCTTGTGGAAGAATTTTGTGTTTGCATCTCCTTCCATTAGTCAAACCTCTCTTGATTTGGATCTCTAATATTCTTCTTCTTTTGCTAATATTTTTTCATATTCAGACATGTAATTGGTTTTTCTTTAAGATAATCTTCTCGGTTCATCACTTCTCTCATTACTTTGTTATTCATAATTTTGAGATCCTCTTCTAGTCTCACTTTTTTTGTAAAGATATTTTTGAACACTGTTTTGTTCCAATTTTGTAATTTCTTCTTTATGCATTTTAACTTGCACATAAAGACAAAGCTTCTAGTTCCACTAAATTTTGGGGCCTCTTCCCACTAGTGGCCAATTTTTTCCACCAAGTCGTCCTTCCTAAACCACATTTTTTCCATTTTAAAATATTCCTTTGAATTGTTGATATCCCCTATGATCATTAGTTAAATAGGGAAGTGATCCAGGCATGTTAGAGGAAGACCTGTTAGAGGAAGAATTTCTACTTCCATTATCTAGTTCTCTTCCAGCCAATCCTGGGAATAGATAAATCTGTCTAATTTTTCTTTTATGGAGCATACCCCATTCCTTTTGTTAGATAAAGTGTATATGCCATTCTTGGTTGGTATATCAATCAGGTTGTTTTTCCTAAGGAATTGGCCAAATTCCTCCATTTACCCCCCCACTTTTCATCTATTCTTAGAACTCTATTGAAGTCCCAACCCATAATTACTGATGCAGCCAAGGTAGGAGGGTCCAATTAAGCACTGTCCAGCCTTGCAGCCAAAATCACAAACTCCATGATCACCACATATATGCAATGAAAGTTAACAGCTAATCCACAAAAAATATAAAGACATTCATGAACACCAGATACAAGATTTATCCTAGGAAAACCCTAATAGGAAAAAACCCAACCTTCAAAGATCCTCCACATTATATTAAATCTCAAAACACATTACATATGCCACTCTAGCTTATAGATTCTAAGTCACAGCCCAAGAAATTACAAATAATTCACACTTTAATAGTTTTTCATCGAATTCTTTTCCTGCTCCACACTCACTCTGCTATGAGATTCTTCCAAATCAAAATACTTCATCACCATGCTTCATACTTCACATTATCAATCACTTTTGTTGATCTCCTCCTTTGATTGCTACTTGTAACAATCATTTGTCTTCTATTTATACCATCCGAAAATCATTTAACTCTTAACATGTCATCCCAATTACAATGGCTAGTAAAATAACACACCAACTCAGATAGGTCAGCCTCAAACAATAAATAGTTTGCAATGTGAATCAACCTAGGCTGGCCAAAATAAAGCCAGGACCCAAAACAACATCCTCGATCATGAAAAAACCTTCTAAATTATTCCTCAAAGATCCAAAACATGCCTCAATGCCTTGTCGACCAAGAACATGGAAAACATAAACTATTGAAAGAAAATCACCAATCGCGGGCACACAGATCAATGTGGACCAAGAACACATGATTTGGAAACATCCACAAGCCTCATGAATCACCATATAAATTTCTGCAACAACTCCATGTACAAGAATCACAACATCTTCCCTCAGGAACACCAACTGGAATAACTGAACAACTGTCAGAACATAGATCTTCACAACTTGATTGATCCTTCATGTGGATCCCAAAAACTTCTAGTGGAAACACTAGATACACTCTACAACAAACCCTTTAATCCATGCCTTCAAATTATCATCACACTAAGCTAGCCAAGTTGATGGCTAAATTGAACTTCACTGTCAACTACTTTAAATTTTGAATGCTTTTGGATGTTCCTGTATCAATTACCTTTTTGCTTCCAATTTGTGATATTTTCTGGCTCAAAGTGTTCCATAATCTTCTTTTGTCTCCTCTCTTGGTTGGCCCATAAATTTTGAAGAGACTAAAACTGTTAGTACTTTGTAGAACCATGATATTACTTAGCATCCAATATGTACGATTTTTTATTATGTTAACATCCACTGAGTTCGATCTGTAGAGTATTCCTATCCCACCCACTATTCCATGGGCTTTGGCATAGGCTTCCTCCTAGCCTTTGATATGTAGTATTCTTTTTGTCTCATCTTCATTTTTTCTCTCTTGCAATATGATTATGTTTGTTTCTACATTTTCTACAATAATTAAGTTTTTAATAAGATAAATAATTATAAATTAAATTAATTCTAATAATTTAATTATTATTTGTAATTTTGTAAAATTAAATAAATAATAAAAATAAATTTCAAACTTAAATATAAATTAAAAACTAATATAAAATAATAAGAAGATGGTGTCACTGCCAAAAAATTTAGCATTGTCGAAAGCTTTCGTGCATGGCTAGATTAGGGCTTTGAATTCAAATGTTAGCTTTCTGGGCGATGGAAAAAAAATTCATGGACTTACTGATTAATGGTGGATCTGGGGTCATTTTTGGGAATGCAACAGCTAGTCGAGCTTCCACTTCTCCCAAGTGGATCAGGCCAAACATTGGTGCACAGGATACCTATGGGCATTGTGGGTGCACAAACAACTTCCCTCCTTGTCTCGCTTTGTCTTTGGCTCCTGGTGACACTCCCGCCATAAATACCTTTGTGGATATGGAAAAGTGTGACCTAGGCAAGGATGTGTGACACGTTCCTTCACGATTTGGTTCAAAGTCCTTTCTGGATGATGTGAATTATGGGTTGGGAAGTGGTGTGGGCATTGTGAATTCCTCTCAATCTAATGCCTCTTTTGAAAACCATAGATCTAGTTTTTTTTATCTGGGGCCTCATCAAAATCAAGAACCCCAAGTATAATAAATAGGAGGCCAATTCAAAGTATGGACAAACTCTAGAATTGAATTTTGATACCAATTTATTGAAAGAACTCTATGAAAATGAAGAATTTTTTGTTGAAAATGGGTTAATTGATAGGTTTAGCCAAAGTTGGCCTATCCTTCCTATACTGCATGATTGGATTATAAAATCATGGGGCCCTTTAATGGAAAAAAATATAGAAATTTATCCCAGTGCAAAAGGTTTCTTTACAGTGGTTTTTGATAGTAAGAAAGACAAGAATTCCATTCTTAATCACACATGGTTGTGGGGAGAGAGTTTTCTACTTTTGAAGGTGTGGCATCCAAATTTTGATCCGACCATTGAACCATTTTTTATTATGCCAATTTGGGTTTTCCTTCCCAATCTCCCCCTTCACTATTGGTTTGAGTCTTGTTTTGTAGCTATCAACAACACCCTTGGTAATTTCATATGCAAATATGCCAACTCAAGAGATTTCATTCATACAACTTTTACGAGGATTTTGTTTGAGGTGGACACCTCCAAATCCCTCCCAATAGAAATCATTTTGAATGCAAATGGTAACAGATGGTTGCAACCTCTAGACTATGAAGGTTTATTATTTAGGTGTAGAAGGTGTTATGAAATTGGCCATATTGCGATAGAATTCCCAAAAGTGAAATATCAATCAAAACTAGAGGCTTCCTGGTGGAAAGATGCCTCCCTTAAGCATTACTCTATCTCAATCTCTCCAAAGAGTTTTGGTTCTCCAAAGAATAATCTTTATTGCAAGTCTTTGGGGAAGAATTTGGCTGGCAACAAGGTGGTGGAGAAGACTGATGAGCCCCTTTTAGAAATAAAGCATGATCAAAATTTACCCCCTTTGAGAGAATCCTGCAAGGTTGATGATATTATTTTCTATTAGAGGTAAAAAACAAGTTTTGATAGGGCCCATAACCCAATGCAAAGGAAAGCAAGCTACAAATAAGATAAAGCATAAACCAACAACAACTCCATAGCAACCTCTAAAATATTAACATGACTACACACTGCAACTTAAAAATAAGCAAGGCCTTGAAACCCTTAAACAAACTGGTTTTAACCGGGACAAAAAACCCAATTAGCTACACAAAGAACCTACCTACATCTACCAGGCATTAGCAAACTAGTCGCTCATGGAAGACACCACTGAGCCAAGAACCCTTCCATAACTAGAACTTGCCTGCATCAACCAGGAAACAAAAAATTGCCTACTCAAGAGATAAATCCCTAAGCCAAGAGAAAAGGGAAACTTAATGGTAGAGACAACCATCAACCCCATACCCATAATCAAAAACACCAGCAACTCCAAACACCCCTCATCAATAGGGAAATAGAAGAGCATTCCAAAGCACTGAATCACATCCAACTTTAAGTAGCAGCACCCCACCAGAGCCAAACCCACCTCCACCTCAATAGGAGGTAACTCCCCTCTATAGGAGAAGAATAGATGAGAGCCCCGACCTCCAAACCCTTCATACAATAGCCCAAACAAGCTCCACCTCGATAGGAGTAAGCTGACCAAAAACTCCATTGAATCTACATCAACCATATTCACCTCAATAGAAGAGGGATCTACCTCAATGGGAGTAATCTCCACCTCGATAGAAGACCCTAGCAATAGATCATGAGAGTGCACAAAGACTTCAGAGAGCCAGACCAACAAATCACCTCTAGGCATAATATGGTGCTAACAGAGAAAAGAAGAACACATTTCAGCAAACCAAACACAACCCAAAGAAATTGAGCCTTCAGAATAAACACAAGAAGTTGCTCAACCCAAGAAAGAACCTCAGACCCCTACATCAACAATAATAGAAGGAAAGAGGTAAACATCTAGAGAAACCAAGGCCATAAAACACACACAGCTTGAGAGACCAAAGTTGTAGAAAAAACCACAGAAGAAGGAACAAAAGGCCAAAAGGCCTCCAAAGGAAAAGTCCCAAACTCAGAGTGAAAAGGAACAACCAAGTCCCAAGAGGAATAGGGGAACCCAAATAGGATGAGAATAAGGAGAAGGCCCAACAAGAAAGAGCACCAAGCTACCCCAACACACTGATTAGGGATAGAGATAAGCCATAACTCCACACAACCAACCAAAGGGAAACACCACCATTCTATAGAGAGGGGACAAGAAGAACCCAACACACTCTAAAGAAAGAAACCCCCAAAAGAGAGCCACCAAACACATAACAGGAAGAAATAAAGGATATCCAAGAGGAAGCAAGGAGAAGAACAAGCCAACAATAGGTTCTCCCAAGCCTTCCTATTATGCCGAATAGGAACATAAACAAGTCCATTCAACAACCAACCAACCAAAGAACATCCAACACACGTCCACACCCTCTACAAGGAAAGCAGCCTGAACAAAACCAAGAGAAAATACGTACCCTCCCAAAGTAAAGGGGTGTAAAGAAAGAAACCATAGGTACAAATGTGGAACCAATCAATAACAAGCCCACAACCATCAGTCAAAGAAACATCCTCAAATCTCCTCAAAAAACTCTAGAAAGGATCCTAGACAAGAATCCCACAAAGGATTCAGCCCTACCAATCAAGAAAAATCCACAGGCTTCTAGAAGGTCAACCCGCAGCACCAAAGGAACTGCATCACATCCAAAAATGCCTAGCAGGAGCATAGGAACCAGCAAATGAGCCTCCTTGAGTAGCAAAGCCCCATCACCAATAGTCAGATCTCCATCGTCCTCATCATCTTCATCCTCTCCATCACCTACAGTTTTCAAACTGCTACCTTTGTGCCTATTTCCACCACTCTCCATTCTCTCACATTGGTTATCCTTCTAATTTACAAGGCAATATCAAGTTCAAGGTTGATGATATTGTTGATTGTGGTGTTACCTCTCATTGTCCTACTCCTAAGGTCACTTTGGCTTCGTTGGACACTCAAAGCACTGGGTCTACAGTCATGGTGGGGAGCAGCAACTGGAAAACAGTAACAAAAAAGAAAAGGAACATTGGTCAAAGCATGGAGGTTTGTGAAAGTAAGCATATTCAGGCTTACTCCGAAAAAAAATATTTTAGAGCAGAGAAAAGAAAATGTCCTCCTCAAACTAGTGGAAATCGAGAATAGATTACAACCTCATGTTAAATCTAGAGCTAAAATAGATGCCAGTAGACGTTAAGTCACCTTGCTTTGGTTTTTAGTTCAATTTCTATTTTTTTATTTTTTGGTTTCTGAGAGTGGCATAGGAATAAGTTGACAATGTGTTAATTGGTCCATTTTATTTAGGGTTTTATAAGATAGTTGTAATCTATTATCCTTATGGATGAGACCCCTCTTTGTGGTCTCACCTAGTGTTGACTAGGTCATTTTCCCGCATCATAATATAACTCATCTCTTACCTATTAAAAAAAAACTAATATAAAATAAACTAAATTAAAATTCAAAATATATCAAAATTCAAATATTAATAAACATAATAATTTTAAAAATTAATAACAAATAATAAATTTATTAAGTTAATAAATGATTAAATAAAAAAATAAAACTATTTTTTAATTTATTAGAACTAAAATATTAATAAAATATGTACCTAAAAAATATAATTAATATATTAAAATAAAATCAATATCAATAAATAAAAAATATTATTAAACATTATTAAACAAACTAAATTTTTGAAACTAAAACAATTCCTATTCAAAAATAAAAGTCAATTTGCAATTTACTGATTTATTATGTTAATCAATTATAAACTAAAATTTTATGGTCTTCAAATATAATTTATTTTTTAAAAGTAAAAATGTTAAATATTTAACTTTAAAAATTGTAAAAATTATTTCTCTTGAACATAATTGACTCAGAAGTTTGGGGTGTTATTGAGGAATTTGTAAAGAAAGCAAGGTAAATCATTTTTTTTTTAAATTTAAGAATATTTTTTTACTTATTTCATTAAATCTTTCTAAAATAAATAAATGTTACCTATTTTTACATTTTTTAAGATTGATTTTTTATGTATGCAATTGTTATTTTTTTTTATTAAAGAAAATCTCACAAAAATCAATTAACTATTTACAAAGATTTGGATTATTAGTATTAAAATAATAAAATAAAACTTAAATTAAAGCACATCCATAAATTAACATATAACTTCCTAGGGATTTAATTTTACACAACTAAAATAAAAATTTAAATTAAATCTTAAACTATTTGGCATTGCTATTTTTATTTATTTTTAAATACAAATTTAAATAAATAAACAAATACAAATAAGCATTAAAATTAAAATTAAATAAAATTATTATAACTATTAATTAAATTATAATTCTAATCCTGTTATTATTAATTATTATAATCCTAAAAGCATTATAATTAGGATTAGGATAAGAATTAATAATAAGATAAAAATTATGGTTAGAACTATTCAAAAATTAAAATAAATTAATAGATATAATGGTCCAAGATTTTATTCATTCAATATCTTTATTTCAAGTCTTATTCCCAATATTAATTCATATTTTTTTAATTTCGCTACAATTATTTACTAAAAAATTATTGGTTCAATAATATTTAATAATTATTAATTTAAATAAAGAGATCTAGTTGCACTTGTGTAATCAAATCTAATAATTTAATATAATATATATATTTTTAATATATATATATATATATATATAATTAAAAATAAACATCTTGAAATAACTAATCATTTTAATATATGACAATTTTATATTAATAATAAGAGAAAGAATGTTGTCAACATATAATATCACCCCACTATCCAAGGCAAATATGGATAGTGTTATCGTGATAGTTAGGGTTCGAGATAGGTTTATTGTTAAGGTCAAAGTTAGGGTTAGGGTAAGGGTTAGAATTAGAGTTAGGGTGTGAATTAGGGTTAGGGTTAGGTCATGCAAATAACTAATTAACAATACTAAAACACTATAATTAACAAAACTTACATTTATTTCTATTCACATTAATAAAACTTACATTTTTTTTTTTTCAAATCTAGAAAATAATAATTATAATTGTTAATATCATTATGTAAAAATATATAATTAAAAAGATTATTATTTATCTAAATATCTAAGTTTAAAAAGTTTAAAAGAAAACAAAATCTTATTCTATATTTTATTAATTTAAATCTAAGACTAGATAAGAATGCAATTGTTTTTTCTTTAATTGTATATTATATTTTTTAATATTTTAGAAAATTTGATTGTTGAGATAATTTCAACAGTCTTACATCCTTCTCTACAATTTTCAACCATTGATTTTCAAAAGTCAATTATTCACTTCATATAAGAAACACCTCTCATGTAATAAGATAAGATAATTTAAGATAATAGTATTATAATAAATATACAATAATATATTAAAAAATAAAATTTTATAATATAATACTAAAGAAATAATTATAATAATAAAAATAGAATCATATAATAATAAAAATAATACTAATATATTAATAAAATATAAATATCTATATAATTAATATAATATAATAAATACTTAAATAATATAATAATATTTTTAAACATTCAAATTAAAAATCAAAGTCTTTTACATAAATTTATCTAAATATAAATAGATATGCTAGTTTATAGGGGAGAGGGGCCCAAAGTAGGGTGGGAGCCTATAGTGGGGACGAAAGTAGTCCCACGTGAGCCCCATGGTAAACCGCCTTAATATGTAATTGTAAATCTATTTTAACCCACAAAGTCAACAAAGGTACTCAATTCACTGTACTATAAAAATTGTATTATAATCGGTTTATATTTGTCATTAACACAATTGATTTCTCCTAGTCTTACATGTCAGACAATATTCAAAGCACATCTGACACCACAAACATGCATATATTATTCATTCTAACTAGCCCGTAGCAATACAACTTACGGCCAGAATAAACAATTAGTATAACCCACACTCTCATTTAACATCACCACTTGCATTAGCTCATGCCCATGCTATTTTATGCCATGTGGCACGAGGAGATCAACTATGGGCTATGAATGTCCCATCGGCCAAATCCAATCCAACCCACCCCCTGTCCCTCTATGCCATCAATACACCACTAAAATGGAAAGAAATCATTCACAACTATCCTGTCTGTCAAATCCATTTGCACGACAACTGGTTCAAACTTTAGTTTTTCCACCTGCAACCACCAAAACAAAGGCAATAAGGCCACCATATTTTCCAAAACAACAAACAAAAACTACACGCCATAAATACATAGAAACTATGCAATTGAAGGCACCCAAAACAAAAGTCAAACTTGAAAGAGGACGAGTGAAATTAAAGAATCCATACCAAACAGCGTTGAACATATAAAGAGATTTTGAAATTAAAAATTGCATTTCCATTTAGCACATCTCACATTCATTTCCACTGCTATGTCTTCTTGGAGGCAGAGGAACAAAGGGAAGAAGAAGCAACACGAACAACACACTATCAACATTCAGATACTTTACAAAAAACACTCTTTATGCCTAAAAATTCCAATCTCAAACTTCTTTTTCATTTTAACTATTCATGTCCATACGAGATTATGTAGTAAAAACCATGGTAACGTTTCTCAAGAAAACCTGTTACTCAACATCTGGGATTTCAACTTACACTGTTTCTGAGTGTCCAACAAGTTCTTTTCATTTTTTGGGTTCTTCTTCCCTTCTTACTGTTTCCCAATATACATGTTCTATATTGACTTTAAAAGTTATGTGACTCTCAAATTTGTAACTCAATATCTGGGGTTTCACCTTATAGAGTTTGTGTATGTTAAGTTGTTTATAGACTATTTGTTGGACTTTTCAAAATGGTTGCCAATATAGATCAGATCTACACACCCTAACTATTTTTTGAGCATATTAAAGTGACAATTATACCAAGTGTTTCAACTTCATCTATTTATGATTTTTAATTAATTTCAATTAAATTCCTTCTATTTTTGGTATGTTATATATGTCTGGGTATATAAATTAGTTATTTGCACTGTCCATGTTTGTCACTCACTACTTGTTTAAACTTAACACTGTTTATGGATGGTAATGCTTTCCATGTCCTTAGATTCTAATTGTTAAACCCTATGTGATTGTTGAACAAGGCCAGGTAACTTTTTTGCATGGTAATGTCATTGTTGCAACTGATTCTTTCAAACTCACTTTTTGGGGTTTCAAATAATACTGTTTATGATTGTGTATGAATGTTCAATTTGAATTTTTTCATATTCCAGAAACTTATAACTCATTATCACAGTGTTTCATGCTTGATGCCTCTTCATGAATGGTAATGAATTTTAGTTATCTACATTGTTAGTTCTATTCGACTTTATGGCATTACACAAACTACTTTCATTTCAATCAAATAAGTATTAAACATGTCCAATTCAAAAAAAATAGTACGTTAAAATAAAACTTCAACACTTACGGAAATTACCATTATAAACTACCGGCTAACACAGTAAAGGAATTCAAAAAAACAAACATGCATCACTCTATCTTTAAGGGTGTCCAATGGTGTTTCTTATCATTGTTCAAACATGTCTCAATAATGTTTGTAGGTTCAATATAAAGTTGATATGAGGTCCAAGCCAGTGAAGAAGAGAGCCACAACAACATGGCATGCAAGTCAACGAGGAGTTTCATTCCCCCCTGAAGAACAAAATGTAGAAGTGGAGATAGTTGTCCTTGTTACTACTCCATCAGGCACGCGGACAACATCATCACCACATTGGGAATTGACAATGAATGAAACAATTAATCATCAAACAAATGACATGGTGGATGGCCTGACTCTTCCCTCAACCCCTACCCCACTACTTTGGTTGGCAAATGGATATATGAAGGAGGGTAATGATAGTCTAAGTCTCCCATCACCCCCTTCCCAACCCTCTTGGTTGGTTGACAAAGATATTGATGAGGGTTATGATGGTTTAAGCCTTCCCTTAGCCCCTACCCAACCGTCTTGGTTGGCGGATAGAGCCAAAAAATTGGGTATTGTCTTGCAGTGTGAAGAAGAGCAAGGAACCTATTCATTTCCTTCTCCACTTGACACTTTTTCCATACCACAATTGGTACATTAATATGCAGATTTGAGCAAGGAAATAGAGAAGAAAGAGAAGGAAGACAAAGCTAGAAAGCAACAGGATAGGAAGGAGTGAGAGAAAAAGGAGCAAGAGAAAGTTCAAAGGATACAAGATAGGAAGGAAAGAGGGAAAAAGAGGGACTAAGACCAAGTTAAAAAGAAACAAGATAAGAAGGAAAGGAAAGACAAGATGGATCAACACAGGGTTCAAAAGAAACAAGATAGGAAGGAAAGAGAAATCAACTAGGCCCATAGGTCAGTACAGTGAGAAAGACATATAAGAAGCCCTACAAACCCGTTCACACACAACCATGCCTTGTTTCAGGATATATTGAACATATACATCCCTTTGTTTGGGGAGTTGAATGTCATTTCAAGTGTTAGCCCAAATGTAGGATGCACTCCACTCTCTGCTGCAAATAGTTGTTCAGCACCATTGCATCTAATTAACAATCAACTTACAAATGCAAATGAAAATCATGTAAGGACAACTCAGAAAGCACAAGTAGGAGACGAGAACACATCTCTATATGTTTATCTTGGCATGCTTGATTGATGCTGGGAGGGACCATCACTACAACTATATGACTGATTGGCTACTTTTTTGTTGTGTATTCTGAGCTGCAATATATAGTTCAATTGTTCACTGTTTAATTTTGTTGTTCGGGACTGAAATACCCTGATATTAAGTAGAAAATTTTGCCTGCCACATCACCCTACCACTTGTGCATCAGCCCATATATTATTTATTTTAAAAAATCAATCACCCCTACAACTGTCAAGCACATTTTACACTAACCTATCCAAAATTGGTCATTTTTTCCCTCCACCGGAAAGTGGAGCCCACCCAACTCCTTAATCAGAAAACACATCTACATACAGTTGATCAGACTATTGCATTTAGATGATAGCCTTGCCACCTTCAACCAATAGTTCAATGCATTAAACACTTGCCACCTCCTTTGTTTCCCCCCACTAACCAACTTGCCTTACACGTCACTTCACATTTACTTGGTCTATCAGTCAATTAAATTGGAGATCAAGGTTCATTCAATGCTCCAAATTCATGCATATCCTACTCATTCTCATTCCTTTTGTTTGCAAACATTCTCGACTGTTCATTTGGTTTCGCACCGAAACTTGTTTGGCCATGCATTGGTGAGGCTTCTTTTCACCAAATCATATTTAGTATTAAACCATGTTGCATACACTAACAATTTTTAAAGTATAAAGATACATAGTTTAATACTTAGATGCTCTTCTAGAAAAGAAGTCTCATCAATTCTATAACCTCCAATGTCACTACAATTTTTTGTCCTATAATATGTAAACGTTGTTGCCACCATTATGCACATGCCTATATTTAAGATTTGATATCAAATAGATATGTTTATTGGTTTATTGAATGGATATGTTTATGGGCCTAATTAGCAATATGATGTCCATTTTAGTAGCATAGTGTGATTGCTTGTTAATGGAAGTTTGCTTAATTATAATACATCTTTGTTTATGGTGATTGCTTGATTGGCTGAAATGTACAACACACTTCACATAACTATTGAATGTATACAACATTATGCATTAACAACCACTAACAATGTCACTTCAATATTCATAGAGTCATGTACACAACACTAGCAACATCATTTACATGATATAGAATGTATAAAGTGCACCAACCTCTTCTGTATAATATAATGGAATTGGCGATGGGACAGTCTTGCCTCTTTGTATGAAAATATTAGGAGTTTTGTAATGCAAGTGGTGATATATTAGGGGAGTATGAAATTGGTGCCATTCAATGTATGAAAATATTGGCAATGATGTGATGGAGGTGGTGATATTATAGGGGAGTGTTGGTTATACTAATTGTATATTCTGGTTGCATGTTTTAATGCTACAAGGAATTAACAAGCAATATGGCTTGTGTGTTTGTGGTATTAGATGTGCTTTGAATATTCTATCACATGTAAGACTATGAATAACTATTTTTGTTTCAGAGAAATATAAACCAATTATAATACAATTTTGGTGGTACAGTGATTCGAGTACTCTTGTTGACTTTCTTGGTGAAAACTATTTTAAAATTGCATATTAAGGGGGTCCTATAGACCCTATGTTTGGAGGTCCACATGATACTATTTACAATTGCTTACATGAATTATTTTGCTTACCAAGAATATAGAATTGCTAGAATTGATGAGGCAGAATATATATATATATAGAATATATATATATGTATATGTATATGTGTATATATATATATATATGTATATGTATATGTATATATGTATATGTATATGTATATATGTATATGTATATGTATATGTATATATATATGTATATGTATATATATGTATATGTATATGTATATATATATGTTCAAAGTTGACCCACCCTACTTCTATTCATTTGTATGTGCATACTTTAGTACATATATTGTTATACATATTTAGACATATGTACATATGTGTATATATATATGTACATATATACGCATCTACAAGTATATGTGCATATACATATTAAAAGCATAGGTGGCACAGTCACATGCTGGGAAATTCAATGATGAAATATTTTGGATAACCATGAGAGGAAAGAAACATAAGAAATAGTAACCCATTAAAGATAGAGTGATGCTAGAAATAAGCATTATTTTCCTTGAAAAAATAAAGTGTGTTTAAGAACACAAAATTTTTAAGTGTTCATAAACACCCTACATGCCATACACTTCATCAAGCACATTTTTTGTGCACCAAGAAAGCCATAAAATTCCTTCTAATTAAGAAACAAAAAAAAAATATGATCAAAATAAGCAAGGAAAAAAGAACATTTGCTAGCAGGAGCAAGTGGTAGAGCCTTAGTGAGGTTAGAAACCTCACCTGTATATTATGGATTTTCCTGATGTTGTGTCTTGTTGCACTCACCTTTCTCTTGCTTGCTACAAGAACAAATGAAAGGAGGGGTCAATGAATACATCAAGAATATTACACAAAGAATATTTCTCAAATGTAGGCAATGCTTAGCTTAATACACATAGCATATTAGAAAATTGTATACCTTTCAATTGCAACTCACCATCAATGAAGCTTTGAAGGAACAATGGTGTGGGATGAACATGTAGTTCTTTGCACGTCGATGAAGTAGAGTGAAAATGATAGAAAATGACAAGGTGTCAGTTGAATATACCATAATCTCTATGATATATAGACATACATATATACATATAAACATACATACATACATATATATATATATGTATATATGTATATATGTATCTACATATATATATACATATATATATACACATATATATATGTATATATATGTACAATTATGCATACATACATATATACATATAAACATACATACATATATACATTATATATTGCCTCATCAATTTTACCAATTCTATAGTCTTGGTAACCAAAATAATTCTTGTAAGCAATTGTAAACAGTATCATGTGGACCTCCAAACATAGGGTCTATGGGACCCCCTTAATATGCAATTGTAAAACAATTTTCACCAAGAAAGTCAACAAGGGTACTCGAATCACTGTACCACCAAAATTGTATTATAATTGGTTTATATTTGTCCCAAACACAAATAGTTATTCACGGTCTTACATGGAATAGAATATTCAAGGAACATCTGATACCACAGACATACAAGCCATATTGCTTGTTAATGCCCTGTAGCATTAAAACATGCAACCAAAATATAAAAATAGTATAACCCACACTCCCCTATAATATCACCAATTGCATTACATCACTGCCAATATTTTCTTCCATGTACATATGAATATGGAAGTGAGGTTCTGATAAATGGAAATTGGAATAGATTGAGAAATGCTCCATTTAATTTGTAAATCTATAATGGTGTTTTGTTAAGGAGTCTTTAATTTGTGTCATTTTTCAAATTTGAAAACTTGTTTGGATGCATTCAATTGTATAGATTGTATGTATTCATGGTGTGCAATCCTTGTTTGTTTCTCAAGCGATTAACACATTGTTTATGGTTGTTGCATGTGGAAAAATAGGATAAGACATATATATTAAAGGCAGTGGAAAATTAAATATATGTATGTGATACATATATAGATAGATATAGATAAAGATATATATAGATATAGATATATCATATATATATATATATATATATATATATATATATATATATATATATATATATATATGATCATACAAAAATAAGTAAAGGCATATTGCACAGTTAAAGATTGTCCATAACAACAAACATATATGTGTGTGTGTGTGTGTGTGTATGCTTGTTGTTATGGACAATCTTTAACTCTACAATATGCCTTTAATTGTTTTTGTGTTATACCGTAATATGATAGTGGGTTAAGTTGTTTTCATTTCCATGTTTGGTAGTAACAATCAAACAAAGAAAGCATTTGATAGACATAATTGTTGTGCATAGAAGCATAGACGAATACAATTGGAGGTGAGTCATGGTAAATGGAAATTGGAAAAGATGGAGATATGCATTTTTTGAATTTGTAAATCTCTTTATATGTTCAATGTTGGTTTGGTATGGAGTCTTTAATTGCATGGAAGAATATCTTTGAATAAAAATAACTTAATTCAATTTGATAGTCGTATATACCAAAAAAATAGCAAAAGCAATTTGCATAGTGAAAGTTTGTGCATTGTCAAAGATGCAAATACAGGTGCATTGTAGATAACCCTATAATTGTGAACCAGTCATGACAAAAGATGGCATGGAAATAGGCATGAGCTTGATGTAGAGAGGCTTCATGAAACATTTTTCACTCTTGACCCCTTCCTCAATCACATCAATAGTTTCATGAAGCCTCTCTGCATCAAGCTTGCTCCTCTTGTCATTATATGTATATATATATAATTACATACACACACACACAAACACACACACACACACACACACACACATATATAATTGCATATGCATACATACATATATATATATGGGCACATGCACAAGTGGCAGGGTGACATGGTGAGCTAAATATGAAATGGTGCTTGACAGGTGTCGGGCTGATCGATTTTTTCAAAAAACCAATATGGGTCAATGCACAAGTGGCAAGGTGACGTGGCGGGCTAGTTTGTATATATAGATATATATATATAAATATATATATATATATGGATATATACCTATATACATATAGATATATAACTATATATATAGTTATATATCTATGTTTGTATAGATATCATAAAAGATTTGAAATGAAAACAAGCAATCCCATTTTCATATTTGGGAATAACAAAAAATTCATAGAGGCAATTTGCACAATTAAAGTTCCTACAATGTTTATGTATTATTCTGTTATTCCATGCACAATATGTATATATATGTATGGAAAGAGAAATATGTATATAAGAACAAAATAATATATTTGCATGGCATATTAACATCGAGATGAAAAGAAGGGAATCCATTTACATATTTAGGAATAACAAAGAAATATTCAAGGAAAATTGCATAGTTAAAGAGTATGCATTGTGAAAGAGAGGAATACAAGTGCATGTAAGAGAACCCTATACTTTTGAATGAGTGAAACCCTTTCCATTGTTTGGTAGGTAGTAAGTATGAAATGAGAAAGGAATTTCACAAACATTACTATTGTGCATGGAAGAACATAATAATACATATACATGCCAAAATATATTTGAAATGAAATCCAGTCATAAAATTTTCATATATTGGAATAACATCATAATATTATAAGGAAATTGTAGAGTTAAACACGAATGCAAGTGAATGGCATAAAACATCAAAATGATATGCATTAAAACCGTATGAATATTTCCTAGTGAGAAGCAAATATATTGTATCCATTTTGATGTTTGGGGAAAAAAAATAAATGTTAAAGGGAAATTGCAGAGTTAAATTTTGTGCATTGTGAAAGTGAGAACTCTATAATTTTGAATGAGTGTAACCCTTTCCATGTTTGGTAGTATGAATGAAATGAATAGTTTATTTCACAGACATTACTATTGTGCATGGAAGAACACAATAATACGTAAACATGCCAAAATATCTTCAAAATGAAAACCAGTCATACCATTTTCATATATTAGAATAACATGAGAATATTATAAGGAAATTGCATAGTTAAAAATGAATGCAAGTGCATGGCAGAAACCCTCAAAATGATATACATTAAAACCGTCTGAATATTTCCCTAGTGAGAAGCAAATATATTGTATCAATTTTGATATTTGGGAATAACAAACCAATGTTAAAGGGAAATTGCAAAGTTAATTTTTATGTATTGTGAAAGTGAGAACCCTCTAATTTGGAAAGAATAAAACCATTTCCATGTTTGGTAGTAACAATGAAAAGAATAATTTATTTCCCAGGCATTACTATTGTGCATGGAAGAACAAAATAATACATAGACATGTTTCCAAAATATCTTCAAAATAAAAACCAAGCATAGCATTTTTGAATTTCAGAATAACATGAGAATATTATAAGAAAATTATGGAGTTAATGTATGTGCAGTGAGGAAGACATGAATACAAGTGTATGGTAGAAACCCTCAAAATGATAAACATTATAACCGTATGAACATCTCATACTAACAACCAAATATATTGTATCCATTTCCGTATTTTGGAATAACAAACAAATGTAAAAAGAAAAATTTAGATTTAAAGTTTGTGCAATGATGAACAAATGAAAACAAGTTCATGGTTGAAAACCAATCAAACCCTTTCCATATATCTTCAAACAAGTCTAATAGTAATGAAAAACCATTTTTAACTAGTCAAACCCATTTCATATTTCATTTAAGGAAGCAAATATGAAAAGCACAATTCAAACTAAACATCGTGCAATGAAGAAGGGATTAATACGAGTGCATGGATGAGTTTAGAGGAAAAGAAAACCACTGAAACCATCCCCACATTTCATCCTATGCATGGGATTGAAATAAAAAATTTCCCAAATAATTTTTTTTTAGAAATAAAGTGCATGTTAGAATAACGTCATAATCACTGAGTGGTAGAGGCTGAGTGAGGTTAGAAACCTCACCTAAATGAGAATAGGAGGTGTCAAGAGTGCAAAGACAAATAAGGAAGTGTGAAGAGCTGAATGATGAAGCGTGGAGAGCCAAACCAGTTTCAATGAGAAACAAAACAAACAGTCGAGAATGTTTGCGAACAAAAAGAATGATAGTGAGCAGGATGTGTGAGAATGTGCAGTATTGAATGAACCTTGATCTCTTATTAACATTCCTAACAGATGAAGTAAATGTGAAATGAAGCGTAAGGTATGTTGGTCAGTGGAGGAAATGAAGGAGGCGGCGAGTGTTTAATGCAGTGAAGTGTTGGTGGAGGGTGGCGAGGCTATCATCTACACATGACTGTCCAATCTACTATACATAGATGTGCTCGCTAATTAAGGAGGCCAATGGGCTCCACTTTCGGGCGAAGGGAAAAAATGACCAATTTTGGACACATCAATGGAAACTATGCTTGGCAGATGGCAAGATGATCAATTATTTTTAAAAAAATATATGGGTCAATACACAAATGGCAGGGTGACATGGCAAACAATTTTTTTATTTTTTAGGTCCACATGGACTGCCACATGAACCTACAAAGTTGACCGGCCCTACTATGGGCCCCTCTCCCCTATATATTCTTCATTTCTCTCAATCGTCAGTGACCATCCATCTGAATGTATTGCTTACGTAACTGCTAATATGGAAATTTTCAAATGGCAAGGAAGTTGATAGCTATTTTAGATGACAATTATGTTTGAAATTTTTGTAAGCAATAAGAACATGTCTCATTATTTTCAATGTCACATTCACTACCGACTTTTTTTGTTTCATTCACTCATGTCATATTTATAATCATTACATGGGAAAATTCCCATCATCGGTTTAAGTCTGGCACTTTGCTAGAATAAAAAAAAGATAAAATTTAAAATAATTTATACATCGGTGACTGCTTTGTACAAATTCCATGTTCCCACTATCAATGACTATTTCTAAATATTTTTTTAGGATCTATATGAAGAATTTTGTCTATTTTTAAATAGTTTATTTTATCTTTTATCAAGGCTTTTTTAATCATTATAGTTAAAATTTGCAATTTTAAATAATTGGAAAGAAAAGTTTGAAAATATTTATCTTGTTAAAACCTTTTCAATTGAAAACCTAGCTTCCAAAATGTGAATCATCATATTCATAGTATCAAATTCAATTAAATAGGGTCAAGCCTTCATAGGAGAAAAATAATACAAACCTAGAGAGATTCTAGCAACATAACCTTCTATAAAATTGTACAATCCTACATGTCCAAACTATGTACCAACACATATAGGCTAGATTCAAAAATAGACACCATCAATGGTTTGTAAAACCATGAGAGAAAATGATAGGCTAAAATTAACACGAGAACCTTCATGCAAACCCCAACACCCAAATGAAGAAGGAAAAAATTATAAATATTCTTCTTGAAATAAAAATACTTCACTCATGATCTTATTTAACCATTTTCTAGCGTACACATGCAAACAAAAGATTTTTTTTAATCTTCTCCAAGCCCACTTTTAACTCTCCTTTTTCATATTGTTTATAATCCATCTCTTACACCTTAAATTTTTTCATGGTTTCATTTGGAAAATTTCATGGGAACTACATGATAATTAAAAATTGTAAAATTACAAATACATGTGACAATGAAATGCAATTAAATAGTTAAATACAAATATTTAAAATATCAATATTGAGACACATTTTTTATAACATGTGAACATATAGTCCCAGTGAAACTAAAGTTTCTATATCAACAATTTTGATTCTAGTTGCTATTGACCCCATCTTCCTACCTATGTGTCTTCCCTTATCAACTAATAATATGTAGCAACTATGTCATGCACTTTTACTTGATAGATTAAATCATTCCTTATCAAGAAACTATCATTCATAAGAGGTTACTTTAAATTGTCAAACTAGGGATGTGTTTCTTGAGATGACACCGGTATTGTATGCATGAATGAAGAGTTTTTGGTAGTTTCTTAGCAAGCTAAGTATAACAGTTGTATTGAAAGTAAATTCATATCAAAGGAATAACTCAAAAAAAATGTTATAGTTGACTTATGGGCTATAGCTACAGGTTTATCTATAAATTCAGTTGTAGGTTCTATGGGTGGTATTGATCAATGATTTCTACAGGTGATAATTATTAACTATTTAAGAAACTTATTAAAAATTTAATGTAGAATACCAAATAACTAATTACTAAATCTTTATAATAGAGTTGCAACATACCTCAAGTGGGCCCCCTTTTCTGGGGTAGTTTCACTCTCTTAAATTACCATACTACCAATCACTCAATCTCTCATTCACAATCAACTCAATTATGTATGAGAATAGTTTTTCTATTACTATTCAAAAGAGAAAGATATAAATGTTGGAAAATCACTATAGCATTCCATCTGTAGATCTTGCAATATATAGATTAACTAATTCTAATTTTTTTAAACAACTTAAAACTCATAATTACAAAGATTAACTCATTCTTGCAAAGTAGGAAGATGATTATTCTATCAAGAAGACATGAAATGAGAATTGAGAAATAAATTCCTACCATGATTCTTCTTACTACGGTGGCAAAACTGATCCTATAGGCATGGATAAACAAGTGGTATTATCATGCTATAAATCAAAGAGTCCTCAATATTTATAGAAAAAGTTTGTCACTTGGAAACAAAATTTTAATCTTGAATGCTCCACTTTCTCTGGATACATGTTTATCAAAAATAAGATTCCATCATAAATCCTTTTGTTGTAGGTATCAATTTATGTGGCTACAATCCAATGAAAGTCCATCAAATATGGACTCTTACTTCCTTCTTAATGCATGAAAAAATAGATTCTTCCATAAAATATGTATACATTATAATTAACAAAAAAATTCAGAGAATATCATCACAATTTAGAAATAATCATATACATATGTAGATCAAGTTATCAGTAATTAAGTCTAGTGCTTCATGAATTAAACATAGAGTTTTAGAAATATTGTAAATGTCTAGAAATATGACCAAAAATTGGAAATCAACTTAATTAAAGATGGAAATTATAAGGTATGTCACTACCCCCATCAAGCCTTTTCCTTTGGATCATTATAGCCATAATTTTCAATTTGAAAAAAAAAATGAAAACACTAGAAATAATTTATTGGAACTATAAGATGTTGTGTTAAGTAGTAGTTCAAAACTCTTTTCTTTCTTTTTCTTTGGATGAAATTGATAATTTAACATCCATTTAGGTGGACCTTCCCTACCGATTCCTTTGTTTGTACTCATGAAGCCTTTTATTTCCCCTTGCCCAATTCCTTTATTTCCCAAGTCACTTCTTCAAGTGCCTAGCTTTACAATAGTTTTTCATTATTGACAAATATCCCATTATGGAAAAATGAAAATGTCATCTTAAGATGAATTTATTTAATACTAAAAGACAAAAAAAAATTGCATTATATCTCATTTATTAAAAATTATTATTGAATATAAGTAAACCTTTCTACACTCTTATGTGCTAGTACAACTTTCTCCAATATACTTGTTATCTTATTTTCAATTATTGTAACTAGGGGGAATGAGAAAGGGATGTGGTCGAGGAAGTACTCTCAAAATAGGTCAAAATAGGTATATAGTTGTAGTTAGTCTAAGAAATCCTTTAAAATTAGGAATTTAAAAAGATAATTGTACAAAAACTATATTAAAAATTATGGATAAAATAACATATATGAAATATAAAAAATTATAAATTAAAATAAGCGAAAACTTGATATTTTCTCATTCTACATAGAATCATGTATTGTCCAAAATTTAATTAAACAATAGTTTGAAAAACCTATCAAACCCAATTCGTCTATAACCTAGAGATATGTATTTATTACAATTATTGACATGACCATTGCCACTTTAGATGCAATTACCTTTAACTCCACCTAAATATGGTGGGACCAATATTTTTAAGTTCAAATTGAGATAGAAGTAATATACAAGTTATTGTGTTGATTAAAACTAATTGTTACGCCGAGAGGCGTAACTCTACAATGGCAGCACGACCACTATAGGAGCCCAGCACAAGTAACTGTCTTAGCAAAAAGAAATGATTCGAATTCCTTTGACATTTTCAAACTTCTGACACATCACCACCTCATGCAGCCGCTGTGATATGCACAACCTGTAACGGATGTGAGTGGAAGAGTCACGAACATGTAACACAGCAGGGTGGCGTTTCATGCATGCCCACAACTCACGCAACCGATGGCATAAGTAACTGACAAGATTGGAAGAGTAAATGATTCGAATAGTTTTGGTACTACAAATGAAGAATGCCAATGCATAATCAATATTTCGTTCTCTCTTATCGCAATTTCTAAGCAACTTCAATAACAGGTTGTGAAAATGGCATTTCGTCTGAGAAACTGACTTCAGGTGAGGAATTCTATTGTTCCTTCTAAAGATCCAATGATTGTGTCATTAAGTCGCCAGACAATGAAGGACTGTAAGGTAATGGGCATCACCATACCTACAAAGCCAGTTGTGCTTTTTAATCTACACGGTGTTTCCAATGATCCTATGGTGTGGAAAGAGCCTGAAGAGTTCAGGCCTGTGAGATTTAAAAATAGAGTCATCAATGTTTACTGCAGAATTGTGATCTTTTATTGCTTGAAGCA
Organism: Sequoia sempervirens; assembly: GCA_007258455.2. Lineage (NCBI taxonomy): Eukaryota > Viridiplantae > Streptophyta > Pinopsida > Cupressales > Cupressaceae > Sequoia > Sequoia sempervirens. The sequence goes on along the minus strand of VDFB02353493.1, from coordinate 359,392,086 downwards.
GAGTAGTTTGTTACTTCTCTTATGTTTTCTGCATTTGATTTGATAAGATTCTTTAGTGTTTTTTAGTTAGCATGCTTCGTGCTTTTGTAGTTTATGCCTTATGATTTTGGATTTTGCAATTCTATTATCTTTTGTGCGCTTTCTGCAAATCGTAATCTTAGACACCCTTCCAAATCCACAAAACACTGTCTTAGCTCGGTCTTTGGAATCAAGAAGGGCATCCAAAGATTTTCCATTGCCAATTTTTTTTAAAATTTTAAGTATAGAATTTACGAGCGGTGTGCTTATCAGTCAAGCTAAATAATAAAGAATGGAAAAGAATTGTCTAAGGATGCTCAATTTCTTGTCAGAGATTTTCTACGGGCGCTGTACATGCGCTACAAACTCTTTCTGGAATGAACTCCAAGCTCTTTGCAATGAATTTTCACCTTACACGTCTAGAAAGAAAGGGAAAGTTGAGCAAATGAAAAAGCTTTTAATCCTGTGTAGGCACCATTAATGGAGATGCTGATGAGTCTGGAAGTAATTATGTTTTGAACCTACAGAATAGGAAGATATGGAAGAGGCCACTGCATATTTATTCTGAAATCAAATTCATTATCTCATTATCAGTTCGCCCAGGTATACGCCCTGCTATGAGATACCAACTGCATATTTATTTCACAATGAAATTCATTGGACTTTGAATTAATGCGTTTTCCTCTCATTGATTATAAACCTTTGATCATAGTAAGTGAAAATCGGATTCAGAAAAATCTCTACAAAAGAATGTATGATAATCATGATTAAGTCTAAGAAATTAAGACATTGTGCTGTTAGAAGTTGCCTAACATCCAGTGGGGAATGGACAGCATCAAGAAAGATCTCATTTCATTTTAGTGGAAGAGGTGCCTAAAGCTGGAATATGGGGTATTGGCAACACCACAGTTATCAACGCTGTGTACAATCAACTTTATGGTGAGTTTGATGGGTTCAGCACAGTGGAAACAAATAACGACGCCCATGTTGTCATAGGCGTAAAGAATACCAACAGAAGCTATGGAAATGTGTTTTCATCCACCATTTATTGAAGCAGTTTGGAGAGAACTGTTTGGAGGAAGTGATGGGATGTCAGGTTCCCTGCATCCAACCAAAAATAAGCTAAGTCCTCTCATGGCATAGGCTTACCTGGTCCTCCCTAGGTACCTCGAAGGTGTATGCACTTCGCAGAGGAAACTTGCAACATAACGAGCACCGGATGCATGAAACCTTTACTATTTCTAGAGCATTCACTTATGACTACTTTTATAACCTAATTTTATTGGATTTATAGCCAAACATGACTATTTTTAAATTTAATTTCCATGCATATAATTTTAACATTTATAATATTTGTTATTAAAGATAATTATAGTTAGAACAATAAAAAATCTCAAAGAAATGTATTGTGATTAGTTTTGGAAGAATGCCCTCACTAACTATTGTAATCCAAGCACCCTTACAAATATTTGGGCATATGAATAATTTGATATTGATTGCAATTATTTAATTTAGACTAATTTTATATTGGTATTTTGTGATGATAGCATTAGATACATTAGGGTGTATTTCTTAATAATAAATAAGAATGGACTTTTTGAATGCTTGAAGGAATTTACAATTATGGTGGAAAAACAAACAACTTGTGAAATATTAAGATTCTTAGACCTAACGAAGGAGAGAATACACTTTAGAAATTTTTGTAAAGTATTGCAAAGAAAATGACATTATCAAACAATACACAATTACTCTTAGTCCAAAGAAAACTTTAATTATGTAACTCAATTACATAATTTAATTCTTTTAATAAGTTCATTAACTAAAACCTGAACCAAGACTCTCATATATAAAATTATATATTTCATAGCCCTTTTAACACTCACAAATAAATCTCCTAATGTTGAGGCAAGGAACATCTTAGGCACATGTGATGTCATATTTATGCAACCTAAATATGCACTAAGTAGAGATTTTAAATAAAAGGAAAAATATAGATTGGATAATAATTTCATTAGCAATTTAATTAGGTTCATATAATTTCTATAAAAGATTTACCAATTTCAAAAGAACAATAAATGACCTAAAAAACTAACACTTCTCACATTTCATATATTGGGATAAATTATTAAAAAATAGCAAAAAAGTATGATATATGAAAAAATTATAAAATAAAATAATGAAATTTAGATTAAGGGTTACAATTACAATTAGGGTTATGGTTAAGGTTAGAATTAGGGTTAGGGTAAGGGTTAGAATTAGGGATAGGGTTTTGGATAGAATTAAGATTAGTGTTAAGGTGAGAATTAAAATTAAAATTATATTTAAAATTAGGGTTAGAGTTAGGCTTAATGTTAGAATTAAGGTTATGGTGAGGGTTAAGGTAAGGGTTTAGGGTTAGAGTTAGAGTTAGGTTAAATTAAATTAGGGTCAAGTAGGGTTAGGCTTAGAATTATATAGGGTTTAAATTATGGATATAATTAAGATTATAGTTATGCTTAGGTTAAGGTTTAGGGTTATGCTTAGGGTAGGAGTTAAATTAGAGTTAGAATTAACTTGTTAGAATTTAAGTTAAAGTGAAGGTTAGAATTAGGATTAGAATTAGGGTTAGGGTTTAATTAGAATTGATAGCTAGGGTTAGAGTTCAATTAATGTTGAGGTTAAAGTTCAATTAGGGTTCAAAGTTAGTGTTAGAGTTCAATAAAGGTTCAATTAGGATTAGGGATAAGGTTTAATTAGTGTTAGGTTTAGATTTAAATTAGGCATATTATTCAATTAGGATTAGGGTTAGGGTTTAGGGTTCAATTTAGGTTAGGGTTAAGGTTAGGGTTCTATGCTAAAGCTTTAGGTTAGAGTTAGGGATGAGATTCAACTAGGGTTAGGGTAAGAGTTATAGTTCAAGCTCAATTAGGGTTAAAGTTATGGTTATGGTTCATTTAAGGTTAGGGTGCAATTAGGGTCAGGGTTCAATTATTTTGAGGTTTGATAAGGGTTAAGATGTAATAAAGATTAGGGTTTAAATAGGGTTCAATTAGAATTCAATTACGGTTAGGGTCAATATTATAGTTAAAGGTTACAATTAGGGTTAGGATTAGGGTTTAATTATGGTTAGGGTAAGGATTAAATAGGGTTAGAATTCAATTATAATTCTAGGGTTAGGGTTAGTATTAGGGTCAAGGTTAGTGTTAGTGTAAAATTAGGGTTATGTTTCAATTAGGATTATGATTCAATTAGGGTTAGGGTTAGAATTTAATTAGGGTTAGAGTTCATATGAGGGTTACAATTCGTGTTGGGATATGTGGTAGGTTTAGGGTTCAAATGTGGTTAGGGTTATTGTAGGGTTAAGGTTCAATTACATTTTGGGTTAGGATTCAATTGAGCCTAGGGTTAAATTAGGATAAGGGTTAGTGTTAGGGTTAAAGGCTTGGGATTAAGATTCAATTAGTTTTAATGTTCGGTTAGGGTTATAGTTAAGGTTTAATTTGCATTAAGGTTTATTAAGAGTTAGGGTTTAATTAGGATTAGGGTTCAATCAAGGTTAGGATTAAGGATTTATTAGGGTTAAGGTTTTATTAGTGTTAGGGTTCAATTTGTGATACTATTCACTTAGGGTTACCATTACAGTTCAATTGATGTTAAGATTAGGCTTAGGGTTAGAGATAAAATTAGGATTAGGATTGGGGTTGGTGTTTATCTTAGGATTATGATTAGGATTATGCTTAGGGTTAAGGTTATAGATAGGGTTAGGATTAGGGTTAGTGTTAGGGTTAGAGATAGAATTAGGATCAGGGTTAGAAATAGAATTAGGATTAGGGTATGGGTTAGTGCTAATATTGGGGTTAGGGTTAGGTATAAAGATAAAATTAGGATTAGGGTTGGGGTTAACATTACAACAAGGGTTACGATTAGGGTGATGGTTAGAGGTAGGGTAAAGATTAGAGTAAGTGTTAGGATTAGAGATAGAATTAGGTTTAGGGTTGAGGTTTTTGTTATGATTAGGTTTAGGTTAGGCTTTTGGTTAGAGATAGAGTGGATATTAGGGTTAGATTACAATTAGAGATAGAATTAGTGTTGGGGTTAGGTTAGAGATAGGGCCAAGATTAGGGTTAGGGTTAGGGTTAGGGTTAGAGATAGAATTAGGATTAGGATTGAGGGTTTTGTGAGTGGAGAAATGTCTTTCAAAGTTAGGGCTAGAGTTCAATTAGAGTTAGGGTTATGACAAAATTAGGGTTAGCGTTCAAATACACTTAAGATAGTTTAATTAGGGTTAAGGTTAGGGTTTGGTTATGATGGAGCTAAAATTAAATTAATTAGGGTTAGGGTTAGGATTGGGATTAGGGTTATGGTTGGAGATAGAATTAGGATTACGGTTAGTATTAAGGCTAGGGTTAGGCTTAGAAATAGGGTTAGGATTAGGGTTCAGGTTTAGGTTAGCGATAAAAATAGAATTAAGATTAGGATTGTGGTTTGTGTTCATATTAGGGTTAGGGTTAGGGTTAGGATTAGAGATAGTGTAAGGATTAGGGTTAGGGTTAGGGTTAAAGATAAAACTAGAATTAGGGTTATAATTAAGGTTAGAAATAGAATTAGGATTAGTGTTGCAATTAGTGTTACTGTTAGGGTTAGGGTTAGAGATATAATGAGGATTAGTGTTGGGTTGGCATTATGATTAAGGTTAGGGTTAGGGTTAGAGATAGGGTCAATATTAGGGTAAGGGTTTGAGTAAGGATTAGGGTTAGGTTTAGAGATAGGATCATTATAAGGGCTAAGATTAGAGATCAAATTAGGATTAGGGTTAGGTTTAGGGTTAGAGATAAGGTTAGAGATAGGATTAGGGTTAGGGTTGAAGTTTTTGTTACGATTGGGTTTAGGGTTAGGGTTTTGGTTAGAGATAGAGTGAAGATTAGGGTTAGGTTACAATTAGAGATAGAATTAGGGTTAGGGTTAGGATTAGTTGGGGTTAGGTTAGAGATAGGGCCAGGATTACAGTTAGAGTTAGGGTTAGAGATAGAATTAGGATTAGGATTGAGGTTTTGTAAGGGGAGCAATGTGTTTCAAAGTTAGGGCTAGAGTACAATTAGAGTTGGGGTTATGGTTAGAGATAGGGTTAGGGTTAGGGTTATGATGGATCCAACATTAAATTAATTAGGGTTAGGGTTAGGATTGGGATTAGGGTTATGGTTAGAGATATAATTAGGATTAGGGTTGGGTTAGCATTAGGATTAGGGTGAGGGTTAGGGTTAGAGATCATAAGGACAAGATTAGGGTTAGGGTTAGGGTTAGGGATAAAGTTAGGATTAGGGTTAGGGTTTGAGTAAGGATTAGGGTTAGAGTTAGAGATAGGGTTATGATTAGGGTTAAGATTAGAGATAGAATTAGGATTAGGGTTAGTGTTAGGGTTAGAGTTAGAGATAGGGTTAGGATTAGGGTTGGGGTTTTTGTTAGAGATAGAAATAAAATTAGGATTAGTGTTAGGGTTTGTGTTCAGATTAGGTTTAGGGTTAGAGATAGTGTAAGAATTAGGGCTAGGGTTATTGTTAAAGATATCTAATTAGGATTGGAATTACAATTATGGTTAGAAATAGAATTAGGATTAGTTTTGTTGTTAGCATTAGGATTAGGTTTAGGGTTAGGGTTAGAGATAGAATTAGGATTACACAACCCTTTTTATATATGCTAACCCAAACCCTAACCCTACCGCTCATCTTAAACATAATCCTAAACCTAGCCCTATTCATAATGATAACACTAATGCTAACCATAACCTTAACTTTAACTTTTACTTTAAATTTAAACCAAATTCTTTAAAACTAACCATAAATTTAACTATAACCCTAACACTAACCATAATCATAAATCTAAATACTAAACCCTAATCCTGAATGGTTAACCCTAAATCTAATTCTAACCCTGACCATGATATAAACTTTAACCCTAATGTTAACCCTAACTATGATATAAATTTTAACCCTAATCTTAAGCCTAATTATATTAATTTATTCAATGTATAACACTAAACCTTAACACTAAACCCTAACACTAACAATAACCTTAATCATAAGTCTAAACCCTAACCCTCACCATAATCATAATCATAAATCAAATCCCAACCCTAATGCTAATCTTAACCTTAAACCTAACCTTGACCCTAACCCTAACCCAAACCATAGCCCTAACCAAATATAAATCCTTACCCTACTCCTAATTATAATTCCAATCCAAACCTTAATACTAATTCCAACCCTACCCTTAAAACTAACCAAAGCCTTATTCCTAACTTGAAACCTATTATAATTATAATCCAAACCCTAACCCTAACCATAATTCTACCCCTAACCCTAACATAATTCTCACACTATGACCATAAACCCAATCTTAACACTAAGCCCTAACCCTAATCATAATAATAAATCTAAACCAAACCCTAACCCTAATGCTAACCCTAAATATATTAATTTATTCAATGTGTTACGCATGTCGCGATTGCTACTAGCTTATCTATCTTAATATATTAAGATATATATATTATACGCCAAGAGATATCATTATCGAGGCATATTTTTTAAATTAAAAAATATATATATATATATATATGCTAAGATAATGATATCTCTCGGCGTATAATATATACATCTTAATATATTAAGATAGATAAGCTAGTTATCTTGATTTGAAGCATTAGAAACAATGAATTTAGAAAACATGAGCATGAGAAAAGGAAACAATTGTAAGTATCCCTAAAATATTTATAAAATAGGAAAAATAATTGCAAGTACTCTGAAAATATCTATAAAATAGGAGAATCAATTGTAAATACTCTCAAAATATCTATAAAATAGGAGAATCAATTATAAATACTCTCGTTTTATTTTTTTGGCTTGATTCTGATTTCATGATCGTTTAGATCAGATTTGAGCAATACTTTGATCCACCCCTTCAACTTCGGTGTATTGAAGTCAATTGGTTTTAGATAATTACTTATTAATAAGAAATAAGCAATTTATCATGGATGGGATCCACACTTTATTTAGAAAGAAATGTTATGGAGAGTAGTCGAAGAGACAAAAGTTAAAAGACAGAAAGATAAACTTTAAAAGAAACGCAAGAGACTAGCGAATAGATACAGGAAGATAAAAGAGACCGTGCATAGCATCATTAAAAGAAGACAAGAAAAGAACGCCAGGGAGAGACGACGGAGTGCGCGGCTGAAGGAGTGAGCGAGGCGGGAATGAAAGAAAATGCAAAGCTCCCTGTTCGCTGTGCCATGGAGAGAAAGATTATGCAGGTTAAATTGATGAAGAGGTCAATTTAGAGATGCCTGGCAGATTCCACAAGTGGAGTCCAGAATTCGCACAGATTGGAGCAATAAAAGGTTGCGCCAGGAAATAAAAGGAGGCGTGTTTTTGTTATTTGCATATTCAAATGTCAACCGGAAATAAGAGAACCGGTCAAGAGTGGAGAAATGTGACATGAGATAGATGAAGGCGCTGGTAAAGATAAAGACCGCACAAATATTAGAATTGGGAGTGTAATGTTAAGAGAAGATTGCTTGAAAGGGAAGTGAAGAGGCGTAGCTAGAAGGAAGTAAAGATTGAAAAGTGTAGAGAGGCTGATGATGTGGGAGGAAAGAGGTTGCGGGAGTTGGAGGCAAACATTGCCAATTTAAGATGCAATGAAACTTTATGACGGTCGATAGCAGATAAAAGGAGGGTGTTTTCCTAAGAAGAGTCCAATCAATACAAGGATTCAACCATTGCAGAAGAACCGTGAAGGGAAGTAAGAGAAGTAAAAATGGATGAAGATATGTATGCCGAGTGTGGGTATGAAGGAAATTGCGCCAATGAGAGAAGAAGTAAACATTTATGTGCAGGCCGTAGGAATTGCTTTATAAGTTATTTGAATTAAGTCGGATATGCATTAAATATCCTTGAAAATGGAAGTTGTTCCGAGTGAGGGGAAGGTTGGATAGCTGGTGATAAAATAGCAAGGAGAAGGAAGCTGAGAAACAGAGATGCCAGGAGAATACGAAGGAAGTATCAAGAGGAGAAATAGCACACTTCAGAATGGAAAGAGGTGGTGTATGATTAAGCTTTTTCAAAATGTAGATTGGACAGTAAATAGCCACACTGTCTGAGAAACAGGGCATTGTACAACGTGGATGGGATTTGTGTTTGTAAGATTCTGAAGCTATGCGAAGGCAGAGGAATATAGAGGATCTTGGAGTTGCTTGGTGATTTTGTTATGTATGATGTATGAAATTTGAATTGAATATATGTGTTTGAATTTGTTTTCAATTTGAGTATATGGTTGTGTGATTGTGTATCGATTCAAACCGACACTGTTGACTTGGGAGTTTGTTGATTTCGAAGTCTTTTGTAGTCCAAGTTATGCATTAATTGGATGAAAATGAAGAGTTGTGTTTTTCTTCTTCATCAAGTGGTATCAAAGCCAAAGGTTCTAAGCATGCAGATATAGTGCCGAGAGAGAGGTGGTTTGTACTAGGACCTGCGGGTGGAGAGGGAAGTGAGTCTAGGTTTCGGGGGCACAAGCAGATTGACGAACATGAGACATCTTGTGACGAAACCTATGGTTAGTGGAAGCACGATTGAGAAGCCCAAAAGTACTGTTGCAGGTGAGTAGAGTCCCAGATGGTTGAGGGCTGGAAAATGCAAAGTTGGAAGCACAAGAGAAGCTCAAAAGTATCATTGCAGGTGAGTGGCATCTCGAATGGTTGATAGCGGAAGGCACAAAGGAAAGTGGTAATGACAAATTATAGTAGACGAAGTCGAATATTCATAAGGATTGAGGTACAATTGTAGCAGGGAGGTTGCATTGTAAGAGGAAGTTGTAGTGAAAGCATTCCAGAAGAGGGCATGGAGAGAAGAAGAGGATGAAGCTTTGGTGGAGGAGGTCAGGCTATCAACGATGGAGTGCAGTAGAGCATGTTTGCAGTCTCGATGGATGATTCTATCACCTAGCTCCACCTTTGTGAGCCCATGCTCACAAATTTTCTCACACGGAATTTCTGATGTAGGAGCATCTCAGATCAATAGGTGATCAACATCAACAAAAAAAATCAATTTGAATATTTTGTTTTTATTTTGGTTTTTGACTTGATTCTAATTTCATGATCGTTTGGGTCAAATTTGAGCAATACTTTGATCCACCCCTTCAACTTTGATGTATTGAAGTCAATTGGTTTTAGATAATTACTTATTAATAAGAAATAAGCAATTTATCATAGATGGGATCCAAAGTTATTGGAAAGAAATGTTATGGAGAGTATTCGAAGAGATAGAAGTTAAAAGAGAAAAAGATTAACTCTAAAAGAAATGCAAGAGACTAACGAATAGACACATGAAGATAAAGGACCCCGCATAACATCATTAAAAGAAGAAAAGAAGAGAACGTCGAGGAGAGAGGATGAAGGGCATGGTTGAAGGAGTGAGGGAGGCGGGAATGAAAGAAAATGCAAAGCTCCCTATTAGCCATGCCATGGAGAGAAAGATTATGCAGGTTAAATTGATGAAGAGGTCGATTTAGAGATTCCTAACAAATTCCACAAGTGGAGTCTAGAATTCACACAGATTTGAGCAATAAAAGGTTGCACCAAGAAATAAAAGGAGGCATTTTTTTGTAATTTGCATGTTCAAATGTCAACTATAAATAAGAGAACAGGTCAAGAGTGGAGAAATGTGACATGAAATAGATGAGGGCGTTGGTAAAGATAAAAACAACACAAATATCAGAATTGAGAGTGTAATGTTAAGAGACAATTTCTTGAAAGGGAAGTGAAGAGATGTAGCTAGAAGGAAGTAAAGATTGAAAAGTGCAGAGAGGTGATCCTTTGGTTGATCTTCAAGATTTGTGACAAAGAACACTTAATTAAATCTACAGTCTCATAGTTTTACAATTTTTAAGCTACAATATTACCTCCAATTTTCTAACATTTGGTATCAAAGCTAATGGTTGGGTAGAGTTTAGGACACATTTCTCTTAAAATTTTGAAGGTGTTTTTTGCTGTAGTGGGAGCTTTTACTATTGTGTTATTACAGATTTGTAAAAGGAGTGTGTTTTATCTTCTTGGTTTAGAGATTATGGTTTTCTTGACCTTTTGGGAGTTGTGTCATTAACAAAAGTTTCTTTCATTGTGTTGAGGCCATGGATGATCTTCATTTAGGAGATGGTTATCACGATGTCATGGATAGCTTGGTTACATGTTTCAGTGGGAGTTTTTTGACAGTGATGGTCAATGTTTATCTTGTTGCCATGTATAGCTTGGTATCATAGTTTAGTGGGAGCTTTGGTAGGATATGGTTATCTTCATGTGATTTGAAGAGGTTTTAACATCTTGTTTCATGGAGGACCCTTAGAGTCTTTGGTAAAGGTTTTATTGTTCTTCCTTTGGAGAGGATATAGCTATTTTTGGTTTTGAGTATTAATCATTTGCTTGGAGCTTCATGACTATGCAGGTTGCATTAGAAGTTGGCATGGATTGATTGGTGAGTGCTCATGGATGCTAGAAAGACTTGGGTTAGGCTGGATATTTCTTATGTCAAGAGATATATGTTGGAATAGTTACTTGTTATAAAAGTTTTTCAATAGTAAAGAACGATGAGCCTACACTTGGAAATGGATGTGAATCCATCATAGACTTTATGAGAAGGGTGTCTTTATTGAAAGCCTATATTGCTTGGTGTTGTATGCACAGGACAATCTTGTATACCACTCTTGGTCTACTCGGTGGGTAAAATGATCGAAGAGGTGTTTCTCGCCTGATTATTAGATGCATTATTTATATGTATCTTGTCTTCTCTTATGCATTAGTCTTGAGAAGTAGATACATGATTTTATGTATTTTTATTGTTCCCCTTGTAATCTTGAACCTGAGTTAGTTTTGAGGATTTGGGTAGGAGAGGTACAAGAGATAGTGGCTTTGGGAATATTCCCTTTTGTTGTGGGAATGTTTGGCTAAGTTTGATCTACTTTTTGTGAGAGGCTTACATCTATGTTCTGCCATGTTTCATTATAAGTTGAATGGTTAGATGTTGATATCCTTTAAGTTTGGGAGTGTGAGAGGTAAAACCTTACATTTATCAAAGATTGAGAAATATAGAGAAATCTGTCAACATTGAATAAATGAGATAATCACTCTCCCTCTGAAATTTTTGAGCAAATGTAAGGGGAACAATAGCATCATCAAACTAACATGAAATTATAAATGAGATAAGCATGAAATCTATTCCTAAATTACTCAAACATCATCTCATAGGAGGATTGGTGCTACGTGGATGTGAAAAGTAGCCCTTTCCCAACCCCTTTAGATAAGCTAAATGATAAAAGTTCTTATGAAATGCTATGAAGATGATATAGATTCAAATGACAATGATGTATTTGTGCCTAAGACTGTGGAGATGAAATGCTAAGATTGTGGAGGATTTGTTGAAGGATGAAGCTTCCATTAATAGAATCTCAAGTTGAAAGAGTGTTCAAAAGAGAGCAATGTGGGATAATGATTTGACCAATGAGATGAAGCCACTTGTCAACTTGTGATAGGTTGAGGAATGAGCACATTTTGGTCAATGTGCCAAAGAGGGGGAGATTCAAATTTTAATTTGAGAGTTAAATGTTGAGTTTGACCTTGTGAAAGAGACATGTAAGGCCTCATAAATGCTTTGTTGGATGTAAATGTCAAATTGGGGGGAGATTCAAACTTGGAGAATATTCTCCCTTTATGCCAAGTTGAAAGTAAATAAATATTTTGATAAATCAATTAAATGCAATTTCAAATGCAAGTTGTAAAATCTAGAGAATACAAGTGATTAGGTTTAGCATTTAATCATGGATTAGATTAGTTAACATGATGTTAGATTTCTTTGACCCATTTGACTTAGATTTAGGGATTTAAGCTAAATCAAAGGGAGATGAATGATGATTTGAGATTTAATTAAATATAGGTTTGATTTATTTAATCAAAGAGGGAATGATAGGCTTAAATTAAATAAAGTTAATTTATTCAATTTAAGTGAATGACCTTAGGAGATTGAATTAAATGAACCTGATTTACCTTGATGAATGGATGAGTGTGAATTTGATTTAAATGAATGTGATGATATTTAAGTGCACAATGCTAATTTCACGTGTATACATTTTTCCCATCTTTGAAGCAATGTACTTGTTGTGTTGGTTCAAAGAATAAACTTGTCATGATCAAAAATTAAAAAAAATCTGATTTTTTCGGATGCCCCAGCAGAAAGAAGTACACTAGTACAGGGAGTGTTGAAGGAGATCTTACTTTACACATTTTGGCACATGTTAGTGTGGTATAAGAACATGGTTTGATTTGTAGGTTCTCTCTTTGTGGGAATATTGTCTTCTTCTTGAAGGTTCTTATGTTACATGAGAGATGTATTTTGCATATGATTATATGCTTCTTTGACACTATGATAGAGGAGTTAGCCACATCCTCTATGTGAAGTGCTATAGGAGGACTTGTTAATGTTGTGATGTTGTTTTTAGCTTTGACATTACCTATGCAGTGGGAGTTCCAGAAGGTATACGTGTTCTGTATGAGAGGGGCACCTCTCTTGAACTAGTTACACTTTACTACAGTTAGTTACTTTAGAGGTTTTTATTGCATGTCTATGTGTGTTACCTTGGAGTCTTATTTTGCAGGATGGCAGATATACAGGGACTTTTTTGTAGTTTGGTATCACTATGTCATGGAGAGTTTGGATACACAGGTTTGGTGTGAGCTTATTGTTAGAATTGGCTATGGACGCCACCCAAGATCTATGGACCAAATGGAAAGCACAAGAAAAGAGAGAAAGATTATGACAAGAATAAACTGTATTCAATGTCATTAATATGATAATGATTATGATTGATTACAAATGAGAAAGACCCCTTGGTTAAATAGCCAAGGTGAGAACATAGAAGGGCATAAGATTATGACAAGTGTTAGAATCTTATGACATGAGACAACTAGTAACACTTATCACTCCACCAAAGATGGAGAGATAATCACATGATGTGTCCACAAAAGGTGGAAGTGATGAGGTGATGAGATGTCAAGTCCACCAAAAGTGGAAATTCTCAACAACCTCCTATGTGGTCCCTAAGTAAACTTAACTAAGGTGTAATTATGACCTAGGACAAGGTACAAGATATTTAATTACACCAACACTATAAGTGCAACTTAGGGAGTAGTGCCAAATGCAAACAATGCAAGATGGGTCCCGGCTACTAGGCCATGTTAGGTACCCATGTACACACAATGCAATCTCTCACAACCGAGGAAAGGGAGAAAACCTCATGGGACAAAACTCCCCCTCAAAAGAGAGATGAAATATAAAAAGGAAATGCTCTCAATAAAGAATGAGAAGGTAAAAATCCCATATGAGAAAAAAGACCCCCCCATAAGAGAGAAGTAGAAGAGAAGCAAGGTAGCCCCCCCTCAATGTTGAGTCTCCTGCAAGAATGGTAGAAGCTCGACATTGAATGCTGAAGATGATCCAATCTCGCTGAACAACGTTCCTCCCCTTAGGAAGAAACAAAACCAAGGATGTATGCAGGATGTCAAGATGTATGATGTGCGATGATGTCTCTGAAGCATGCCAAGTGTCTCCATGTCGATGCAGAAAGCTGAACCACTCCAATCAGGCGTTCTAGGCCACACTGTTGAAGAGGAAAACCCAACATCTAGTAGAGATGAATGTAGAGCACTATCCAAAGACAAGGATATCCCCTCTGAAGACAAAGAAGCCTCCTCCAAATGCTGTTCAAAAGAATCCACACTCACGCCAAACTATGAAGAATGATCATGTAGAGAATGAACAAGAGGGTCAAGGTGTTCCCTCACAACAACTGAAGAAGGTGCATCTTCATCAAAGAGAAGAGAGATGCTATCAAGAGTGTCCTCCAAATTCAGAAAGATGTGACTCCACAAACAAGTCTGAAATACATTGGGAAATCATCCAAAGTAGCCATATCTGGAAGACTATGTATTCCTGCTGCACTGAATCACTAGGAGCCAAAACTGTAGCAACACAAGCATCATCAACTGCAATAGTAGATGGAGGAGATAGAGTGCATGGCTCAAGGACTGGATCTGATGTGAGAATGCCCAAGTTCAAAAAGCCAAATGTCTCCTCTGAATCATAGTTGTGATCAACAGTTGAAGGAACATAGTCATCATCAGAAACAAAGTACTTGCAGGAATACAACGAGATGAATGATCAACCACCCCAGTAGCAATGACATCTCTAGTCTCCAAGTCACGAATGATACAGCATCAGGAGTGAACTCCACAGTTCTCCCATCTCCACCATGTGTAATCTGATATATGGAAAGTAGATTGTTCGTCAAATGAGGAACACACAAGACATCCTAAAAGTGTTCTCCCCAATGCTAATGGATCCCTTCCCTATTACACTCATGTATGTATTGTTTCCCATCAAGATAGGAACATTGAAATGAAGAGAAGATAGCTCTTGAAGATGCCATATGATGAGATGCTCTGAATCTAGGAGCCATCCTCCCTGATCCTTGACTTGAATGAGCACAAAGAGCTTGTCGCTATATCTGATATATATGTTTGACTTTGTCCTTTTTAGACTGTTTTGAAGTAGAAGGAGAGAAAGATGATTCAGACATTCTAGAGGCAAATCAATGTGATTCTTTTTCAGAAGATTCTTCAACTCATCAATATCCTTCTTATAACAATAATGTTCTTCATGTCCATCCTTCTTGCAATATGCACAAAAAGGTCTCTCCTTCTTAGATGTTTCTCCTTTTGATGAGGATTCTGATTCTTTATGTGGCTTGTTCTTTTTCTTCTTTTGCTTCTTATCAAGATTATCTGATTCTTTCTGTACCTTAGACTCATTAGCCACCAATGCTTGTGGTTTGGAAGACTTGATTAGACCCATGTTCATTAACTTAGCTTCCTCTTGGATTAGGAGATTTGCAAAGTCATCAAACTTAGGATCAACATATGATGCTCCCATAGAAAGTCGATGGGTATGAAAGCCAGAAACAAACACTGAATACTCAGGACCAAGCTTGGATAATACATTCAGAATCAACTGTAAATCCTCTTTTTCAATAGTGCATTCTTTCAATTGTGTTCTTAGTTGCTTGATTTTGGAGATGTAGTCTTAGATGTGGTCAAAACTCTTAGGATCAAGATTCATCAAATCATTATCAATCTGATAGCCTCTAATCTTATCTGTTTTACCATACAATTTCTCAAAAGTCTCCCATACCTCTTTAGGTGTATTACATGATTCAATATGAAACTACAAATCAAATGAGACTAATGAACATATGCATCCAAGTGTTTTCTCACGATCAATTTCCCACATTGCCAATTCTTTAGCATCTGTAGGTTTTTGAATTGTGTCCTTTAGATGACCTATTAGACCTTTCATCATGAGATAATTTGTTACTGATTTTCTCCATGTAGCATAATTATGTGGATTTAGGGGTTCAATTTGAGATCTCCCCATTGCAAGAACACAAATCAAGCAAAAGAATGCAAACAATCACTGTAAGATTACCCCCCCAAATCACTCAATCAAGAAACCCCCCAAGCAATATCTGATTTGGCACTTTATATTTAGTGTGTTTACAGTTGCTAGATGCCAAAAAAAGCAAGCTAGACTTGATCTTAGTGCTTACAAATGCCCAAATAGGCCACAGTATCAAGTAAAAATTTTGGTACAAAATGAGATCAATCTGATCCTACCACTGAGAAGTACACAAAAAATAATGCACTTTCAAAAAAAAATTCACTCAAAAATGTTACCGTAGGAGCAAGTTATGAGCTCCCAAAGTTCTCAAAACGAGGACGAAGCAGCAACACCTATGAGAATATGTAAATTCTGGAAAAACCAGGCACCAAAACCAAAAACTGATTGCACCAATGCGTAGAGCACAAAATTCTAGCCCAAATCAAAAAAAAATTGCTCAAAAAAAGGAGTCAAAATGAGTAAGTTATGAGCATTCAAAAATTGACTGCAAAAATCAGAATGCAAATGGTGAGAGGTACAAATTTTCAAAAGTCGCCGACATCATCGATGACGTAATCACTTCAGGGGATTAAATTTGACGGCCGTTTAGCCGTCACAGTCGCCGTCACTCTGCTCTGTGGATTTAGACGGAATATGCTTTTGTAACCGGAATATTCCAAGAATTTCTGCCGGAATCTATGCCGGAATTTTCTAATTTTTTACCGCCCGGATTTGAAGTGTTCGCCGGAACTTTGTAAATGCCACCGATTTATGCTTGCCGGATTTTTGTTGAGCGACCGTCGGTGGGCTGGAAGCGTGCCGGAAATTTTTTTTTTGTAGAGCGCCGGCGGGGGTGAGTGGAGCCCGCGGAAAATATGTGGGGCCGCGACCGTAAGGCCACGCGGCCCGCTGCGTACCCGCAGTACAAAGTACTGCAGTCTGCGTATGCAGACTTTAAATCTGCCCCTTTTTTTTATTTTATTTTTTTGATTTTTCAATTCAAAATTTTTTTTACAATAGAATTTTTAAAAAAAATGCCGGCCACACAATATATAAAATTTGAGAAAAATATTTATTCGAAATAAAATAATATTTTCCGAAATCATCACGTGGCGCAATTATGGCGACAGGGGGGCCGTACGGCTCTTCGGGCAAAATTTGCCTCACTGGACAACTGCTCCGAATCGGACGATTTGACAGTCGATCTTAGGGTTTTTGGCCCTTCTGGACGCGATGCAAGGTCGGATTTGACCCAAAATGCTCCAAAATTGCAGCTACCTTCTGGATCTGGCAACCACTCTTCAGCTTCAAACCCTCATAGATTTGGCCTCGTAGCTCCGATTTGGATGAAACAAAAGGCAAAATCGACTATCTCGAACCTTCCGGACACAATGGTGAGCTCGGATTTGCACTAGCAAGCTCGGATTTGAACCTGTAACAAAGAGCCACGAACGAAACCTCCTCAGATCTGGAATCTCTCTTCAGAAAAAGACTCTCCAATGGCTCCAAACATGCTCTGATACCATGTAAGAATTGGCTATGGACGCCACCCAAGATCTATGGACCAAATGGAAAGCACAAGAAAAGAGAGAAAGATTATGACAAGAATAAACTGTATTCAATGTCATTAATATGATAATGATTATGATTGATTACAAATGAGAAAGACCCCTTGGTTAAATAGCCAAGGTGAGAACATAGAAGGGCATAAGATTATGACAAGTGTCAAAATCTTATGACATGAGACAACTAGTAACACTTATCACTCCACCAAAGATGGAGAGATAATCACATGATGTGTCCACAAAAGGTGGAAGTGATGAGGTGATGAGATGTCAAGTCCACCAAAAGTGGAAATTCTCCAACAACCTCCTATGTGTTCCCTAAGTAAACTTAACTAAGGTGTAATTATGACCTAGGACAAGGTACAAGATATTTAATTACACCAACACTTATGATAGTGATGTGGTTTTGGTTGTGTGCATCATGATGCCATGGGTTGCTCAATATCATGGATTAGTAGGAGCATTTGGCAATGATGTGGATCCATTGTTGATTCTGGATGGTTATCTTACAGATAAGTTCTCTTGAGTCATGTAATTGTTTTATAATAATGATTCCTTGTTTAGAATAATTGCTATGTATAATGTCAAGTGAGAGAATGTTGGAAATAGGATGCCATTTAATTGCAATCCTAAATATATTTCATGTATCTCCTAAGTCCTTGGAAAGTGTACCCCAATACTAGGATTAGAAAAAGATTAAATTTGAATGAAATGAACATATACATTGACATTTGTGATTATTCCTAAATGATAGGAACATGTGGGGATGCCCAAAAAGAGCTCTTACAAAATAGGAGCATGTGAAGCACCCACATGGAAGGTGGGACCCACCTTGCTTCAATTAACTATTTGGAGAATTGATAACTCTTAAATGTACAATGCATGTCTAGTTCCTACAAGTTAGGGATTGACATTTTCAATGTGTGAGTGGCACTATCAATTTAGTATCAGTTTAGTATTAGTTCAGTTCAATTCAGTTTAGTTCAATTTAGTTTCAGTTCAGTTTAGTTGAATTCAATTATGGTTCTGTTATCTTCAGTTGCAAGTAGTTAGTTTGAGTTGCATGTAGTTGACTTCAGTTGACTTCAATTGCATGACTAATGACTTCAATTTTATGACAGATAATAGGTTGATACTTTCAGTTAAGTGGGGATGATCAATCATGCATGATGTTTGCATGAATGGTGGTGAGATATGTTCCAGTTAACTCAGATTGACTTGGAGCCACCTTGGGTGCCCAAGTTGGAATCTTTTAGTTAACACCTAAGTTGCATGAGAAGATATTTGCATGGCTCAATTAAGTGGGGCACATTCTTGGGTGCCAACTTTGAGGAGATGCTTACAAGATATCTTTGAAACCAACAATTAGTTAAGTCTTCAATTTGGGACACCCAAATTGATGAAGAACTTGGTTTGACTTTGTTTTTCATGGAAGAACTCTACTTGAACAAGATTGGCATAGATATTTGTGATGATCTTTATCCTCTTGTAATTATCAACTCTTTGGAGTTTACAATGTTCATAATTATCTATTAATTGCAGCAAGTTGAAGAGATTTCAATCAAAGATTGTTACAGGTTTGCAGGTTGAGCTTGTGCATGTGTGAGGGTTTGAAGCATGGCATGCGATGTGTGGATTCATGCTTGGTCACATGGAATGCATGGATAGCTTGTGATGCAAAAAGTGTAAGAGTTTTGTGCAAGTTGTGAAGAAGGATTGTTGAAGGAAAATGAAGCATATCAATCAAGTATTGATATAGTATTATTGTAATCTTGTTCTAAGGTTAAATAATACAAGCACTATTAATTATGGTGGATTTTTTTCTCGA
This sequence comes from Sequoia sempervirens, assembly GCA_007258455.2. Lineage (NCBI taxonomy): Eukaryota > Viridiplantae > Streptophyta > Pinopsida > Cupressales > Cupressaceae > Sequoia > Sequoia sempervirens. The sequence continues at coordinate 359,373,166 of VDFB02353493.1, read as the reverse complement.
AAGGGTTTCTCCGTGTATATGTTGTGTCACTTCTATCTTCTTGTCTCATTTTTATACAATCTTCTATCTCTTTCTAAAATTGGTAAAATTGATCTAACTAGATTAATCATACACAAAGATTTGTGACAAATAACACTTAATTAAGTCTACAGTCTCATAGTTTTACAAGTTTTAAGCTACAATATTACCTCCAATTTTCCAACAATAAAGACCACACAAATATCATAATTGGGAGTGAAATGTTAAGAGAATATTTCTTGAAAGGGAAGTGAAGAGATGTAGCTAGAAGGAAGTAAAGAATGAAAAGTGCAGAGAGCTTGATGATGTGGGAGGAAAGAGGTTGCAGGGGTTGGAGGCAAACATTGTCAATTTGAGATGCAATGAAACTTTATGAAGGTCGATAGAAGATAAAAGGAGGGTGTTTTCCTAAGAAGAGTCCAATCAATACAAGGATTTAAGGATTGCAGAATGGGATAATCCTACATAGAAGAACTGTGAAGGGAAGTAAGAGAAGTCAAAATGGATGAAGATATGTACATATGTCGAGTGTGGTTGTGAAGGAAATCACACCAATGAGAGAAGAAGTAAAAATTTATGTGTAGACCATAGGAATTGCTTTATATGCTATTTGAATTAAGTCAGATATGCATTAAATATCCTTGAAAATTGAAGTTGTTCCGAGTGAGGGAAAGGTTGGATAGCTGGTGATAAAATAGCAAGGAGAAGGAAGTTGGGAAACAAAGATGCTAGGAGAATATGAAGGAAGTATCAAGAAGAGAAATACCACACTTCATAATGGAAAGAGGTGGTGTATGATTAAGCTTTTTCAAATGCAGACTAGACAGTAAATAGCCACGTTATCTAAGAAATAGGGCGCTATACAACATGGATGGGATTTTTGTTTGTAATATTATGAAGTTATGCAAAGGCAGAAGAATACAAAGGGTCTCGGAGTTGCTTGGTGATTTTACCATGCATGATTTATGAAATCAAAATTGAATAAATGTGTTTGAATTTATTTTCAATTTGAGTATATGGTTGTGTGATCGTGTATTGATTCAAATTGACACTATCGATTTGGGATTTTATCAATTTCAAAGACTTTGTAGTTTGAGTTATGCATTAATTGGGTGAAAATGAAGAGTTTTTTTTTCTTCTTCATCACCAAGTCCATAAATATCAAGCTTGAGCATTGTATGAAGGTATGTGCAGGATCATGATGGGCCAAAAAGTGGCAATATGATGAGTATGTGGTTGACGACTATTTTTTTACCCAAAATTGATGAAACAAAAAGGGTTTTTAAAGGAGATTCTTAGCTTTCCAATGATATAAAATAATTCTTTTTTTTTAATTTAATAAGTAATTATTATTCATTTTCTATTCAAATTATGACTAAAGTCCTGATTGATAGTTTGATTGAAAAACATCTATAGCTTTCAAACAGTAACACATTTTTTGAATCCAAAACATGCATCACATTCTATGCTTCACATACTATAGGATTAAAAAAATAAAAAATGAATTTCATGAAGTTTTGACCAAGTTAAGGTGGTCAGACATACGATTTTTTATATTTTTTTAAAAGTTGTAATAGAAAATTCATAATTAATTATTTACTTGGAAAAAAATTACAAAAAAATATGCATCACATCGGGGCATGATTCTCTACTTATATCTAAAATCTTATAAAAAATATTATCATTTTATTGTGTTTAGGGTGGTCAAATAGACACCTACTTATTTTTTCCTTGAAATTTAAGTACCACTGCATTGAAATTTCAAATTTTCACCAAATAGATTTATTTTTTTAAAAAAACCTAGTAGTTTAGAAACTAAATTTAATTTTCTATAGATTCTATTCTTACATATTTTTGAAATTTTATAGATAACTTAATCAAATTTTTACGTCAAGTTGCCTAACTCTGATTTTTCTAAAGTTTTTGCCACTTAAGGGCCTATTTTTTCCATGATGATCTTGCACATACCCATGAATGTTGCACGATGTATATGACTGATCTAAAAAAATTGTAGATTTGATCCCTTCATATTTGTCCTATCTATCTATATATAATTATATTAGGGTGATGTTTATAAACACCTTAGAGAAGATTTTTTATCATTATAGTCAAATTCATGTGAGCTTGCAAGGATTGCTTCTATCACACAAGCAATTTCATGTGAGCCCCCAAGGACATGGGCATAACGGTACTTGTCCATTATGCCCATGTCCCTCTAGTTAGTTATATTGGGTCATGCAAATAAATTTTGTAATTAGTTATATTAGGTGATGAGTAGGCCTTCATGGGGATAATGGCACCCCTCCATTATGTTATTAGGAGGTAGTATATATATATATATATAGGAGGTGAATATCATTGAAGGACATGTATTGAGTATGATAATATGTTTGGGATCTCTTGGAGATATAGTGTGGAGTGGATTTTCCATAAGGATTATTGTATAGTTTTACCCTACCTAAAGGTTGTAAAATAAAATTTAATCTATTTTAAATTTTAATATTACATTAATATAAGCTAGGAATGAAATATTAATTTTCTAGAACCTAAAGTATAAAATTAACCAAGTTTTAAAATATAAGTTATAGAAAATAAGGAACTAGGTATTAGAAATTGAAGGTCACTATCTAGTGTTGGAGTTGATAGTGAACCACATAGCTCCTTTAAATCACCTACAACCAAATTTCCTATCACAAGCAAGAGATAAAAATAATTAATTTGCTATGCAACAAGGAGAGAATAAGCGAATCCACATAGGCATATGATATTAATATTAACCTACAATTGTATTGTTAATTTTGAATAGAATTAATTAAAAAGTACAAAACTATAAATTTATAAAATAAAAAATGCAAATCCTAGATGAAGATTCATTAGATAGTGACAAATGTCCAAATCCTATGCACTGAGACAACTTGATCTATAAATAGTCCAATATAATAATAAAAAAATTCCCAAATTTAGCTTAAGTAATTAAAATAATAAAGGACCTAATAATTAATTAATGATTAATTAATTATCAATTGATTATCCTAATTACTCCAACACCCTCTTAAGGCCAACTTAGGGAGAAGCTATAAACCATTATGAAGAATGCAATGATGGTTGTATGGATTGGTCCCAACTACAAGACCTAATGAGGTACCCATGTATGTAGATAAATGAAAAAATGATAGAAGAACTTCATGTGAGCCCCCAAGAACTACTTCCATCACACAAATACAATAGATGTCCCCCCAATAAAAAAGAGAAAGTGAAGATAAGATAATTTAAGATAATAATATTATAATTTAAATATACAATAATATATTAAGAAAAATAATTTAATTATATAATCATAAAAATTAATTATAATAATAAAAATATAATCATATAATAATAAAATAAATACTAATATATTAATAAAAATATAAGTATCTATATAATTGATATAATTAAGCCGAAAATCTTATTACACTCACATCAATGAGTATGTGTACATTTTTATTCTCCCCATTAAGATTGGCGTCTACTAACCCATCACAAAGTAATATTATATTTAAGATTTTTTTACATTTGTAAGCTTTAAAAGCATGCATTATCATCATCTTTTTATACTTCTACTATATATGAAATTTTAAAGAAAATACAATATAGTATTCTAATTTTAATATATAAAATTTTACATGATTTTTAATTTATAATATTTGTTAAGGAAATACATATTAATTTACAATATTTTCACGCTTTTATAATTTTTAGAAGATTTTTAACAAGATAATCTTAAATATCTAATAAAAAAAATTAAATAAATACAATATTATATATATTGAAGTCAATATATATCTTTGTTTGGTAATGGAGATACAAGAAACTTTTTCTTTCTTTTTAAAGTTGTTTTAAAACTGTTTGAAATTTTTAAGAAAAAAAGAAAAACAAAAAGAAAATATAATATATATTGTAATTTCTAATAGTAATATATATCATTTTATAATATTTGTTATGGAAATACATATTAATTTAGAATATTTAAAAATATATATATACATTTTTAGAAAATACATGATTTTTAATTTATAATATTCGTTATAGAAATACATATTAATTTTCAATATTTTCACGCTTTTATAATTTTAAGAAGATTTTTAACAAGATTATCTTGCAAATCTAATAAAAAAAATTAAATAAATACAATATTATATATATTGAAATCAATATATATATCATTGTTTAGCAATGGAGATAAGAAACTTTTGCTTTGTTTTTAAAGTTGTTTTGAAAACTTTTATTTTTAGTATTACTTTTAGTTTTAAAGTTGTTATTTTTATTTTATATGGATTCACTACAGTGTGCATCACTATATAATGTGCAAACGAGAAAGAATATTTTCTTTGATTTGATTTATAGAATTTCATATTCCAAACGTATGCCTGTACATTTTTCCTTGCTTGAAGTTGCATTTCTAGCTAGAAATATTAATGTGTAATTTTTTGAGTTTTTTTGTGGAGAAGAGATATTGATAGACAAACAAATTGGTGTAATGAATACCAAGGTGAAGTGTACACAAATCAAGCAATGAATTTCATTAGCAGCATGAGAGAACATGGGTGTCTCATACATGATGGCATACCATAGTGTATCGACTATTCAAATCTCAGTGATAAACAAAGGAAGGCGCTCAACACAATTATGACACACTACCATAATAATCTGAAAGTTATCTTGTTTGAGGCGCATATTTTTCATCATTAAGGGTATTTTTTATTTAATTTCATAATGTGATGTAATTTTTTTTTAATAATAAATTCACTTACAATTGTATTATTTTTTCCTTAACATGTTCCAATAATAATATCTATGTTTGATATAAAAGTAGTAGGTGTTTACTCTTATATCTATGTTTAATATAAAAGTAGTAGTTGTTTAATATTGATAGCTTTGTAGTGGGTGGTTGGGTGGGCAGCCCTCCATGTTGGCGGAGGGGCTTCTAAGGGGTCTAAGTCAGCTCCAACAAGGAGCATTTATGGGAGTGGTCACCGTTTTGGTGAGGAGATTTGGCCTTGCCAAGTGGTGAGGCTCCCAGGGTACTAAGTATATGGCGAAATCATGCTTAGTGGCTTGCTAGTAGTCAGTCTTCATTTCGAGGTGGTGTCTTGGTTAAAACTCATTTTTGGAGGACAAAAATCTCATGCAAGGACAGATTGCCTTGCATCACCATTATTCCTCACTCATGTGTTTTGGATTTGGCCTGCTTGTTGTGGGATTTATTAATGTGTGTGGGTGTTGGTGGATCATTTGTGTGGTTTTTGAAATATTTTTTTATGTTGGTTGCTTTCTTGCAGGTGGTTCGACAATTGGGGTGGTGATAATGGCTAAGTCAAGCTGTTCCAAATTCATAGTTATAGTCTCTATGGAGGGGTTGGAATATTTCGGCACAGACAATCCCATTTCTTTGTTGGCAATAGAGAGGCAAGCCACATTCAGGGAAATCACATATCAAAGGCTTAAACACATTTTGCTTGACAATGATCCCCTGGTCTTGGTAGCGGTGAAAATGGTGTTAGGGAATGGTCACTTGGATAGAAAGGAGTATGCAAGGGATAATGCATACATCTCCTCACGGTTCTTGGCTGCTATTTTGGACATTGAAGTGTCCAAGTTAGATGCCAGAGACTTGTTGGTGAACCTATTTCGTGGCGATTTGTTGGGTGACCTTGAGGAGACTCTGAAAGAGACTTTCATGGGAAAAGTGATCTCGCGTCTCTCTAATATGGAGCTATTTTGGAAGATGGGAGAGGCAGTGAAGGTCTTCCCCTTTCTCCTAGATTTGAAGGGGGCTAATCTTAGATGGCACCGGATGATCTTGACAATGGCAGTAGAGTTCCTGAAACGTAAGCTAGGGTTGGTGGTGGAGGAAGGCTTGGAATAGATTGAATATTCTTCTTCTTTTGCAAATTTAAATGGGTTCCTTTAAGGTTCAACTTTTGTGTCTAAATTTTCACTTGTTTTTTGGCTGTTGTTCAGGCTCTGGTTTTTGTATTAGGCAAGGTGGCTGCCATTTTTGGTCTGGTTTTAGAGCATTTCCTGGGTTGGTAGGGGTTTTAGTAATATTCTAGCAGTTTGGTTGATGTTTCCTACATAGCAGACGTTTTGTATGGCTACTTCTAATATTTTTAATAAAATATATAAACCTTACGTATCAAAAAAAAAAATTTATAGCTTTGTAAGTATTTGTTTTTAAGTTTTATAAAGATTAACTTGAAATCATAGGAACTTATATATAGAAAAACATAACATGAACATCAACCCTTTGCATTAAATTAGAACACACATACTTTCAATTTGTTAACAAAAATAATATAACATAGTTTTTCTTTAACACATTCTAATAAATAATAAAGTTTATGTATAATAAATAATTTGTAGTTTTTTTAATTGTTGTTAAATAGGTATTTTAAAAAATTCTTACATCTTCATTAACATTCATTTCAACAGTAATATATATGATTTCATTATATTTTTCATCATTGTTTATTTCAATTGCCATATATAATGTTAGACACTAAATTATAGTGGAATTCCTCCCCAAACTTAAAATTTAATGTTTTTATTAATGATAACTTTGTACTTTTAGTTTGTTAACCATTTGTGTGCTGGTAACTATGAATTATCACTATCGTGAAAAATAGTTCAAACTTTAATTGCCACATTAGACTTAACGGCATGCAATGTAGGTATCCCATAGTGTGCATGTAACAATATGAATGATGGCATGACCTGATGCACCATGAATATGATGGAGTAGTTGAAATTTAAAGTAGCAAGCAACCATTCCTCAGGTGGTCCCGTGTGATAACTAATCTATGATTGTTCTTTAAGAAATCTCATGAATTTCATACTGAGCTCATCACATAGACTATGTTTTTTAATGGTTATTGTTGGCCTGATAGTGACCTTCCAAATGCATCCTACAAGGTAAAGATCATGAACCTTGTGGTATAGATGAATTGACCAGGCAAAAAAATCTACAATTTCAATTTGAATATTGTTAAATTTTATATCCAATTTCATTTTCACCTTGGATTCATAGAGAAAGTTAAAGTACATTACATAATTAGGTATGTGCAGGATCATGATGGGCCAAAAAATGGTAATATGATTGGTATGTGGCTGATGACTATTTTTTACCCAAAATTGATGAAACGAAAAGGATTTTTAAAGGAGATTCTCATCTTTCTATCAATATAAATTATGCTTTACTTTGAATTTAATAAGTAATTATTATTCATTTTCTATTGAAATTATGACTAAAGTCTTAATTGAAATGCTGATTGAAAAAAATCTATAGCTTTCAAATGGTATCACATTTTTTGAATCCAAAACATGCATCGCATTCTATGCTTCACATAATATAGGATTAAAAAAATAAAAATTGAATTTCATTAATTTTTGACCAAGTTAAGGTGGTCAGACATACGAGTTTTTATATTTTTTTAAAAGTTGTAATAAAAAATTCATAATTAATTATTTACTTGGAAAAAAATTACAAAAAATATGCATCACATCGGGCATGAGTTGTAAAATATTATAAAATAATATTATCATTTTATTGTGGTTAGGGTGGTAAGCAGACACCTACTTATTTTTTCCTTAAAATTTAAGTACCTACGCATTGAAATTTCAAATTTTCACCAAATAGATTTAAAAAAAAAAAAAAACCTAGTAGTTTAGAAACTACATTCAATTTTCTGCAAATTCTATTCTTACATATTTTTGAAATAATATAGATAACTTATGCAAATTTTTATGTCAAGTTGCCTAACTCTGATTTTTCTAAATTTGTTGCCACTTAAGGGCCTATTTTTTCCATGATGATCCTACACATACCCATTTATTAAAAAAAAAATGGTTGTTTTCTAGTTCATTATTGATAATTTTCTTGACAATCTTCTCTCTCAACTAATAATGGGAACTCAACTCCTCTATACAAAGGAGGACATTGAATGGAAGACAACAGTGATACTTTGATAACCAAATGGACACCCATGATGTATGCACATTATGTGACATCTTCCTCACTTGTAGGAAATTTTTTTTTTTTTTTTTGCATTAGTATTAAATAGGGGAAAATATATATTTTTCAACTTTTGAGAAAATTGCATATAAGAGATTAAACATTAAGAAAATTTATGATATCAAAGAAACTAAAAATATATTACATTCAAGTAGTAAAAAATAATTGAATATGTGAGAAGCATATGAAACATACCAATTTTTAAAATTATATGGTGAAATATGAAGAATCCACATGGGTAGCAAATGAATTTTAGATTTTCTACAACTCACTAGAAACATTTGAAAAGTATCATAATTGTTTTACATTAGGAAAATTTGTTTGTTGAATTTTCAATGCATTAAACATAGAAGAATTTTTAAGTGTTGTAACACATAAAATAATATAAATACATTACATTTAGAAATTTGAGTATAGTCATTGAAACAAAATTGAAGAAAATATATTTCATCAATTATCTTCTAAAATTTTAAGTCTATTTTCTTTGAAGCCTTTCTTTTGGTAGGTTTTCTACCCTTTTTCATGTTTTCATAGCGGTCATATGTAAATAGTGGCATAATTCTTAGGCCGTGTAGAGACTTTACATGAGAAATGGTGACAAATGTCAATCCTGTTCTTTCTCTTGTTCCAATATCAATAGTGACTTTTGAATGAGTCAAACCCTATGGTTTGTGAATTGTTAATTCCCAAGCCAATCTTAATGGAATTTGGATTGTCCTCCCTATCTATATTGTTGTAATTGGAATTGTATTTGGATTACGGTCATCAAATGGTATTCCTAAATAGTTGTTAAACTCAACCATTACATATGTTGGTGGTTTTGGTGGACCACTTCCAGGTTTGTATACAATCTTTTGAATATATCCTAGAGCTCCATTTACAAGACCTGCTTGTATCCAAAGATTTGAAGTCAACATTACCCTGGCATCTTTACTGATCAATAATTCTAGATCAATCTCATCATTTGAGCATCCTTCTACTACATTAATACTTCCTAATTTTGTTGCAAGACTACATGCAACAAGATGCTTCAATGAGTATAGCATTTTATTGCTATGTTTATGAACATTATCATTTGTTGAGAAAAAATGAACACCATTTTCAAACTCCTCATTGCTTTGTTGCATCAATGCTAATAGCGGTTCTTGTCATAAGCAATCTCCAATCATCAATTGTTGGGTTTGTATCTCTAAGATTTGTCAAAAGTTGACGAAATCTTTGTTGGTGGATGTTTTCTGCATCTTGTCTAAATACTTTATCTAAAGTAACCACAATTTTGAATTCTTCCCATAGAAACCTAGATCTTTTGTTGTTGTCATATGTTGGTCTATCATTAATAGGAGGCAACTGACCCAAATTTCCAACCAAAATTATAGATACACCTAAAAGATAAACAATGATATTTTTTAGCTAATATATACCAAGTCATATCTATATAAATTCCATAACGTGAATTACTTCTATTAGAATATAAATTAATCATTTTTGTTAATCATAATCATGTGTATGCTTGCAAAGTTAATGTTTACATTTTGTGGGAATGCTTGTCAGAGTCAAGAATCTATGTTCTCTAGCATGTTCTAACCTATGAAGCTCATTTCATCAATCAAAATGTATTTTATGTGTGTTATCTCTTCTTGAAAGCTTGTTAGCCTTGCTCCTTCTAGTTGAGAAAAATATCTTCTTGGGATTCTCAATTTTGAATATACTGTAGAAGTGCCAATGTTGAATGTTGCAACTCCAGTTGGTGCAAGTAATAGAAGGGGAGAAGAACTTGGAGTTGCTGCATTTTCAAGAGTTTGTCTAATAGCACCAATTAGATATGACTTTAATATTCCTTTTGTTCCTTGAATTATCATCTGCAAGGGTGGTGAATTCTGATTATTATGGTAGTGTATCATAATTATGTTGAGTGCCTTCCTTTGTTTATCACTGAGATTTGAATAGTCGGTACACTGTGGTATGTCATCATGTATGAGACACCCATGTTCTCTCATGCTGCTAATGGAATTCATTGCTTTATTTGTGTACACTTCACCTTGGTATTCATTACACCAATTTTTTTTTCTATCAATATCTCTTCTCCACAAAAAAACTCAAAAAAATACACATTAATATTTCTAGTTAGAAATGCAACTTCAAGCAGGGAAAAATGTACAGACATACCTTTAGAATATGAAATTCTATAAATCAAAGAAAATAAAATATTCTTTTTTGTTTGTGCATTATATAGCGATGCACACTATAGTGACTCCATATAAAATAATAATAACAGCTTTAAAACTAAAAAATAATAATAAAAATAAAAGTTTTCAAATAGCTTTAAAAACAAAGCAAAAGTTTCTTATCTTCATTACTAAACAACAATATTTATATATATTGATTTCAATATATATAATATTGTATTTATTTAATTTTTTTTATTAGAGATGCAAGATAATCTTGTTAAAAATCTTCTTAAAATTATTTAAGTGTAAAAATATTGAAAATTATTATGTATTTCTATAAAAAAATATTATAAATTAAAAAATCATGTATTTTCTAAAAATGTATATATATATTTTTTTAAATATTCTAAATTAATATGTATTTCCATAACAAATATTATAAAATGATATATATTAGTATTAGAAGTTAGAATATTATATTATATTTTCTTTTTCTTTTTCTTAAAAATTTCAAACAGTTTTAAAACAGTTTTAAAAAAGAAAGCAAAATTTTTTTGTATCTCCATTGCCAAACAAAGATATATATTGATTTTAATATATATAATATTGTATTTATTTATTTTATTTTTTTATTAGATATTTAAGATTATCTTGTTAAAAATCTTCTAAAAATTATAAAAGTGTGAAAATATTGTAAATTAATATGTATTTCCTTAACAAATATTATAAATTAAAAATCATGTAAAATTATATATATTAAAATTAGAATACTATATTCTATTTTCTTTAAAATTTCATATATAGTAGAAGTATAAAAAGATGATGATAATGCATGCTTTTAAAGCTTACAGATATTAAAAAAAATCTTAAATATAATATTACTTTGCGACCGGTTAGTAGATGCCAATTTTAATGGGGAGAATAAAAATATACACATACTCATTGATGTGAGTGTAATAAGCCTTTCGACTTAATTAATATTATATATATTTTTATATAATACAATTAAATTATATGTAATATAATTATAGTTATTATTTTATATAATAGTATATATAGGTTATATTATTATTAGTATATATTATATTCTTCAATAAAATTATTAAATATAAATATGAAATTAATATAATTATTAATTAATATATTTTTATATAGATCAAATTAAATTAAAATATTAAAAATATGATAGTTTGATTGATCTTTGGAGAGATTAGGAAAAAGAAAGAGAGATAGAGAAGACAATTCTATATAGAGAGAGGTATATATACTAACACTTGCATCTAAAGGAGGTTCAAGGATTATGCCAATAGAAAACTATATGTATGTTAATATGTTAGAGAGTATGTGTTTACAAATTCTAGTTGTAGGTGATTAGATTAAACAATCAATAATAAGTGTTGAATAATGGAATGAAATAAATTTAGACAAATCTAGATTTTTAAGGCATCTAATCCAAATATATAAACAACTGAAAAGAAATTTATAGAGAAGTTTATAACTAGACACAATAAATTACTTAGGTCTGAGTTTAGTGTGGTGAATATAATAATTAATACATAAAATTAAAAATATATATTATTATTATTATATAATAAAAATATAAAATAAAATTAATATATAATAGTAGTAGTAGTAATAATAATAACAATAATAATAATATATAAACAAAATCATTTTGTAAACGATCTATCAATTGACTTCAAGAATATATGAAAAAAAAAACAATTTTTTTCTATAATTGACCTTCCATACCTTTTCCGCACACACCAAAGTGCCATTGCTAGTTTATATATATTATATTATTGGCCTCTCTCTCAATCGTCACCGACCATAGATCCGAATGTATCGCTTCCATAGCCGCTAATATGGAAATTTTCAAGTGACAAGGAAGTTGACGGTTGTCTAGAGCAAAGAGAACAGTGTCTCATTATTTTCAATATCACATGGACTGCCGACATTTTATGTTTCATAATTCCTTCGCTCACGTCGAGGTTTGCAATTAATGACTGCTTAGATAAATTTCTACGTTGTCCACCATTAATGAATATTTTTAAATATTAAATATTAGGATCTATATGAAGATGTGATGGACATTTTGTCTATTTTTAAATATTCTATTTTTGTCAGCTTCGTCAAGCCCTTTTTTTTTTAATAATTGGAAAGAAAAGTTTAGATATAATTTATTGGAACTAGAAAAATTTAGTAAGTAGTTGTTCAAGACTCCACTTTATTTTGTTTTGGACAATATTGATAATTTAACATTTATGTAAGTGGGCATTCCCTACTAAATGTTTTTGTCCATATTCATGAGGCATTTTATTTTTCCTTTTATAATTCTTTTATAACCCAATCTAATCACTTCTCCAACTTTCTGGCTTTGTAATAGTTGTTCATTATCCGCAAATACTTCGTCAATGAAAAAATGAAAATATCATATTAAGATGAACTTTACCAATACTAAAAACTCAAAATTATTCTTATATCTCTTTTTTTTTAGATAACAAGAAAATTCTCATAACAAGTTAATGTTGTTTAAATTTGATCAGTAAATAATTAATTTCAGTCATTTCAACCATAATAATTTTTTTCATAATCAAGAGTAAGAACTTAAATATATTTTACAAATTTAAACAATATAAATAAGCCATAAAGAAATATATTTTAAACTCAATTAATAATACAAAAATATATTCAAATAGGGATGTGATAAGGTGGAATACAATTAGAATAACTGAAAATGAATGTGAAATAGATAGGGGAGGGTACTAATTTGTGAACTAATCTTAGCATAAGAGTGTGCCACTTATCAACATGTAATTATATTAATCATTCCATCAAAACACCCCAAAATTAAATTAGAATTTGCATGGGCATGAATTAAATTTTATTATGTACCTAAGGATATAATATTATAATGTATTTAGGTGGATGGATATGCTACTTGTGGCCCATGTCCCTTTAGTTAGTTATATTGGGTCATGCAAATAACTTTTGTAATTAGTTATAATAGCTTATGAGTAGGTCTTCATGGGGATTATGGTACTTGTCCATTATGCACATGTCCCTTTATTTAGTTATTTTGGGTCATGCAAACAAATTTTATAATTAGTTATATTAGGTGATGAGTAGGCTTTCATGGGGATTATGGTAGCGCTCCATTATGTTATAAGGAGGTAGTATAGGCATAGGAGTTGAATATCATTGAAGGACGTGTATTGAGTACTGCAATATGTTTGGGATCTCTTGGAGATATAGTGTGGAGTGGATTTTTCATAGGGATTATTACATAGTGTTACCCTACCTTGAGGTTATAATATGAAACTTAATCAATTTTAAATTTGAATATTACATTAGTATAAGCCAGGAGTGAAAATATTATATTTCTAGAAGCTAAAGTATTAAATTAACAAACTAAATTTAAAAACATAAATTATAGAAAATAAGAAACTAGACACTAGAAGTTTAAGGTTGTTATGTAGTGTTGTCCAATTGATAGTGAACCCAACAACTTCTTGAAATCACCTGCAACCAAAATTTCTATCACAAATGAGAGTTCAAAACAATTAATTTTCTATGCATCCAAGAGAATAATTGAATCCACACAAGCATCTAACATTGAAATTAACCTATAACTGTATTGTTAATTGAATAAAATTAGTTACAAAGAACAAAACTATATTTTTATAAAAGGGAATGACTGAAAGTACTTTGAAAATCCTAAAAAATACGGGATACAATTGTAAGTACTCTCAAAAAAATCTTTTATGATTAATAATTTAAAGAAAAAATTGTATCAAAAATATTAAAAAAATTATGACAAACAAACATATGTTAAGAATAAAAATATAAATCAAAATAAATAAAACTTCAATATTTTTACACTCTACATAGAATCACATTCCCTTGAAGATTTAATTACATTGTAGTGAAATAAAAACATATCATTGAACCTACTTCACTTTCAATCTAGATATGTGTAATGTCCCCATTTTAGCCATACGCTCTTTGGTGATCGATAGCCTATTTCCAGAAATCCGTAGGCTTGTCATAGTGTCATCTTGGGCAGTGGCATCAACAATCAACTCAGTTTCCATTTTGGGCAGTACAATTTGGAGCATAATTGGCTTTCAGCATTTTGAGGCTCATTTGGGTAAAATGATTTATTTTAAGTCATTAATGTTTTAAAATTCATTTTAGGTCCCATGGCCTAGATTAATGACTTTATGTTGTTTTAAAAGAGGGCCTCTGAGGGTGGATGCCTCATTGGAAGATTATTTAAATATTTCTCCTCAAGTATTGGACACCTAGAAAGATGAATTCAATGTTTTAAGAAGTTAAAATATTTCAAAAAGTGAAAATGGGTGTCCCTTTTGGAGGGAAAAAATGATGGAAGTTGAAAAGCCAACAATCATCTTCAATTCTATAAAAGCAGGCCATTGTCAATCATTTCTTATATTTGGAAAATATTGTAAAGTTATGTTGTTGAATTGATTTCAGAACTTGGCTAAGGGGAAGCTTAGAAATTTTACTCCATTCTTCGAGCCCAAAACTATGGTTCCCTAGATGGTTGATTGAGAGTGTGCTTCATCCAGAAGTACATATTGAGTTTCATTGTGAAGATTAGGTGATAATTTCCAGATTGGAGTTTGTTGGTTCAAGAATGGCTGAAAGTGATTTTCATTCATAGTTGCTTGAGAGAATTTTTATGCATTGTGGGTATTGATCCGATATGTTTCTATGCACATGGTGACCATTCTAGTCAATTTTTAGAGTTTAATTTGTAGCTTGGAATTTCCTAGAGAAATTTCCCTTCCTTCTTGGGTCATACTTTTTTTATGAGTAGACTTTGAGAATCGTGCCCTTCATTGGTAGTTGTCTTTGGTTTTGTTGGTGCTTGTTGTTGGTTGCCTTGTTATGGAGGAGTTATGAATTCAATTTTAGAAAGCTTCATGGGAGTTTTGAATGAGAAACAAGCATTTTGGTGAGTTGTTTAGTTGTTGTCGATATTTTTGGTTGATGGCATTTCATATCAGACTTGACTCATTCCATGTTATGCTATAATTGTTGGACGTCTATGCTTCTAGTTTGATGTGAATTCATTTTGGAGGGAATAGAAGAATTTTGGATGATGATATGAACAATTTAGGGGAAGTTTAAGTTGTTGGCATGATTATCTCAGTTTGCTGGTCTTAATATCAAACATGGTTATTCTCTTTTCATGCTATATTTCTTTGGTCTTTCAACTCACATTTGTGATCAGAAGTATAGTATAATTCTTACAGAAGTTTGGAGTAGATTTCTATTGTATATTCATTGTAATAAGCTCATTATAAATGCTGGTAACAGTAGTATTGTTTCATTCATTCTTATTTCAGCATTTACTTTATGTTTTTGTTGGTGCAATTAAATGTCTTGTACCTTGTCCTAGGTCATGATTACACCTTAGTTAAGTTTACTTAGGGACCACATAGGAGGTTGTTGGAGATTTTCCACTTTTGGTGGACTTGACATGTCATTACCTCATCACTTCCACCTTTTATGGACACATCATGTGATCATCTCTCCACCTTTTGTGGTCATCCACCTTTTGTGGTGATTATCACATTATCTCTTCCCACTTTAGGTGGAGTGATAACTTTTCATTTTTGTCTCATGTCATAAGATTATGACACTTGTCATAATCTTATGCCCTCCTATGTTCTCACCTTGGCTATATAACCAAGGTGTCTCCTATGTAATTATTGTACCATTCTATCATCTCATATTATTGACATTGAATACAGTTTATTCTTGTCATATTCTATCTCTCTTTTGTGCTTTCTATTAGGCCTCTAGATCTTGGGTGGCTACCTTCATAGCCAATTCTTACATGG
The DNA here is from genome assembly GCA_007258455.2 of Sequoia sempervirens. Classification (NCBI taxonomy): domain Eukaryota; kingdom Viridiplantae; phylum Streptophyta; class Pinopsida; order Cupressales; family Cupressaceae; genus Sequoia; species Sequoia sempervirens. The sequence continues at coordinate 359,357,054 of VDFB02353493.1, read as the reverse complement.
TATCAGAGCTTTTAGAGTGCCTTTAGTTATTCTTTTGGAGAGATTTTTGGAGGGCTCCTTTTTTGGCCTTGTATTGCAGGTGCATTTTGGGAGCTTGTTGCATCAAATCTGAGCTCACCATTGCATCCGGAGTGTCCGAGATAGTCATATTTTCCTTTTGTTTCATCTCAGTTGGACATCAGAGGCCAAATCTACAAAGGGTTGAAGATTGGAGGTGGTTGCCAGATCCAGGAGCTAACTACCACTTCAGAGCATTTTCAGCCAAAAAGGACATCGCCATCGTGCTCATAAGGGCCAAAAACCCTAAGATCAACTGCCAATTCGTTCAAATCAGAGCAAGTTGTCCGTCGAGGCAAAAAAAATTCGCAAGGCAGCCGTACGGCCAACTTGCACAGTCGGTATGATTTTATTTCAAAAATATATAACTTTAATATTTTCTGCAAAATTGTTTTTTCAAAAAACCATTCAAAAAAAAATTATATTTTTGTAGAGTTTTTTTCATTGTAAAGTTTTTAATAAATAAATAAATAGAAAATCAAAAGGTACTCTGAGTACCTACGGACCTATAGTCCGCAGGTACCCACGTACCCACCGGCTCTTTGTAAGCCACCACATGGCTCCCACTCCACATCACCGGCAAGGGTTTGTAAGCAGCAGTCAAACCCAGCAGACTGGCGAGGGCTTCAAAATTTCCACCAGCAACAAGCTGCGGCAACACCGGCGGTTACAACTCGGCGGCGGTTCAAGAATATTCTGGGCGATTCCACAAGATTCTATAAGCATATACCGGCAACCTTGTAGAATATTCCGTCAAATATTCTGGTGATGGCGACGACTATGTTGACGGCCTAACGGATATCAAATTTAAGCTCATGTCAGAGGTGACAGCCAAGTGACCATCAAATTTAATGCTGTGACTTCATGACGTCATCACTTTTTTGAAAAATTTTCCCCCCTCTCCAATGGGCTTTTTTGAATTTGCAGTTCAACTTTGGAAGGTCGTATCTCGCTCATTTTTGCTCCTTTTTTTGAGTAATTTTTTTGATTTGGGCTAATTTTTCGTGTACTTCACAGTGGTGTACTCGGTTTCTGATTTTGGTGGACAGATTTTCTTGAATTTATAGTTTCTCATCACTATACTTGTTTTTTCACCGTTTCTGCAACTTCCAAGGCTTTGTTCAGGCTCATACGAACTCCTTTTCAGGTGCTGTTTTTTTTTAAGTGCATGATTTTTTGTCTAATTCTTGAATATGCAATCATTTTGAAGTGATCTTAAGTGGATTTTGTACTTTCAGCATATGGTCCTTTTTGGCCTATTTGGCACTTGTATTGCATAGATCTAAATTTAGGTCTTTCCTTATTTGTTCTAGTCTGTTATCAGCCTATTTATTGGCAAGTTGTAAATCAGAAATCATAAGACCACTTAGCCAAGTTGCAAGTGGCCTATTGTACATGCACTACATTATAAAGTGCCAAAATCATCTATTTGTGGGGGGGTACTTTGATTGAGTGATTTTGGGGGGATGTCTCTTGTGTGATTGTTCATATTTTCTCTCGTGTGCACTTGCATTGCATCAAGGGTTCATCTAAATTTCCACTCTTAACTGCACATAATTATGGTACATGGAAAGTACGTGCATGGAGTAAACTAATGGAAAAAGGTCTAATTTACTACATTGATGGAACCATAACCGCACCTTCAGATCCTAAGGAAAATCCAATTGCATATAAGGATTGGCTCACTAAAACTTCTATGGCATTGGGTACACTAAGAAAGTTCATTTCAGATGATCTCATTTTCCATGTTGATAAATGTACTACAGCTAAGGAAGCTTGGGATAAGTTTGCTGCTTTGTATGGCAATGTTGATAAGGTTAAGGGATACAAGCTTGAGCATGATCTCTTAAGCCTTGATCCCAAGGATTTTGATGCAATTTAGGATTATGTCACTAAGGCAACTGAACTAAGAGTACAACTAAAAGATTGTGGTATTGAAAAAAGAGGATGATCAATTGGTCTTCAACTTGTTAAATAAACTTCCAGTTGAGTATGCAACTTTTTTTCAAGTTTTCAAACTCAAAGATTGACAATAAGTAACTTCACAACACCATCTTTTGAGGCTCTCACAGATCTTTTGATTCTTGAGCAAAATAAGTTGATGAAAATGGGCATTCTAAAGTCTTCAACTTCAAGAGCATTAGTGGTCAATCATGGAAACAATAAGCAAATCCAAGGAAAGGACCAAAATCAATCTTCGCCAAAGCCACAAGGAGAGAACAAACAATCCACTCCTCGACAACAAAGCTCAACTTCATCTTCTTCAAAGAAGTACAATAATTCAAACAAGAGGGAGCAACCATCATGTGCATATTGCAAAAGGATTGGTCATGAAGAGCATCATTGTCATGTTAAGAAAATTGATGAGTTGAAACACATCCTTAAGAAGAACAACATCAACTTGCCAGCAGCATATCAAGAGAAGGACTCATCTCCTTCCACTTCTTCTAAGGTAAAAAGTACAACTCTCATGGCAACAACATCAAACTCATCTCCTTCTTCATCATCTCAATATGAGAAACATAAGGGGAAAGCATTTCTTGTAGTTGCAGATTCCAATTCAGCTAGGTGGATCCTTGATTCAGAAGCTTCGCATCATATGACTTCGTCCAAGGATATGTACTCTTCCTTTGATTCTTGTTCATCACCACCCATTTTGATGGCCAACAACACTTCTTTGGTAGTTTGTGGGAAGGGTTCTATTGACGTTGAAGGTGGAGCATTTAATGATGTTCTATGTGTGCCTACTTTGTCAAGGAACATCCTTTCCATCTATCAAATTACACATAGTGGTACAGGAAAGAGTGTAGAGTTCACACCAGATTCTGTCATTGTTCGAGATTTGCATAGCAAAGCTCTTGTTGTAGTTGGGGAGGTTGATAATCATTCTTGGTTCTACACCTTCTCATACTTTTCTCCTATTGATGATTTAGTTCACCCTAGTGTGAACACACTTGAGGAGATTGAGTATGGTTACTTGAATCTTGGAGTGCTCTCTACTCTTGAGATTCTTGAACCTATTGTTGATATTCCATCTCCTACATTGACTGATGCACCTGATGATACTTGTGTTCTGACAGTTTCAGTACCTTGTGATTCAGTGCAACAATGCATACCTTGTCTTCCAACAATAGCTTCATGGGATGACTACTTGTCAGACATTGGCAGTTTGTTTGTGGAATCCTACATTGCAGATTTGGGAGACACATTTGATTCCTTACATCTTCTCTTTGATGAAGGTGATTCTTCTTCAATTGATGCGAGGGAACACTCTGACCCTCCTCTACATGATCAGCCTTTTGAGGTTGATGTGATTGTGGATGCATCTTTACAACAGTTGGAGGAGGCCACTTTCTCTTTTGAGGAGATATCGTCTTTGGAGTATGTTCTACCTTCATCCTTGCTAGATCTTGAGTTTCTTTTTCAGCAGATGAGAGTGTTGTTGCAAAGGGGTTCTCACAGTTTCCAAGAAGTGACTACATCATTGCAGCTTCACATGGTTTGGGAAAGGCATCTTTCAGGGTCAATATAGGGACATTTGAGAAGATTTCAGAGACTTCTTCCATTTTCAGGGTTCTTCATTCTTCACTTGTGGATTGGGGATACTTCATTCATACACCTTTGGTATTGTTTCTTCCCAAGGGGAGGAACGTTGTTCAACAGTTTTGGAGTAGTTTCTTCATTCCTTCTTGAGCATCTTCCATGGGTGCACATTGTACATTGAGGGGGGGCTACCTTGTCTCTCTTCTTCTCTTGTATGGGGGGGACTTTTTCCTCACATGGGGTTTTTTCCTTCTCATGCTGTGTTCATATACTTTTGTATTTCATCTCTCTTTTGGGGGGTAGTTTTTTCCCACTGGGTTTTTCTATCTTTACTCCACTTGTGAGAGATTGCATTACATTTGTACCTGGGTACCTAACATGGCCTAGTAGCTGGGACCCATCTTGCATTGTTTTCATTTGTGTACATTCTCCCTAAGTTGCACTTAAGGGGGGATGTTGGTGTAATTAAATGTCTTGTACCTTTTCCTAGGTCATGATTACACCTTAGTTAAGTTTACTTAGGGACCACATAGGAGGTTGTTGGAGATTTTCCACTTTTGGTGGACTTGACATGTCATTACCTCATCACTTCCACCTTTTATGGACACATCATGTGATCATCTCTCCACCTTTTGTGGGTGATCCACCTTTTGTGGTGATTATCACATTATCTCTTCCCACTTTAGGTGGAGTGATAATTTTTCATTTTTGTCTCATGTCATAAGGTTATGAAACTTGTCATAATCTTATGCCCTCCTATGTTCTCACCTTGGCTATATAACCAGGGGTCTCCTATGTAATTATTGTACCATTCTATCATCTCACATTATTGACATTGAATACAGTTTATTCTTGTCATATTCTATCTCTCTCTTGTGCTTTCTATTAGGCCTCTAGATCTTGGGTGGCTACCTTCATATCCAATTCTTACAGTTTTAATTCAAACATTGGAACACCTCGATGGTTTACCGCCAATGTCGAAAAAGAACTTGTTAATCTCTTTTTTGTACCCACTAAAAAGTGGTGAATTCCCACTCACGAGTAGATGCTCGCCATAGTGGATGAATTAGTTTTCTTTGTAATCTCTTCCCCCCACTGAATTAGTGGTTGTGCAGAAATATTTCATGGTTGGTTCACCGCCTAGCTCCATTCAATTGTAATTTCATTTCAGTATTGTTTAGTTTTCTCTGCCATATGACAGCACCTCTCCTTCTTTGGGATTGAGTTCATTTTAAATTGGTTTTCAATTTTGGAGCTAACGCTAATCATTAGCGTAGTGCTGGTTTGTGTTATGAAATTTCTAAGAAAAGACTAAGGGGCATATTTCAGTGGTATTAGAGCAGAAGTTCCTGCCATCCTATTAGGAAAAAAAAAAAATGAGTATTGCCACAATGGATTTCAATGGATATACCGAGCAGTACAAGAGGCAATGTGAACATGAGGCTTCCATACTCCATGAGGAATATCAGAATATGACAGATGATTTTAAGAACAATGTTTTTTTTACTGCTACTTGAATTGTGTGTTGATTAGGAAACTTGGAAAATTGGGTGTGGTCATCTACATCAAGAAAAATATTAGAAGAGAAGTAGAACTTGCCATGGTTGAAGGGTCAAGGAAGGAAGAAAAAGTGTCAGTTTGTGGGTTGCAACCCACATGTAAGAAAATTGAAGAGAAAAACTAGTCAAGTAGTGTTGAAGAAGACACAAGCATGGTGCATGTTTTCTTCAAAATGATAGTGCACTTGACAAAGATACCTTGGAAAATGAGGAGATTAAGTTAGAGTCCCAAAATACACCCATATACTTGCATGGGATTGGAAATAATGAAGATTGCTTTGGTAAAAAGAGCATAACAATAGTCTTGAGTCCTATTGAGGATTCATCTGATGAAGAGCTTGAGACAAAAGACTTCACAAAAGATTTCAATTGTACCAATGTGCGGGTTGAGTTCACTAAAGAAGAACAAATTGAAGAAAATGCTAGTGGTTTCACTGAAGTAGCCTATAACCACCTTCATGTTGATAATGTTTCTAATGATTTGGCTGAGTTCAAATTGAATCATGTTGAAGATTTGGTGATGAATAATTCTCCACTTGTTGCTGACCCAAATTTCCAAAGGATTCAATATGAAGAAATTATGATAAGTGACCAAGAAGACTTCTTGGGTATGTTTGTGGATGCTAATGATAAGATCAGTAACACATTTATTCATGATAGGTCAATTGAAGAAAAGAATGGTAAATTATTCAAAGCAACCAGATTTGATGATTCTTTATTTCAATACAATTATAGTGACTTGGGTGGTATTGGATTTGATTATCAAACTGCATCTGTGGAGAAAATTATAGATGAAGATTTCAATTTAAGTGGATTGGGGAGTGATTCATTCAAAGGGCCAACAATCTAAGAGGAGCATGATGATCTCTTTCCTACCGATCATTACAATCAAACCTTTCACATTTAGGATCCAGGCATGATGTCACCAAGGTATGATAAAGAACCAGAGTGGGATAAATTCCCCTTTAATCTTGATGAAATTCAAAAATCAATTTGCATTGCAAGTAATGAAATGATCTTTGGAGGAGAAGTTGCAGCAAAGGCCAATGAGAACGTGAATTCTTATATTAAAGAGAAGAATGTTTTAAAATCAAAAAATGGTTTGGGCCTTTCAGATTGACACACAAGAAGAGTATGAAATCTTGAAAGGGAAAGATAGAGATACTAATTTTCTTGATGAAGTTATTGACATGCCTTCTATTCAAGAGTTATGTAGTGAAGAGGTTAGTAAAGAAGCTAATTTTGAAAATCTTTCCAATGAAAGAAAATAAAAAAAGTTGATGTTTGAAGAGAAAAGCCTCTTTGTCAATTATGATCAAGGGCCTAAAGAGTTGCAAGTTTTGAAGGATAACTTATTGGTTTCAAAAGAGAAAATAGTTAAGGTGTTATTGTTATCAATAGTTTTGCACCCTGTTGAATGCAATATTCAGCAAACTACTGAAACATGGAAACCTCTTTTAGATGTGGGTGATCTGCGTGAAAGAGGAATCTCCAGAGTGAGCTGGTTCTCCGAATGATGAATTCTATTTTTAGTGACTTCTTAAGAAAAAGGATAGAAGGATAAACTGGACTTAAAATATAAAACTAAAATTCTATTACCCTAAAAATATTGATCAACTGTAAGAAGACCCTGATAATAACTTACTCTCATCAACTCTTTAAAATTAAATTCTCACAATCTCACAACACATGTAGTTCAACAGTGATTTATGCAAAGGTTAAATTAACACAAGGCATAACCTGAACTAGCATGCAACTCCTGCAAATTTCTTGACAATAGTAAGAAAATAAAAGGATCCAACAGATTTGAATCACAAAACAAATCAAATTACTATTCCAAGTCATGAAAAAGAACTGAGAAAGGGAAATTCTACTATTTTATTGAATGATGGAGTGGAATTTTTCAGAATCTAAGCACACATAAGTTTACAAGCTCCCCAATATGTGTAAGGGCAAGAAACTCTAATCTGAACTATTGAGAATGGAGAGCTGAAAAGACTAAGTCTTTGAAAAGAACTCTCAAGAAAACCCTAATCCGAGCTCAGAAAAAAGCTAAAGGAAAAAGGTTTCAAACAATCTCAAAAACTGCTTTAAAAGAAAAAAAAAGCACAATGCTTTCATGATGAACTTGTCAAGCCTCTAAAAATAGGCTAAATCTGATTTAAAAGCTCAAAAACACCTTATCTCTCCAAGACAAGTCTCAAATCCGACCAAGAGGAAAATTCAATCAAAGATCTGCTAAAAATATCAAGAAAACATAAAGCAATTTATAGAATATCACTTTTATGAGTCTGCTTTACAAGATGCAAATTTTTTACAATTTTTCTATTTTTGCAATATAAAGATTGAAAATATTTTGCAAAGAAAAAAAATCTCCTTATTTCTCCATTACAACATTCTGATTTTCTCACAAAATCATAAAATTTACATAATCATTATCTCTTCTCATCTTATCAAAAATCCCATTGGTTTCAAATTAATCAAAGTAAAACCCTAAAAAGATTATTGACCCTAAGTCATAGGGTATTCACAACTCACCCTTAATTGATTTTCAATATTCGAGGCCTTCAAAAAGACTAAGGAAAGAAAAAGTCTTAAAGACTTAACCTTAGATCTAACAAAGAAGATTTGGCCCCCACATATACCTTTAGACTTAGACTTCAACAAAGTCATAATGCAAAGGCTATAATTTCGACCTCCATTTGACATTCACCACATGTGTTTTAATTGAATATTCTGGAACAATATGATGTTCGAATTAGGGTTCGGTCAAAACAGAATCGAACCCTAATGATCACTCATTTTCACTTCCCACTTTGCGAGAGAAACCCTACCGCTGCCATGACTCTGTCAAGCTCAAGATCGAATGCCTTGATACTCTTCTCCATACTCATCAGTTGTCTAAAAAACTTCAGTGGGTAAGCTTGCTTTTATAATATCAAAGTTTTTCACTTCAGTATCGAAATCCCAAAAAGAGATAAGGCTGTGGCCTGTATGAATTTAGTTTCTGATTCTTTTCTTTCTTTTACTCCTCCATGCCATCATGAGCTCGAGCTTCATGGAAGACTCCATGAGAGAGCTCTTGGGTTACGCTTTTGCTTTATTCTCACTATGCACAAGGTGAGCTGTATGTTCTTAGACTCTATGGCTCCACCCTTTCGTTCATTATGGCCTTAAGGTCATGGCTTCACATATTCTAATATTTGTTACCTTGCTTTTCTGTGTGTTTCCCATGCTTACATCAATCATTGCTACGCACCATTAACACCATGAGAGCTCGACTATCTTCTACAAACCTGAGATCTTATCATTTGGACTTCATCTAGGACTCTTGGCCATGGCTAAAGGATCTTTGTGAAATACAAAATGGTAACTTTCCTTGCCAAACATTTTTCTCTCCAGAGACATAAATAATTTCTTTCCTATTTATGGATTTCTGGCCATCTTCAGGCCATGCCAAAGGTGCACTGTAAGAAGCATTTTTTGTGGATTTCGGGCTCAACCCAAAACAGAAAACCTACCATTATATCCATTTGAAAGCATTTCTATATATGGGTATCACAGAAATTTGAATAAAACTGCATCGTCTTCCCTCTGCATTTCGACCCAACTCAGAGAACTTGCTTGCTAGATATTCTTGCTATTCAATTCCAGATCTCACATGGGTTATCTTTGTAATTATTTCTTCTGCACTTTGAAGATAACCCTAAAAATGGGTACTCGAAATCTTTAAGGGAAACTGCATTTTTCTGTATTCTGATGCTAAACTGAAAGTGGGTCTTTGGGATTATTAAAGAAAATTACATTTTCTTCTCTTCTAAAGCTCGACCTAGCATAAAAATCTTCACATTTTGTAATTTACTACTATTTTTATGAGAAACATGTATGGGTATCATAGATTATCATATTTCTGTATTTTTGAAGACACACCCACATGTGGGTATTTGAGATTTCTGAAGAGAACTATATTTTATTCAATTCTAAAACTTGATTCACAACTAATGGCCATATACAGTTCATGCCATACTTATGCATCAAAATGGCTTCTTGTTATTTTTTGGGCTTGACCCACCATTGCTAGTTTTGTTTCTTCATTCAGGTCCAAAACTAGAAATGGGTATACTGAAACATAATGGAACTCTCATTTGACTATTAACCCTCATGTAGATATTCATTATCTTGAACGAAAACTATTCTTTTGTTGTTTCTATTGGAAATCAGTATGACTTTCTGTGATGTTCACAAGATTCTAAAAAAATTGTCTTGAAATTTAAGAAACTCATATGTGTATTGAGCTCGAAATTGTACATTCCATTATGGTCTCCAACTGTATTTTGTTGCTCATCTTGTAGATATGACAGAACCTTTACCTTACTATTTTGACAAGAACTTAACTGAGTAATCTGAAAATGATCAAAATCCTATATATTTGTTGTATTTAATTCATGGCTCAACCAATTACAAGTGATGTCTTACTTTGACACTTGTAACTCTTTTGAAGACACAATAGAACAATCCCTGTTATGCGATATTGCCTAAGACATAAAAGGTTAGTTGGCTTTGACAATTTTTTCAAGTAACTCTTTGAAGAAATTTGAATGAACAATAATTGTTGCCTTGCCTTAAGCATTGATAGATGATCCATACAACAACATAGCTTTCTACTCATAGACATTTGCATGAACATTGATACTCTTCATTCTTGAAGCTCATTAATAGTATTTGAAAATTTCTCTCTGTGTAGAAAATTTGAGCCCCCTTAAATCATTTTAACTCCTTCATGAATATGCATTCTGATTACTTGCTTGATATTCATAATACTGTGTTTGTTTTACTAGCCAACTATGACTGATGATTAATTCAACCCTTGAATGAATTGTTTGTGCTAGTTCTCAACTGTAACATGGTACTCTTCATGCATTTTTATGTTCCACTTTAAATAAACTTTTCTCAAATTTGTTTTCTGTCATGATAAAAACTAATATATATGACTACGACTAGCACAGCACATGAACCTATTCAACAATATCTGATGTGATTGCACTCAGTTGAACTTATTTAGTGAACTAAACTCGTTGTTCACCTGTAGCCTTCAGAAAGAAACCCTGATTGTTATGAATGCACAATTGGTTTCGTTACTTGATGGATTCTCGGTTTTATTCTTTCAATTGTATTTCATTTCATTCAATGTATATGATGAAGTATCTTTTAAAATCAGCCCATTTAAAGAATAGGGTAGCATGCCGAGCTCTACCCTTGTGGGAGCCCATTTTACTCCACATGCTTGGTCTTCAAATAATGTTCAGATTCATGACTTTACCTATACCTACACAAGGAAACAAACAATGTTAGCATAAAAACACGATGATTATGATCTTGCTATTTCTCCTTCAGCTTACTTCTTTCATACTGCACTTGATTGATTGTTTCAATGCATTGCTAATAGTATGTTGTACTATTATAGGTGCATCATATAAGTTACATCATAGTCAGAGCCACTGACACCCCTCTTTTCCTCTTACAAGTCGACAGAGCAAAAGAAGACAAGGTGCACCATTCAACATCAAATGCCGATAATTAGGCAATGATGATTATGATGTCACTTATGTGTTTTACTTTCTGCATCTTCAGTAGTGCAATGTGCTATTAGCAATGTGTTGTAACAGTTATATCCACGGCTTGTGTGGATCTTTGATTTCAATTATGCTCTTCAATTGAAAAGAAAATGCATTTTCATGCAATGTTGTAATATCATTCTAATTGTGAAATCAAATGAAACCTTGTAAAATATGAGTTCTTTACGAAATGAATGAAAGCATCTAAAATACTATTTTTCTCGTGTACTCAATTATGTATTTCTTTTAAATCTGCAACATTTGAATGGCACTCTCAAACTCCATTACTTTACTAAAATGCATAACTATTATTTAATGCACAAAGTAATGCAAAACAACAATTAAAATTCAATCTGCAATTCCACTTTATGGTAAATAACAATCAGCCCACTCCTCCATTTGAGCTGAGGTGAAAAATATGTAAATAAGAATCTATAGTTGCACTGGGTCTAAAGATATTAAGAACTCACCCATCTTGCTAAAATGCATGGGAATCACATGGATCTATGTGTGTTTTCACTCTCTGAAAGCCTTCTCTCGGCCTTCCTTGTTGATATATGGCCTAAATCCTTTTAAGCTCTCACAATTCTTAGGGTGGCCCTCCAAAACCTTTTCAAAATTTGAGAGAGAACTCTTAAGATCTCCTATCTTCAATTGAACCTATCCACAAAATGCAATGGCCTCTAGCTTTCCTTGATTGATGTCATGTAGTAGCGGCCAATAGTGTCATAGTCACCTTTACTATGATAAGATCATGCAAGTTATAATATGAATTCTCGATTTCATGAGAGGGTGGTCAGTTGAAACAAGAGTTGTTTCAGTCAACTGTTCCACAAAAAAATCTTGCCTTGTAGTGAAGGAAAAATGGTTTGCTAATGATCAATGCCATTGTACGCTATGGTATTATTCAAAGTCTCTATGCATCTTTTTCCATTCCTTCATGAACACTACCATTTTCACTAACTGTGAGAATCCTACAAGTAAAAAATGCACAAAATTGATCATAGATATTTATGTAGAGGCAGAACATCATTTCCTAATGCCTCCATACAAGTTTGTTGAGCCAAATCTAGTTCATGACGCTCAAAATGAAGAACCCCAATGATGTTTAACAATTGAATGGATATTTCTTCTCCACTCTTCTTCAGAAGAGACTTTGGCATCTTAAGAGAATCTAAGGATGCACTGGGGTTTGACGATATTAATAACTCACCCATCTTGATAAATGCATGGGCATCATGTGGATCTATGTGAGTAGTCTTTCTTAAAATTTCCAAAGCCTTCTCTACCTGCAGTTGTTGAGCATATATATGGCTTACAAATTTTAATCTCTCATAGTTCTCAGGGTGGACCTCCAAAACCTTTTCAAAATTTGAGAGAGAACTCTTAAAATCTCCCCGATGAGATAAAAATAACATCATCATGATAATACCATAAAGACCTGGTTTATACATGCAAAATATCTATCCTCTACCAATTAATTAAATTTTAAGAGAAATAATTGCTTAAATTTTAGTGAGAAATTGTATAAACTTTATTTCTTTTGATTCCTTGAAGTATTTTTCCAATACAGATTTAATGGGTTGTTTTAAGTGTTTTGTAGATAATAATCGGTCAATCAAAGTTGCAGATTGAAGCATCCAGTTGGCACGTGCTCTAGAACAGGTTGAAGATATACGCTGGAAATATGCTCCAAAACTTTAGGGTGGTGGACTGAAGATGTAGTTGTTCTTAAAGTTGTTATTTTTGTTATCTTTTGAATTAAAGACTTTATGGCTCGACTTGAGCCTCATAAATATTGTGTAATGGGTTTAAAGATATACGAGTTATCCGTAGATCTATTCTAGATATTTTCAATGGTTATCCATACCATCTTAAATATAGGATGTAGTTACAATTTCTCTATAAAAGATATGATCTCTAGAAGTAAGATATACAGTGAAAAGTAATGTTATACTGTCAGAATGTTTCTGAGGTTTATGAATAAAGAGATTATTATCTAAAATTTTGAGTTATGAGTCATGGATGATAACTATGATTGATAGAAGTGTTTCTGAAATAGTTGTGAATGTAAGCTGAGAATGAATGTGATAACCCACGAGCTAGCCACTTGATGAGAGTAGATAAATGTTTTCTTTTATTATAATGTTGTTCTGTAGAAAATCATTAAGTTTACTGTTATGAAATTTTAGTTCTGAAGTATTTGTTATCTTTTCACTTCCGTAGTTTCTGTTATTAATTGTTAGAATCTTTATTGTTAAGAAAATGTTTTATGGATTGCTATAAGTTTTTCTGCTTTCATAATTTTCCAGCTTCTTAGTTTAGTTGTTTCTGTGCTTTTCAATTTAGTTATTATGCTTTCTAAATTAGTTTTCTTACGCTTCTAGTTCAAGAATTTTCTGTTTTCTTAGGAATAAATTACTTTGCAGTTTTATAGTTAGACAGTTTGAAGTTAGAATTAATCTTAAGTTGTTCTTAAAAGTTAGAAAACCTGAGGGAGATACTCTAGACTTCTTCTATTGCAGAATGCCTTGAACACTACCTGGTCAAAAAATTGAATATTATATTCTAAAGTAATGGGACCTAACGACAACCTATCACTTTTTGGTGCCGTTGCCGGGGACCCCGTAGCTTCTTTTGCTTAAGTGTTAATAGAAGATTCCTAGAATATCTCTTTTAGGCCAAAAATACTATTTGTGGCTTCCTTTTCTGCATGGTCAGGAAAAGAGGCCCTCACATTCGATTTATACCAAAGACCCCCAAAAATACATCCCAATTATACACATAGGAGGCCCAAGGCTCGTAAGACCATTTTGGTCGACAAAATACTTCTTGAGCCTAATCCAATCTCGCAGGCTTTCCACTATCTCCTAAGATCAACCTATAGTACTTCGTTGTCGATGAAATTATTTTTTGAGGAGCACATTCTTCTAAACATCATGGGAGATTAGAGAGTAGAAGCAACTATAATGATGCTAACCGTAATAAATAATGATCCTCCACTATCAGAATATTCACTTATCCTATTGTTCGATGCAATGATGATACAATGACAGTACCTCTCCACTTTCTCCGTCCGGGTAGGTGGTTTATCTTCGAAGACCTGCACTACCCTTCTTTGAATTTAAGGTCCTTGTCAAACCTATGACTATAAAAATGACAACTAGAAATTGAAGTTGTTTCCTTCTACTTTGAAGGATTCACCATGCTATTTTATGGGACTACTGTCTGGAAGTATTACATCTTGGGAAGAAATGGAGACTGTGTTCTCGAATAAATATCAAAGTTATTTTAGGGTGAGTGATCGTAAGGAAGAGCTGTTTAAACTTAGGCAAACCGAGGATGAGAGTCTAGAGGACTATTTGGATAGGTTTCTTTTCTTATCTAAACGATGTGGATAAACGACCATTAGTGTTGAGATTATCAAGACTATATTTCTTAAAGGACTCGATGATGATGCAAGAAGAAGTCTTGATTTAATGGGAAAAGGTGACATGTCTCAGTTAAACCTTGAAGATATATATGTTATTTGTGTCGCAATTTCTCACGTACTTGTGGAAGAATCCGAAAAACAAATCTTTTCAAAGGGAATAATGAGATAGGTAAGCTCAAAGAAAAAATAGAAAATCTTAAGGAAGACATACTTGTCCAATTGAACACTACATTGGATGGTATACAAGCAAAGCCACGTATCCCTGAGACCTTGTCAATCTATTGTCCTAAGTGTCAAAATAAACATCTTTTACATGAGTGTCCTTTAGACAAGGTTAATGTTTGTCAACTTTGTGAGCAAAGCCACCCTACCAATCAATGTGAGCTTCTTACTGATCTTAAGAATACTAAAAAAAAAACTACTTAGGTTCAAGAAGAAATAAATGTGCTAAATCAACACCAAGAAGGTAATTTTTCTTATGGACATAATTCCAATCCTGCATGCAAACCCCAGAATAACTGGGCTGGTAATCAATGGCCTCCATCTTGGAATTAGCCCTATCTTCCACAATCTACTTGGGGAACTCCTTATTGGGGATCTCCTAAATGGGTAAGTCAATAATGGGGAACTCAACAATGGCCAAACCAGTCACAACAACAATGGTACCCACAACATATTGCTCCCCAATGGAATCAAGGACAAAATCAATTTTATACTGGTCCTAGGAGGAATCAACAACAAAATTTGTTACCACCACCACAAAATCTTCCTCAAACGAAGCAAGTAAATCAACCTCAACTTCCAGCACAACCACTTCCCAATCCTAAGAACAATTGATAGAATACTCTGGTATATACTACTAAGCAAGATTGTCACAGGACTTATTGCAATTCATTGTGGAAATGTTTAGTTACATTCCGGTAGGACACTTCAATCGCCCACTATTGAGGAAGTAGTGGACAAACCTATTTACCCTACCCGCAAATATTATTGAGTCTTCAACAACAGGAGCTGTTGATTTACCTCGGGAGGAGGGAGGTTAGTCTTTGACTGAGTTTAGTAAAGATATCCCTTCAAAGGAGAAAACTCAAGCACCATTTCTAGAGCATCTGAAATCAATAATTCTGAAAGATACTCTAGAAATGACATTAGCCTCTGAAACTGCATTAATTCAGGAAATTAAACAATTGCAAATAGAGGTTCCTTTGCTGTAGGAAATAAAGGAAATTCCTGAGTTAAATCAGTTGATCAAACAACTGTGTATTAGAACTCCAGGAAGGAAACCAAATGAAATAAACACTATGCACATTGATGGTTATCTAGCTGAATTTTTGTTTGGAAAGACTATTGCTCCAAAATATGATGATCTTGGGAGTCCATTGATTACTATTATAATTAATGAGGTAGCAATACCTAATGCATTGGTGGATTTGGGAGTAGTTATTAATGTAATGACGGTGGATGTAATGGAAAAATTAAGTCTTACTGATTTAAGTCATACAACTATAGTCTTATAGATGGCAAATCATTCTATATCCATTCCAAAAGGTGTTATAAAAAATGTTCTTGTTAAAGTTGATGGATGGAAATATCCAATTTACTTTCAAATAATCCAATCGCTTACACCTAAAGATAGTTATCCAATAATTTTGGGAAGACCATGGTTGGCTATTGTCGTTGCTAGAATTGATTGTCGAGAAGGAGGAATGACCATTTCACATGGTCTAGATAGTAAACGTTTATTTTTATATCCTCCTGCTAAACCTACTGAATATAATAAAGTCTAGGTTGATGAACCAGAAGAATTTAGTGGGCAAGACAGTTTGGCCTCCTTTTCCATGGTAGTGATTAAACAACATGGAGAGGAATTAGAGGATGAGTTAGTAAATGAGGTTGCACACTTGGCTATAGGTTCAAGTGAAGAAGTAATAGAGGATGTACCAAAATTTTTGGGACAACCGATTGATATAAGTGGTATGGAACAAAATTATGTTACCATGGGGATGCCTTGTCCCTTGGCTAATATGATTCTAGAACGAGTTATTCTTTGATGATATTTTACAAGATTTCAATTTACTTATACCCTTATAGTTGTCCTCTCAACACTTTGTTCAATACACTGGCCACTCGCCTATCTAGGAACAAAACAATTATGTTGTTACTAGGAAAAACTTTGAAATGTCACCAAATAGTTGGCTCGAATAAAACATGAGGATAAATTATTTAATGTATGGTAAAAGGTCTAAAGCTTCTTTGCTTGGGACTATACGCATATTGAGGGATCTTACCCGGAGGTTTGCAATTAATTACATTTATAATTCGGGATTGTACTATGAGACTCTATTCATTAACCACAGAGGAGACCTTTAACTCCGCATTACAGACCATGTCGCACAGAGATTGAGAAACTCCTCTGCAGGTGATTCTGTCATCCTATCTCTCATATAAGTGTACAATGGTATTCGTAATTAAAGAAAAATGGCAAGTGGAGAATTTGTGTGGATTATAGAGAACTCAATAAAGCCACCTTTAGAGATTATTTTCCCTTACCATTCATTCACCAGGTTTTGGAAAATTTGGCTGGGAGGAAATATTTTTCTTTCTTAGATGGATTTAGTGGTTACAACCAAATTTAGGTAGCACCAGAAGACCAAGATAAGACAATGTTTACTTGTCCTTGGGGTACATATGCATACCAATTTCTTCCTTTCTAACTTTGTAATGCTCCAGCGACTTTTCAGAGGGCCACCTTCACTATATTTACAACACTTGTCAATGATTGTGTAGAGGTTTATATGGATGATTTCACAGTATATGGGTCAACCTATGATGAAGCTCTTTAAAAAACCTGATAGGGTTTTGGAGGTTTGTGAGGAAAATCGACGGTCGCTTAGCCATGAAAATTGTTTAATAATGGTGGAACAAGGAATAGTCTTAGGCCATCACATTTCCTTAGAAGGAATAAAAATTGATCCTAAAAAAAATGAAGTCATTCAACAATTGACTGTACCTCAAACACAAATAGATGTTCGAAGTTTTCTTGGACATGCTGGATATTATAGAAGGTTCATAGAAAGCTTTAGTAAGATAGCAACCCCTATTTTTTCTCTCCTCCAAAAAGATGTGGAGTTTAATTAGACGTCTGAGTGTCAACAATCATTTGAAATGATAAAAGAAAAGCTTTTCTTTGCTCTTGTACTATATGGACCAAATTGGAGTCTTCCTTTCAAGCATTTATGCCGATGCTTTGGCCATGCAAACAGGCAGATAGGGAAAGAAGATGAGGATGGGGTTAAAACAAGGCTATATTTTATTAGCAAAACCTAACGCTCCTCGGCCTAGAGATTGATAATGACGACATAGTTCTGAGTTAATGGTCGAATAATGAGATGGTTACTACTTCTTCAAGAGTTCAATGTGACAATACTTGACAAGCCAGGGAAATTTAATGAGGTGGCACACTTTTTATCTCGAATCAAACAAGAAGAGGGTGATCGAGCACCTATACAAGATGAGTTACCAGATGAAATTTTTTTTTCTATCTCTATAAAGGTTCCTTGGTTTGCTAATATTGCCAACTATTTAGCTACTTCTAAAGTACCTCTTGAATTTACATCAAAACAAAGGAAGTGAATTATTCGAGAGTGTGCACCATTTAAATGGATCAATGGGATTTTATTTCGTTCTGGACCTGATATGGTTTTGAGAAGATGTGTCAGGGTTGATGAAACTTATAGTATTCTGAGGGCCTATCACGATGATCCTCCAGGGGGTCATTATTATGCAAAAAGAACTTCTCATAAAATTTTAGGTTTTCGGATATTATTGGCCTTCAATGCATAAAGATGTTAAAAATTATGTTCGTCATTGTGATGAATGTTAAAGAGTAGGAAGACCAACTACTCCTACAAAAATTCCTTTGCAGCCTCAGGTAACTTTGGAACCATTCAAAAAATGGGGGTTGGATTTTATCGGCCCCATAGATCCTTCCTCTCAAGGGAAAGAATACATATTAGTTTGTACCGATTTTTTGACAAAATGGGCAGAAGTTCAAGCTTTACGAGTTGCTAGAGAAGAGCAAGTTGCTGATTTTCTCTATAACAAAAAATTTCTTCGATTTGGAGCCCCCCGAACTATCGTTACAGATCAGGGATCCCAATTTATGTCTAAAGTTCTCCTAGCATTCACAGACCATTTTTAGGTGAGCCATAAGAAGTCATCCCCTTATCACCCTCAAGCAAATGGTCAAGTAGAGGTGACTAATAGGGAGTTAGAAACATACTGACAAAAATTGTCTCTTCAGGAAGAAGAGATTGGGCCAAGAAATTTCCTGAAGCCATTTGGGCGTACAATACAACATGGAAATCTACAACTAGATTTAGTCCCTATGAGCTTTTTTTTGGAAAGAAACCTCTTCTTCCCATTGAATTTGAACTTCAAACCCTACATACAACTATGGAGTTGGGTCTAGATTTGAAACGAGCTCAAATAGAACAATTTTTATAGTTAAATGAGTTGGATGAGCTTCGTTTAGATGTTGTTCATTAAACTGAACTAGTTCAACATCAACAAAAAATTTGGCATGACAAATATATTAAAGGGAGAGAATTTCATAATGGTGACTGGGCCTTGCTATTCAATTCAAGATATAAAGACCATAAAGGAAAAATCAGAACTCATTGGTTGGGGCCATAAGAAATTTTTGAATTTTTCTCGAATGGCACAGTTCAGTTAAAACCTATTGATGATGATTTACAAACTCTCTTAGTTAATGGTCATCGCCTACGTATCTACCATAAACTAGTTAATAAAGAAGAATTTACAAAGCTGGTAGAAATGCAAGGAGAGATCCAATGCATTGACTCTGCCAAGGCAGAGTCTTTGATTTAATGTTTATATGTTATCTAAAAAAAATAAAAATAATATATATAAAATTTTGATGAAAAATTGTAATAAAAAGACATGTGTACCCAATTTATCTTCAAAGAATTTTTCATAAATTTTTGGACTTAACACATGTTTTTATTTTGTAGGACCTCTCATAAAGGAATAACAACTTCTGGAGCACCGTTCCAAGATGCTTCAGAACTTGATCATTCAGCTGGCTAGTGCTCTGAAACTTGACGGTCTGAATGCCCGATGCTCTGGAACCCGCTCTTTAGCCTACTATATTGGAAGGATGTTCTTGTGGAATGATATAACTCTTGAAGTTTGAGTTAAGTGGTGTTCGTGATTTTCTTCTCTACAGTTGTTGCTCTGGTTGCTGATCTAGTTGCATCTTTCGACGATGCTCTGGAACTTTCATCTGGTTGTTGCTCCGACTACATCTTTCGACAATGTTCCAGAACTTTCATCTGGTTCTTGCTCTGACTACATCTTTTGACGATGCTCCAAAACTTTTATTTGGTTACCGTTTTGGCTGCATCTTTCGGCGATGCTCTGGAACTTATCCATTTTCTAAGCTCCCAATGCATGCCTTACGCGTGCTCCGAAACTTATTCATTTTTTCATTTCCCCAACTCCTTTCTAAATTTTTTTTTCAAATCTTCCTCAATGCTTTGATGATCGTACATTGGTACATGCGCCTTCTTTTTCCATTATAAATAAAAGTCACCATAATAGCCTATCTTCATTAATGACTTTATCATCCATGAGCTTCCTCATTCATGTCATAATAATTATACTGTCACCTCAGCCAATACCCTTGCATCATCCGGTCAAATCGGTAAAGGTATAAGATCTTCAAGCGATCATGGAGTGGAAGTAAGTACAAATTTTTTCTTTAAATAAGTAGTTATTTTTGAATAAAATATGATTGATTGGCAAGAGTTCCTTTCCCAATTTAGTAAATTGATCCACTTGGTGATTAATTGTTAAGTACACTACTCTTTTTGCGGCCCTTCATGCAAATTGAAATTATTACACAACAAGCTTCGAGCAAGAGTAGAGTAAATGATTACAATCCGATCATATTTTTAAAAATATCAGTGCACAAGTCTTTGACATTATTGAATTTTTCAGCAGGGTGGTAAGCAAGAAAAAAAAGGGCGGTACAAAGAAGAAATCTGAGCCGGCTTCTGCAGAAAAATTGTTGGGGTTAAGTAACATCTCTCGGCTATTTGAAGAAGTGGTTTGGTTGGATTTTGTCAGGAAGTTCGAAGGGTATAATGAAAATCTAGTGAATGCATTTGTGGAAAATTACTCTAATGGTCAAGTTATTCTGCATGGGAAGTGTTTCAAGGTGAGTTCAAAAATTATCTCTTCTATTTCAAGGTTAGAAGATTCTGTCATTAAAATATTTGAAACAACACAAACCACATATTAGAAATTATCAGAATTATTCCTTAGACAAGGAGACCCTCAACCCATGATAGTTGTCAGTACTAGGGGACAAAATAAGGGGTTTCAGCGAGCTTCTATCTTAGAACCCTGGGGTACTGTTGTTGCATGGATTATTAGATATTTTACTTGTGAAGGTCAACTCACTACTGTGGTAGGACCAACATTCCACATGTTAACACATTTGCGGCATGGGAAGGAAAACCCTGCTCTAAGGGTTAATTTGCCCCATTTCTTGAATGATTCTATTAATTATTTAATAGAAAGATACAAAACTGGTTCAAGGCCATTAAAAAATCATAGGTTAATTCAATTGATTTGTAAATATCATTTTCGTAAGAAACCTAAAAGAAAATGGGAAATTTTTTTGGGGAAGTTTGATATGCCTACATCAGGAAGGAAGTTAGAATTACGAGAATCTTCAAAACAAGTTGCTTCACCTTCTAGAGCAACTTCGCCCGAAGACCCTAAGGCTTTTAACCCCAAATTCCTACTATAGTTGGTGAGGAAGTTCCAGAATTTAGAAATGATGAGTTTGAAACTCCGACCCAAATAGAAGATGTAGAGATAATGAACCCAAATGTGGATACTCATCCTGTTAAGAAGAGGAAAAGAAGAACTATTCTTCTAAATGATCCAACTATTTTAAATTATCAGGATACTCCTCCTTTAAGGCAGAGTAAAATATTATCCTCTGGATCTACAGAAACCCTAGCACAGAGTAAAGAGAATAGGTCAAAATCTAAAAAGAAAAAGAAAAACTTGGAAACTGAGGAGTCAATTCACCAATCCTCAGAAAAAAAAAATGTCTATTGAAGAAGTACATTTTCACTTGGTGTCTGAAGAAGATGATGTAGAACAAGAAAAACAGGAAATAGAAAGGGGACAATCTCCACTTCCTATGGAGGTTGATGATAGTATGTTAGGAAATTTGTCTCCAATTATTAATAAAGTTGTTGAAATTGTTGAAACTGAAAATATTAACATAGAATTGGAAAAATTGAAATTAGAGATAGAAGAGTTAAGAAGTTAG
Source organism: Sequoia sempervirens (assembly GCA_007258455.2). Classification (NCBI taxonomy): domain Eukaryota; kingdom Viridiplantae; phylum Streptophyta; class Pinopsida; order Cupressales; family Cupressaceae; genus Sequoia; species Sequoia sempervirens. The sequence goes on along the minus strand of VDFB02353493.1, from coordinate 359,335,475 downwards.
TTTGCATGAAAACAAGGAAAAGATGGAATTACAACAAGAGGAAATAATGGTGTCTAAGACTGTAATAAATAAAAGGGATCAAGAAATTCAGGATTTAAAGTTGGAAATGTAGGGAAAAGATACATCTATTAGTGAGCTGCAAATACAAATTCAAGATTGTAATGAGGAAAATAGGATACATAGGGATGGATTAAATAAAGAAATTCAAAATTTAAAAGGAAATTTTATGCTCATGTTTTCAGACTTTGAAGAGGAAAAGAAAAGACAGAAGGAAGAATTAAATGCTTCTCTTAGTAAGATTATAGAATTAGAGCAAGACTTGCAGGAAAGCACAAGTAAACCAATGATGGAATCCAAAGAAGTTCAAACTGAGCCAACGGTAACTGAATGATTCCAAATTCAGATTCCTCCATTATTAATGAAATGGATGGAATGGTGTTGTTTCCTAAGGAATGCACAAGTTGAGAATAATAGAATGAAAATGGAAATGGTGTTATTAAGAGAAGCATTTCATAAAGCTTATAAGGGGAAACAAGATGCATGTCAAATAGCTGAATTTCTTTTATCCTATAGAAGACCATCCAGATTGTATTCAATGTTTTTGAATGAACAGTGTTTTAGATGGAAATTGCTTAGAATTTACAATGACTAGCCTTATGAACCTAATGATAAAGAGTTTGTTAAAACAATTGCAGACTCAAATCCTAAAGAGCAAGATATGCTATGTGAATTCTTTACCCATGATCTTTTGTTAGAAAAGCATACTGATTTCTTTGTTAATATTTTTGTGGGGGAAGTGCAATTAAGATATTTATTGTCTACTATGCGAAATCAAATCCATTGGAAAGGATGTAATAAATAATATGTTCAAGCAGAGAAAAGTATAGGGCTTCAAATGAGATCTCCAAATAGTAGACCAACAAATTTTAAAAATACATTTGTAGCTCTTTTGCTGGATGAAAAAATGAAGGAAAGGTATGATGATAGCTTTTTGAGTTTGTTATAATCATGTCATAGAACAGGGGAAAAAATTGGTTGGCAGGGCTTGGCACGAATGTGAAGAGAGATAGTCTCCATTGCCTATATATCTAAAGAAAAGAGAAGTGATCTCTCCTCTTAGTATCAAATGGTCCTTCAAAAGAGCAGATGCCTTGGCCAAAATTTTAGGAGATCTCAGAACAAAATGGATAGGAATGAGGTACATACCTCCTTTATTGCTATATCCAGCCCCTGCTTTTCACATTAATACAGATCAGGATGATAGAATTTTCAATGAATGGAAACAAGGAGTTTCTTTTTATGGAGGCTTCCACAATTCCCCTGTAAACTTTGATGTCACAACAAAAGATTTGTATGATATCAGTGAAAAATATGAAGAAGGGAGTAGAGGGAAAAGTTATAATTAGGGGATAGGACTTGCCAAGAATTAGGAAGGGGAGGAAATGATGAGGTAAAAATAACCTCATCATGACAAAACCATAAAGACTTGGTTTATACATGCAAAATCTCTATCCTCTGCAAATTAATTAAACTTTAGGAGAAATAATTGCTTAATTTTTAGTGAGAAATTGTATAAACTTTATTTCTTTTGATTCCTTGAAGTATTTTTCCAATACGGATTTAATGTGTTATTTTTAGTGTTTTGTAGATAATAATCGGTCAATCAAAGTTGCAGATTGAAGCATCCAGCTGGCACATGCTCTAGAACAGGCTGAAGATATACGCTGGAAATATGCTCTGGAACTTTAGGGTGATGGACCGAAGATGTAGTTTTTCTTAAAGTTTTTATTTCTATTATCCTTTGAATTAAAGACTTTGTGGCTCAACTTGAGCCTCTTAAATACTGTGTAATGGGTTTAAAGATATACGAGTTATCTGTAGATCTATTCTAGATATTTTCAATGGTTATCCATACCATCTGAAATATAGGATGTAGTTACAGTTTCTCTATAAAAGATATGATCTCTAGAAGTAAGATATATAGTGAAAAGTAATGTTATACTGTCAGAATGTTTTCGAGGTTTATGAATAAAGAGATTATTATCTAAAATTATGAGTTATGAGTTGTGGATGATAACTATGATTGATAGAAGTGTTTCTGAAATAGCTGTGAATGTGAGCTAAGAATGAATATGATAACCCACGAGCTAGCCACTCGAAGGGAGTAGATAAGTGTTTTCTTTTATTATAATGTTGTTCTGTAGAAAATCATTAAGTTTACTGTTATGAAATTTTAGTTCTGCAGTATTTGTTATCTTTTCACTTTCGTAGTTTCTGTTATTAACTGTTAGAATCTTTATTGTTAAGAAATTTTTTTATGGATTGCTATAAGTTTTTCTGCTTTTATAATTTTCCAGCTTCTTAGTTTAGTTGTTTTTGTGCTTTTGAATTTAGTTATTATGCTTTCTAAATTAGTTTTCTTACGCTTCCAGTTCAAGCCCAGTTCAAGCATTTTCTATTTTCTTAGGAATAAATTACTTTGCAGTTTTATAGTTAGATAGTTTGAAGTTAGAATTAATCTTAAGTTGTTCTTAAAAGTTAGGAAACCTGAGGGAGATACTCTAGACTTCTTCTATTGCATATTTCCTTGAACACTACCCGGTTGAAAAATTGAATATTATATTCTAAAGTAATGGGACCTAACGACAACTTATCACTCCCAGCTTCAATTGAACCTGTGCAAAAAATCTTGTGGCCTCTGGCTTTCCTTTACTGATGCCATGCGGTAGTGGCCATTTGTGTCATAATCTCCTTTACTATGATAAGATCATGCAAGATTATAATATAAATGATATTTCATAAGAGGGTGGTTAGTTGAAACAAGAGCTGTCTTAGTCAACTGTTCCACAAGAAAATGCTACCCTGTGAAGAAAAAATGGTTTGCTAAACGATTCAATGTCATTGCACAATACAGGTATAATTCAAAGGCTCTACACATCTTTTCCATTCCTTCACGAACACTAACTTTTTCACTAATTGTGAGAATCCTACAATTAAAAAGTGCACAAAAATGACTACAAATATTTTTCCCCATTTCAAATAGCAAAATTTCCAAAAAAATGCGTTTAAAACCAACAAAAAAATGCAAATAAAATCATGCTTATTTTTGTACCAAAAAAAAACATGAGACCATATCTTGTTTCTTACTATAATGCTTTGATAGATTTTTTCCAAGCATCCATACCTTTTTTGAAATCACTTGTTTTTCGCTTTTAGCCATAGTAGCAAGGTAGTGAACTATTTGATAAAATGCTTTGGTAGACATGTATGAAAATGTGGTAGCATAGAAAAGGAAATGAACTTTGGAGAAAATGCCTCAAAGAAATGCGGTCTCATGGTGATGGAATGACATGATGAATTCCATGAAAAGTGAATTGTTATGGATTTTCTTGGCATTCCATCACCTTGATACCACATTTCTTTGAGGAATTTTTTCAACCAGTTCATTGCCTTGTCTATGATATTGCTTAGTATTATGCTTTGATAGATTTTTTTCAAGCATCCATAGCTTGTTTGAAAGCACTTGTTTTAGGATTTTAGCCATAGCAACAAGGCAGTCAACTGTTTGATGAAATGATTTGGTAGACATGTATGAAAAATGTGGTAGCATAGACAAGGCAGTGAAATTTTTGAAAAAATGCCTCAAAGAAATGTGGTCTCATGGAATGCAATGAAAAGAAAATGCAATTGGCAGCTGCTCCTAGTTATTAGTTATGTAATGTGAAGTAATTGCATAACTTCTTAGGTTTACTTTGTAAAAACTATATTGTAATTGAAATTTTTTCATCTATCGACATTTAGTTATTAGTTATGCAATGTGAAGTAATGCTTTGAGTTTGAAAGATGTACAATGCAATGTAATCAACAATTTGAATATAAACTACAAAAATCTATTTTTTACAATTCATTAGTTAAACTCTCTATTTTATTTTCTCTCTATAACTCTATTGTCGTGGAAATGCCTTTCAATTAAAAAAATAGTTTTTGTCTCTTATTCAACAATTTTTTACATTTTTTCATCTATCAACATCTAGTTATTAGTTATGCAATGTGAAGTAATGCTTTGAGTTTGAAATATGTGCAATGTAATGTATTACAAAATTTGAATATAAACTACAAAAATATATTTTTTACAATTCATTAGTTAAACTCTATTTTGTTTTCTCTTTATAACTCTATTGCTATGGAAATAACTTTCAATTAAAAATAAAAAAATAAAAATTGTCTATTAGTCTACAATTTTTTGTTGCTATGTGTAGAACATTATAGATGGATCAACGTAAAAGGTTGACTAGGGATCAATACCATGCATTTGATGAGAGAATAGTCGATGAGAGGGACTTGTACAAATATCCATGTCCATGTAATTATTGTCTTGGTGGAAAGGTGAGAAAAAGAAGTCAAATTTATTGACATATGATAAGATCTGGGCATAGTGGTATAAGCCCTTGGAATGTCAATTATTATGAAGATATGATAGAATGGATGAATGTGAGAGATGAAGAGGCAACAAACATAGATGAAGTGGCACCAAAAATAGATGGAGAGGCAACAATGTTAGATGAAGGGTTTGAAGTTGATAGAATGTTGAATGAGGGTCTAAATGATGATTGGGTCAAGTTGATGGAGGATGCTTCAAAGGCTGTGTATGCTAATTGTAGATTAAGTCGTTTGACAAAAATCCTTCAAATTATTAACTTGCAAGTGGTGTTTGGTTGGAAAAATGAGAGTGTAGATCAGTTATTGGCATTATTAAGTTTGTTGTTACCACCTGACTCCACATTTCCAACAAAACAAAATCAATGTAGAAAGGAAATAACTAAGCTAGGATTAGGGTGTGAAAACATCCACACATGTGTGAATGGTTGTGTATTATTTCATAAGAATATTTCAAGTGAGAGTGAATGTCTAAAATGTCATGAAGTGAGGTATAGAAAAGGGTTGAAATCAACTATGGTTCCTAGAAAGGTTCTTCGACACTTTCTGATAATCCCACAATTACTCTGAATGTATAGGTGTAGAGACATTGTTGAACTTATGCAATAGCATGCCCAAAATAAGAGCACTGATGGAAAACAATGAAATGTGCCTAATTCTAAGACATGGATGTAATTTGATAATAGATGGCCTGATTTTTCTCAATATCCTTGTAATATAAGGTTGGGTTTGGCTCTAGATAGGATGAACTCATTCTTAGATAAAAGTACTAAATGGTCAACTTTTCCAGTGTTTTTAATAAATTATAACTTTTCTCCATGGTTAGCAACTAAACCATTTTTTTTAATACTATAATTGATTATATCAAGAAAGAAAAGTGTGAATTCAAATACAATTGATGCTTATCTTGAGCCATTATATGATGAGCTAATGGAATTGTGGAAAGAAATTGAAGCAATTCAATCTTTAAGGGATGGTCATTCAATCAATTCAATTTAAGAGCTTCCTTATTGTTTACAATTCATGATCTTCCTACATATGGCACATTGTCTAGTCTCAGTGTTCATGGATTCCATGGATGTCCTACTTGCAACTTTAAGGATTTGTGAGGCACTCAAGAAGTTTTTATAAGTGTATTTATTGTGGAAATCATGCTGACCTTAAAATGGATCATCCATATCATCAACAAAAAACACGGTTCAATGGTCAAGAAGAGAATCATGAAGCACCATTGCTAATAATAGGTGATTACATTGTTGAGAATGGACAAAAACTAATGCCATTTATTGAAAATTATGGGATTGCTAGTAGTAGATATGATCCATGTAATGAAAGCAGTGTGAAAAGGTTGTGCATATTCTATAAGTTGGCATGCTTTAAGGATATAGCCATTAGGAATACTGTTGACTTTATGCATTCTGAGAAAAATATAGCCTATGCTATTATAGAAACTATTTTTGGTGCTTTTGATACTATTTCATCACGTGAAGACTTTCAACAACTAAAGATTCGTTGAAATATTTGGCTTGAAAAATATGATGATGAAAAATATAGAAAACCTAGTGCTCCTTATTTCTGGACAAAGGAACAACATGCACAATTCTTACAATTGATGTCTCAAACCCACTTTACCACTAGATATGTAAGTAGTAGTATTAGAAGCCAAACTGACATTAATGGCTTAAGAGAACTCAAGACCCATGAATATCATGTCATAATGGAGAATATTTTACCTAATGTGGTAAATATATTAAGTTTGGAAAAGGGGCGAAGATTGGTAGTTATAAGGTTGGGCCTAATATTAAAGAGAATGAGTTTACATGTATTAGATCCTTCAAACTTTGATAGTTTGAGGGATGAGGTTGTTGAAGTTCTTTGTCTATTGGAACGGGAATTTCCACCAACAATATTTAACATTTCTATGCATCTTTTGATACATATACAATATGAAATAAAATATTACAACCCAATAAGAACAAGATGGATGTATCCTATAGAGCGATATATGAAGGTTTTGAAAAAAATTGTTCGTACTAGGGAAAAATTGGAAGGCAGAATGTTTGAAGAATATTCAATACAAAAGGGCCATGGGCTTTTGCACATAATATATGAAGGATTTTAAAAATGTCAATCAACGTGTATGGGATGATGGCGAAGAAGAGATAGTTGTAGGAGAAGTATTAGAAGGCAATGGATGTCGCTTCAAGCTATCACATCAAGAAAGAAGTGTGATACATGCCTATATTCTTCAAAACACATCTTCGTTCGATAAGTGGTGTAGGTAAAAAAAAATTACACAATAATTTATTTACTCAATCACATTTACACATTTATATTATCAATCTTACTATTTGTATGTTAATATTTTATGTAGAAAATATGAAGAATACAATCAAGCTTGGATGCAACATCGACCTCAAAGGCGCAAACGTCATGTTGATTTGATTGGAGGTCATTCTTTTCCAAAATTTGAAGAATGGATTGCTAATGTAGTTAGTGATTCAAAATAAGAAGGTCAAGATATAACAATGGAGGAAAGTGAGCTTTCACAATCTCCACATTTATGGGCTTTGCATGGGTGGTAGTACTACTAACCCTACTATACTGTTACCCCGCAACGATCTTGATATGATAGAGCAGTATTGAAGTGAATAGTCACTCAACCACTAGAATTAACCCACCATCCCATGGGAGTCCAAAGGGGTGTACATGGGGTGGTGGTACTACTAGTGCTACCCTGCAATGGTGTTGAAATGATAGAGTGGTACTATGGTACAAGCTCTCAAAGTATTAAATGATTACACCGTTCAATTTCCCAAGATCAAAGGAATGTATTCAAAATTGAAATGGGAAGATTCTAAAATATTTTGCATGAATTGATATTAATAGTGAGGTGATCGATCTCAACAACAAATATTACTTGGGACTCAATGACATTTTGGAAATCATTCGCACAACTCAACGTACTGGAGGCAAGGGAGTTCAAGCAGGAAAACTTTGTAGCTATTATTTCACCAGGTAAGTTCACAAAATCCCTCTGTAGCAAGTGTATAAGAATTGAATTTTCTTCTACAAGTAAACACTTAAAGAAATCAAGTAGGAGTAAATTCTTCATCATGCCACCCAAAAGAAGTCAACTTGCGAGTAAAAAGGAAGAGTCCACAGTTTCTAAATCAAAGAAGAGGTCCCTGCAACAATCCATTTTAGATGTGTTACCTAATTCTATAGACAAAGGATTCAAAAAGGTGTTTAGAGATACAACCCATGGATGTACATACCCAATTATCCCTATCTTAGGGTGGGATTTGTTTTAGTACTTCTATGACAAAAGGGATGACAAGATTCTAGTTTTGAATCCTTGGACCTTAGATTTGGAAAAATTGATAGTCCCAAATTTCTTCGTAGATGATGAGTTTATTAAAGTATTGGAACAATATTATCACTTGGCTACCAGGTCTATAATAATTCTAGATGGTTCACCATTAATGGTGCTAACTAAAGAAGCAATTATAGAGCGTTTTATGTTAAACAAGCAGGAAATCACTAAGATTGACTTGGAAAAAAGTGAGGAGGATTATAGGAGATTGATAAAAATCTACAAGAGTGATGAACTTCCTTTACACATGAAAAAGGGCCTAAACAATAGGATGATACCTATCTCCCCCTCCCAAATTGAGCCATTTTCCATAGAAGAATTCCAAGTATATTTCAAAAGAACTTATTTTTATTTGTACCAAGTGCTTGGAAGAGATGTTGAAGAGAGGATGCAAACCTATCTCATGATGATGGCAATGAAGATACAAATTCCTGAAGTCAACATTGAGTATGAATTTGTTGCTAAAATTGAGAAAGGGCTACATGAGGGATTTTTGCAATTAAGAGAGAACTTAGCTCCCATCACTTTTAGGAAATTCTCTCTATTGTGTCATTTAATATTGTACCAAAACAAAAGTAGATAGACTAAAAGAATGTGTTTGGGAATGACTGATGATGAAGGGAATAGGTTGGTTGTACAAAATTGGTGTTACATCTAGGATAGTAGATGTAAAAATAGTGGTTTTGTAATATTTCATGATGATTTTGTAGTAAAGGTCATGGGCATTCTTGGTCATATTTCACAAAGATTTCCTAATAAAATCATGCAAGTATTAAGACCATTAGCATTGAATCTAAAGTAGGGACACACTCACAATTTCAATGACTAGTTCTTAACAGACCAAGCAATAGTAAGGGTCTATGGGTGTCCTCAAGCCCCACATGTTTTACCTATTTTTTTCTATTTGAATTGAATTTTTAGAATTTATGTGGAAAACATTATGGATGGGGTAGGATGTTATGAAAAGAAAGAAAAAGGGGACATTCCTCCCTGACCTAACTGAATGTGAGGAGTTATCCATAGGGTCTGACACTCTTGAAGAATTTTAGAACTATTTAAAGATGGGGTATTCATTGAATTCATGAGGAGAAAGGTTATTTGATCCTAAAAGGAATATTAATTTTATAAAGTAGACACTTCTCACTAAAGTTGGGATTACCCATGTAATGGATTATGAAGAAGATGTGATAAGAAATTGCTTTACACCTGATGAAGTTTTTCAAAGGAAGAGGAAGTGGCAAATCATAAAGTGGATTGAAGAGGAGAAGAAGAAAAGGAACATTGATTCCAAGGATTCTATGTTGAAGAAAAGGATCCTATCAAAAGGATGAATGCAATAATTGACAACTTTGAAAGATTATATGTTGAGCCAGAAAAGAACCCTGAGGGGCAATCTTCAAAAACCTCCAAGTTGCGCATCAAACCAAGTGGTATTGTAATCGCAGAGCCCCTAACAAAAACTACCACAATACAATCAAAAGCATCCCTTGTGATGGAACCTACACAATTTTTTTTTATGTTACATCTCAAAATCTTGTCACATTTTGAATACTGGGTTGGCATCTAGAGGCTTAGGGTTCAGCTTGCCATCACTATTGAATGGTTTTTTGTGTTAGCTTGGAATCCTTCCTCAAGATACCCTTAGATCTAAATGCTTGTAAGGTTCTAATTTATCATTCACCTTTTGTTGCTCGTTGCTAGTCACATTAAAACATCTTATTTTATTAATGGTCCTGGGGTAACTAGTCCCTCATGCCTAAGTCAGAGTTTCATTTTTATATATAAGGTTGAATTAAGGGCCTTTTTGGCCTTTACATCCTTTTCATTTTATGACTTAGGAATTTTTTAGCCCCTTTTCTCATGTTGTCCTAGAGGGTCCCCTTCATTAGAACAACTAATGGGAATGTGCTTAAAAGTTTTCACTTAAGTCCTGTTGGCCATCTCTCTTTATTGCTCATCACAAATTCCTTCTGGAGTGTATTTTTTGAACTAGTGATGAGCGATAAGTGGTATTGTTTTATCTTCACTCATCATGGATAGCTTTGAGAGCTCTTAATATGAAATAGTGATAAGTGATGTTCTTGCTTCTCCTTGTATTGTTGAAGATTCACCTATCGCTAATGGATTTTGAGCCTTGAATATTGTATTAGCAATCAACGATGGCCTTTGGTCTTATTTTTTTCCTTCATTGCTCATTGTGGATGCTTATGTAATGGTAAGTTTTCAAACATTGATGAGCGATATGTGGTATCTCATGTGTTTCACGCATCACAGATTGGTTTTGAATGTCAAGTTTTGTATTAGCGACATGCAATGCAAATAGTTGGGATTTCTCATCACTAGTTGCTTGCAAACTATATGAGGAGAATTAGTGATGAACGATGGCCCTAGTGCTTTTCTATTTTCTTTTATCACTCATCGTGGATTCATTTCAAAGCTTAAGTTTCAAAACAGTGATGAACAACGAGGTTATCTATTCAAGTTTCTTTCGCTAATTTGAATAGATCTTATGTGTGATGTCTTTTGTATCATTGATTCCATTGTAGGTACATGTGTCTTTTCCTTGCTTCATCGTTGTATCTCCCATCGTTGATGAGATCCAAAGTGAAAAGTTAAATCAGCGATGTGTGATGGGAAAATGAATGTGATCAAGGATGGGTTATAAATTCAAGGGCCAAGATTTCATCGCGTGGATGCTTGCATCACTAATAGAACTGGTGAAGGATGAGTTGTATCAGTCATAGGTAATGACTATTGATTGAAAATGCAACATGGCGATATCTTGACGACATCATATAAAGCAAAGAAGAAAGTAGTAGTATGAGTGGAGAACCGTTGATGTGGTTTTAAAGCAAGATGATCCAATAGGTTGAAGTTCATCACCACAATACTCTCAATGCTAATTGAACCCTAGAATTTGGGGTGGGTCTGCGATGAGTGATGGAGTGTATAAGGGACTATTCTCTTCAAACGTTGGTTTTGTGTACTTCACCAATATTAATGGAGCAAGTATTGAGTTAGCGATGCATGCTAATTGTCAGATGGCATATGATTAATAAAGATTAATAGAAAAAATGACAACATTTGAGGTGACATCACTATTTTCTAGGAACAAGTTACTAAAGGTTGAAAAATGATGCTCATAATCGCCATGGATGAAGTTTTAAATCCTTGAAGATCAACGACCCATATTCAAAGCTAAGCTGCTAAGTTATCAAATCGCTCACATGAGGAGTTCTTAAATCATTAATTATTGCATGCTCCAAATCGTCTATTTAATGTAGATTGCTTATTGTTCATTTTCACCATTTTACAGTTTGTAGAGAATGTGAGGTGTAGGTTAGTGAATAAGTGTGTGAGTGTTAATTTTCCCTAAGCTAAAAATTGAACGTTCTAGTCTCAGGTGAGTTAATCTTTAATTGGGATCTTTGTCATTCATGCTCTAGTTTGCTTAGGAATTCCTTTCTCTAGGACTGGTTGTGATTGTTGGGGTTTGTGGGCGTGCTTCCTTGCAAATTTTATTCAGAGGCTTTTAAGTTGTCAATTTCTACTCAATTTAGACTTGCTGGTTTTCATGCTTTGTTTTGCGAGATGGAAAAGTATGGTGTGCATATTTAGCCAGCTAGGAGGTCTAGCTGGCTTAATGTGTTTAAGTGTTATGAAGATATGTATGTAGCTGAGCAAGAAGTTCCAAATGCTTTTTAGGTTTCAAAGGGTAAGAGGAGGGATCGAGGTAATAAGAAGAAAACAATTGTCTAGAGTACTTACAACTGAAGGAACAAGGGCCACTTCAAAAGAATTGGTCAATTTTAAGGGAAAGGAGCTAGCTAAGCCTATGAAGAAGGCCATGAAAAGAGACAACAGTCATAAGGCCTTCCTGGGAAAACATAATTCTCCCATTTTTCTCTTTGATAGTCGTTCAGATGCTGGAGGTGACACTGACTCGGGATATGGCCAGTATCTTCACTATCTGGTGCCATATGAAAGCTTTGATGAGGACGTGGTGTTGGTTCCTCTAATTTTGTTATGAAAAAGGAGTGGTCAAGCATACTCCAATGTCGACAACTCAGAATAGAGTCTTCTTGTTTTTGTTTTTGATGATACCCCGGTCTTTGCATAGGAGGCACTCTTTTTAATGTGTATGTGGTTTTGGTCTTTTATTCTTCCATGTTGATGTGGAAGTCCTCCGACTAGTATGATACATAATCTTTTGTTCAACGTGGACGTTGTGGCAACAACTAATGGTACTTCGTGCATGAGTTTTTTCTTTTTTCTTCCCTTGCTTTCAAATGATTACATAAAACCACCTAGGGAGTTTCTTGAAATCAGTTGAAATTAGGTTTTGAAATGAAATGAAATGTGATTGTAACTCAACCGGATGCTTATTGCTCCCCTATTTATAAAGGGGATTTCATGGCTGAGAGAAGAGAGTTTAGAAAATTTTGAGTCTAAGAAAGGTCTAGGTAAAGGCTATGCTTAGAGAGCAGTAGAATGTAAATAGATAAGTTGATGAATATATTAGAAACAAGTCTAGAGTATACTTCAAAGTGTATGTTGATCTTAAAATGGTTTTACAAAGTAATATCAGTAATGAAAGAAAATACTAGTTCTAAAATATGTGCTCTCCTTTGTATTTTCCTTGCAAATTATTAATGAAATTGTTAATTATAATTTCAATTGTCTTCTATCATTTGCACTGAATCAATTGGTTTATTTATGCTTCAATTCAATGAGTTGATTTAATGCTAAAATAAGGTCATTGGTTTGTGGGAAAAGGATATAGGATTTGGTAAGGAAGCAATGTTTTAAAATGTAGTGAGTTGGATGCCACAAAGTAGCATGCCAATAGTTCCCTAATTACTGATTTTTTAATTATAGTTATATTACTGATTGATTGCAAAGTATGACTCCATTGTTCCCTTAGACTAGGAACTTGTCTTTTTGTTAGCTTATCTTATGATTGACTGAGCTAGTGATGAACTTGGAAAAATATTTGGAATGGGAATGAATTCATAAAATATTTTTGAGTTACACCATACAAACCTTCAGTAGTACTGTATTCCCTACAATAAATAGAAATTTCATAAGAGGTTTGCCAAACCTTTGATGATATTCGTTTATTTGTGCTTCCTAAGGAATACATTTGTGTATGGAAATGCTCTTGATCAAGTAGGGATATTATGAGCATACATAGGATTACCCTCTTGGGTTTCATAGAGCCCAAAGAGAAGAAGTGGGGTTTTTAATGCTTCACTTAGGTGTTGGCCAATCCTCACCCTTACTAACAATTGAGTTATGGCAGATTCATGGGTAAGGGATGAGATTAAGTTTGGTTCATAAAAAATAACCAATAGAAATTGAAACTCTATTGGGGAATTATTTAAGAAAACCTTTGCAATAGACCATTTTTCCTTGATAGAGTCATGGAGGTTCTAAATTAAAGTTCTCAATAAAAGTGAGTGGCAACTCTGAAGAACTTTGTACTAGTAAAAAATTGTTGGAAGAAAAGGACTCCTAAAGTGAAATCAACTAGTGAAAGAAACTTCATATTGTTGAAGTTTGATCATCTACAAAGGAGGTGGTGACTCTATGCAAAGAACCTGAAAAGTGTGATATTTTTCAAAATATCCAGGTATTTTTCCCCTGTTTTGATTTGTAAGAAGAAATAAATTTGTATGAAATCCATTTTTCAGAGATATGGAAGAAATATTGTATTCCCAATTAAGTGAGTTAAAGCACTAGGGAAGGGAATAGTGATGGTCATTTTACATACTTCTGAGCTGAAATTTATAGTATCTAAATGGGATGGAAGAAGTATGCTTATTTCTGCAATTTTCCTTTTAAAAAGTTTTAGGGCATGAATATAATTGAGCTATGTAGTTTTATAATCATGGTGGGGTAGTTAATATTTGAAGAATGAATACAAATGCTAGAGAAATATACCATTCCCCTGCATTTTCTGGTAAAGCATCAAGTAAAAGTATGTTGGGTATGCAACTCCTAGAGTACCCTCAAAGGAAGTTCTCTATTGAGAGATATAAGCCATTAAGTTTTGGTGGTATTAAAGGTTTCCCTAATAAGATCCCTGATGATATTAGGAAACATTTACCAAAATTTATAGGGAAAAAATATGAACCAACTTCTAAACACTTGACTGCATTCATAGATTTGATGAGTGATTTTGAAATAGACCATGAGGATGTTGTCATCAAACTTTTTGCTCAGTATTTGAAGGAAAATGCTAGAGATTGGTTTTCATATTTACCAATCTATTATGTAGCTTCATGGAATGATTTCATGGCTGCATTTATGGAGCAATTTGGTGAAAGGGTTAATCCTAGCTTGTTAAGAAAATGATTTAGGGAAATCCAACAAGATGAAGAAGAGTTAGTTCCTTCTTTTAACCTCAGATTTATGAAAGCGGTAAAAGATATCCTTGAATACTTGAGACCTAGTGATGTAGAGTGTTTAATTATATATTTAGGTGATTTTTACAATGAGATAAGTTATTTGATAAGGGATAAGTAACCTGCAACATTGCAACAGGCATATCACATTGCTATGGACATTGAAAAAACTATTAAATACTCAATGGTGAAGGGAGATATGGCTGCAAGTGTTTCTTGTCCGGATACACATTATAAAGATGAAATAAACAAGGATGAAAAGGATGATCAATGTGACAACATTTTTGATGTCTCATTTTGTTCATTCTCACAACATATTGAGCATGAGAAAATTCACAATATTTTTCAACAGTGTTTAGATGATGGTGATCAGGTATTGTTAATTCAAAGGTTTTCTAGAATAAATAAGTATAAAGAGGAATCACCATATGAGTTGTTATCAAGGTTTTTTGATTCCTTGTTGGAAATACCTAGGATGTTACGACCTGAAGATTCAATTTGCATTGGCCTATTCTATGATATTTATGAGCTAGGGCTTAGTACCTTGCCCAAGGACTTGAAGCCTCGAGATTTTGATTAGATAATTGATTGGATTAGAATCGTTGAGGAAGAAAAGCATGACTATGAATAAAAAATGAGGTCTCAAAATGGAAAAAGTGCTAGTCTTACTAACAAAGATCAAGAGTTTACTCAAAGGATGGATAAGGATGTTTCTAAAGGTGAATGCCTGCATAACAATACGAATGATGATATTGTCATACTTAACTATTGATGCACTTTAAAAAGTTGATAACTAGGGTAATGAAGATGAAAATTTTAATTACTCTCATAAGGAATATAAACCTTTTTGTGAGGAAAACTTGAAGGAACCTTTTTTTCTTGAGGAATTTGATTGTGTCAATGCTCATGAAATTTTTCCTTCACTGGTAGATAAATAGATTACATGTGATAGACTCACAAAGAAATTCAACTTCTTTAGAATCAGAGCACCCTGATGATATGATTGGTGCTAAATTTGAAGACAAGAATGTCTGTATTCAGACTCTGGAGCCTAATTTTAATGATGGGATTGGTGATGCTAGTGAATAGGGTCTTGTTTTTGAATGTTTACATGAAGCAAAAGTAGGGTGTGCAGATTTTATGACAGAGATAGACATGGTTGTTCTTGACCAAAGTTATGTTGAGAAAGGAAATTGAAAAGTCTACTTGGAGGAACAAAGGCTATGTTCAAATTGTCAGCAATCCTATGAGTCAGTAAAATTATCATTTGATGATGCGGTTGAATATCCTACCACTGATCATATTAAGTTTGAGCTAATTAATCCATCTTTTGAAATTTTTTGTTTCCAGTTGAAAGATGATAACTAGAAAGAAGAACCAAATTGTGGCAGTGATCCTGAAACATAAATTATCTCTGATATCTAGAATAATATGAATGATGCCTTTTATGAGAAAGATCTTTCTCTAAGTAAAAGTGAAAATACCATGGATTATGAGAAACTGATTTTTCAAGGTAATAAAGAATTTGGCAGCATAGCTAGTTTATATTGCTTCGATGAATATGAGCACAAATTTGAAATGAAGCATGTGTATGAAAATTTTGTGTTCATCACATCGAGTGAATGTGTACTCCTAAATGGAAATCTTGGAAGGAGTGTATATGAGGATTTCTAGCTTAATAAGCAGAATGAATATGATATCAGTCAAATTTATTATGAATGTTTCACTTTCCCAGACTAGTTAGATGAGAATTTGGTGGAATATAATGATAAGTTGAGTCAGATGGAGTGTTACACTAATCATATATTCTAGTTAACACCTAATTACAACACACAAATGGACATGAATGTAAGAGATAATTGCAAGATCAAGCACATGTCTATAATGGTTTAATGTAGTGACCACAACATGATCAGCTGGTGGACCCTTCATGATAGTGTTTTCAGCCTGTGCATGGTGCAAACGGTGGAAAACAAAGTTTTTGATAGAGGTAGCCACCATTTTTAAGGTTGGTATGGCCCTGTAACTTGTGTAAATGTTGTACATATGTTTTTCATTTGGGTTTTTTTTCTTGCTTTGTCCTTGGTTTTTGTTCTTTTTTCCTGGTTTGCTTCACCTAAGATTCTGGACTCTCACTTTTTTCTAGAGAAACGCACGTCCCCAACTGGAGCCATTGATGGAATTTGGAAAAAAAAAATCTATCTAAAAATCTTGTCACATTTTGAATATTGGGTTGGTATCTAAAGGCTTAGGGTTCTACTTGTCATCACTGTTGAAGGGTTTTTTGTGTTAGCTTGAAATCCTTCCTTAAGAAACCCTTAGCTCTAAATTCTTGCAAGGTTTTAATTTATTGTTGACCTTTTGTTGCTCATTTTCGGTCACATTAAAACATCTTATATCATTAATGGTTGTGGGGTAACTAGTCCCTCATGCCTAAGTTAGAGTTTAATTTTTATATATAAGGTTGAATTAAGGGCCCTTTTGGACTTTACATCCTTTGCATTTTATGACTTAGGAACTTTTGAGCCCCTTTTATTGTGTCATCCTAGAGGGTCCCCTTCATTAGAGCAACTTATGGGCATGTGCTTAAAATTTTTCACTTAAGTACCATTGGCCATCTCTCTTTATCACTCATCACAGATTGCTTCTAGAGTGTATGTTTTGGAATAGCGATGAGCGATAAGCAATATTGTTTTAGCTTCGCTCATCGTGGATAGCTTTGAGAGCTCTTAATATGAAATAGTGATAAGTGATTTTCTTGCTTCTCCTTTTATTGTTGAAGATTTCTCTATCGCTAATGGCTTTCGAGCCATGAATATTGTATTAGCAATCAACAATGGCCTCTAGTCTCATCTTTTTCCTTCATCGCTCATTGTGGATGGTTATGTAATGGTAAGTTTTCAAATATCGATGAGCAATATGCAATATCTCATGTGTTTCAAGCATTGTGGATTGGTTTTGAATGTCAATTTTTGTATCAGCGACATGCGATGCAAATTGCTAGGATCTCTCATCGCTAATTGCTTGCAAATTGTATGAGGAGAATTAACAATGAGCGATGGCCCTAGTGATTTTATATTTTCTTTTATTGCTCATCGTGTATTCATTCCAAAGCTTACGTTTCAAAATAGCGATAAGCGATGGGGTTATCTGTTCAAGTTTCTTTCACTAATTTGAATAGATCTTATGTGTGATGTCTATTGTATCATTGATTCTCATGTAGGTACACGTGTCTACATCTTGCTTCATCGTTGTATCTCCTGTCGTTGATGAGATCCAAAGTGTGAAGTTAAATCAGCGATGTACGATGGGAAAATGAATGTAATCAAGGATGGGTCATAAATTCAAGGGCTAAGATTTCATCACGCGGATGCTTGCATTGCTGATAGAACTGGTGAAGGATGAGATGTATCAGTGATAGGTAATTTAGCTATTGATTGAAAAGGAAATATGGCAGTATCTTGAGGACATCATATGAAGCAAAGAATAAAGTAGTGGGATGAGTGGAGAACCATTGATGTGGTTTTAAAGCAAGATGATCCAATGGGATGAAGTTCATTTGCGACAATACTCTCATCGCTGATTGAACCATAGAATTTGGGGTGGGTCCATGATGAGTGATGGTTTGTATAAGGGACTGTTCTCTTCAAACACCAATTTTGTGTACTTTATCAATATTAATGAAGGAGAATGGATTGAGTTGGTGATGCATGCTAATTGTTAGATCACATGAGTAATCAAGATTAAGGGAAAATGTGGTAGCATTTTAGGTGGCATCACTATTTTCTAGGAACAAGTTGCTAAAGGCCAAAAAATGATGCTCATGATCATCATGGATGAAGTTTTAAATCCTCAAAGATCAATGGCATAGATTCAAAGCTGAGCTGCTAAGTTATCAACTCGCTCGTGTGAGGAGTTCTTAAATCATTAATTGCTACATGCTCCAAATCATCTATTTAATGTAGATTGCTTACTGTTCGTTTTCACCATTTTTTAGTTAGTAGAGAATGTGAGGTGTAGGTTAGTGAATAAGTGTGTGAGTGTTAATTTTCCTTGAGTTGAAAAGTGAACGTTTTGGTCCTGGGTGAGTTATTCTTTAATTGGGCTCTCTGTCATTCATGCTCTAGTTCACTTAGAAATTCCTTTTTCTTAGACTAGTTGTGATTGTCAAGGTTTGTGGGTGTGCTTCCCTATAAATTTGATTAAGAGGCTTTTAAGTTGTCAATTTATGCTCAATTTAGACTTGCTAGTTTTCACCCTTTCTTCGCAAGATGGGAAAGTTTGGTGTGCCAATTCAGCCAGCTAGGAGGTCTAGCGAGCTTAATGTGTTTGAGTGTTATGAGGATATGTTTGTAGTTGAGCAAGAAGTCCTGGCTACTTATGAGGTTTCAAAGGGTAAGAGGAGGGCTCGAGCTCATAAGAAGAAAAAAATCATCCATAGTACTTACAACTTAAGGAACAAGACCATTTCAGAAGAATTGGTCAAGTTTAAGGGAAATGAGCCAGTTAAGCATGTAAAGAAGGCCAGGAAAAGAGACAAGAGTCATAAGGCCTACCTAGGAAAACATAATTCTCCCATTGTGCTCTCTGATAATCCTTCAAATGCTCAAGATGAAACTGAATCGAGATATGACTAGTATCTTCACTCTCTGGTTCCATATGAAAGCTCTAATGAGGATGTGGTGTTGTTTCCTCCAATTTCATCATGAACAAGGAGTGGTCGAGCATACTCTGATGTTGACAACTTAGAATAGAGTCTTCTCCTTAATTTTTTTTTATGATACCATGGTCTTTGAATGGTAGGCGCTATTTTTAATGTGTTCATGGTTTTTGTCTTTTACTCTTCCATGTTGATGTGGAAGTCCTCCGAGTAGTATGATAAAAAATATTTTTTTCAACATGGATGTTGCGGTAGCAACTAACAGTACCGTTTACATGAGTTTTGTCTTTTTCTTTCCCTTGCTTTCAAATTATTACATAAAACCACCTGGGGAGTTTCTCAAAATCGGTTGAAATTAGGTTTTGAAATGAAATGAAATGTGATTGTAACTCAGTCGGATGCTTGTTGCTCCCCTATTTATAAAGGGGATTTCATGGCTGAGAGAAGAGAGTAGAAAATTTTGAGTCTAAGAAAGGTCTAGGTAAAGGCTATGCTCAAAGAGCAGTAGAATGTAAATAGATAACTTGATGAATATATCAGAAGCAAGTCTAGGGTATAAATCATAATGTATGTTGATTTTAAAATGGTTTTACAAAGTAATATTAGTAATGAAATAAAATAATAGTTCTAAAATATGTGCTCTCTTGTGTATTTTCCTTGCAAATTATGAATGAAATTTTTAATTATAATTTCATTTGTCTTTTGTCATTTGCGCTGAATGAATGGGTTTGTTTATGCTTCAATTCAATGAGTTTATTTAATGCTAAAATAAGGTCATTGGTTTGTGGGAAAAGGATATAGGATTTGGTAAGGAAGCAATATTTTAAAACGTAGTGAGTTGGATGCCACAAAGTAGCATGCCAATAGTCGCCTGATTACTAATTTTAAATTATAGTCGTATTACTGATTGATTGCAAAGTATGACTCCATTGTTCCCTTAGACTAGGAACTGGTCTTTCCATTAGCTTATCTTGTGATTGAATGAGCTAGTGATGAACCTGGCCAGAGATTTGGAATGGGAATGAATTCATAAAATATTTTTATGTTACACCATACAAACCTTCAGTGGTACCATATTCCCTGCAATAAATAGAAATTTCATAAGAGGTCTTCCAAGCCTTTGATGATATTCGTTTATTTCCTCTTCCTAAGGAATACATCTGTGTATGGAAATTCTCTTGATCAAGTAGGGATATTATGAGCATAAATAGGATTACCCTCTTGGGTTTCACAAATCCCGAAGAGAAGAAGTGGGGTTTTTAATGGCTCACTTAGGTGTTTCCAATCCTCACCCTTACTAACAATTGAGTTCTGGAAGATTCATAAGTAAGGGATGAGATTGAGTTTGGTTCATAAAAAATACCCAACACCTTGAGCAACCAAGTCCTAAACGTTAGAAAACACATGGAGTGGCCCCCTTAGTGGCATATGAAATAAGTGAAGGAGTAGGGGATACTAAAGAGGTAGTCAATGTACTTTTGAATTTTAAAGATGATGAAGTTGGTCAGCCAATGCCTAAGCTTGCAACTGATGCTCACAAACCAGAAGAAAGAGTGGATTTACATGGCATAATGATCAAGAAGTGCATGATGATGAAAGGGTGATTGTTGCCCTTAGATTTATAGAAGATTATGAATTTATTCAAACTATCGAGTTTAAGGATTTTTGGTTTAAGATGAAAATGAAAGAATTTTAGGAGAATCCAAATTAATAAGATAGGCATTGAGGAGTCACAAGATGACCAGATTGTTTCCCAAACACTTGAAGAAATCAAGATTAATGAAATTATTGTTAGCCCCCAAGAAGCAAGAAAATTGGTCTTAGAAAGCAATATACTAATAATTCCTAGGATGGAGTTAAAAAATATATTCTTACTAGATCAAGTAAGAATCAAAGAAGATCCCATGTTGGTTTCTAAATTCAATTTATATGAGGGAATGAGTGGCACATGTTACAATCCAAGACTTGAAATCCTAGCCTTTTGGACAAAGTAAAAAAGAACAAAAAAACCAATATTGCTTGATTTTGTAAAATAAATGAGATGGATTTCCATGGTAAAGACACTTCAAGACACATCAACATTGGAGGCAACTACTATGACAATGCACTCAACAATGTTTACTAGGGATGTGGTTAAAGCTATGGAGCTTAGATTTGCAAAATATGAGAAAGCACAAACTAATATGAATGATGAAGTGAAGAGGTTATTCATAAAAAAAAGTGAAATTGAAAGAGTAGTTGAAGGGAGCAGGTCCTTCCCAAAGAAAAAAATTAATGGTATACCAGCCCCCTACCATCCAGACTGATACAGGTGCAATCGCTGTTGAACAAGTAAATGTGCTAAAACAAGAAATTGAGAAGTTGAAAAAGACTAATGAAGAAACAAAGGAAAGAGCAAAGAGAGAAACCCTCAGGTTATTGGAAGAGATCTTGGAGCATAGGGTTAAACTAATTGTGGAAAATTTGGAAAATGTGTATGAATATTATGTCTCCTTGTCACAAGCAATTGATTAGATAAAGGCCCATGTACCTATATTGGACCCCTTATTCAAGAAATGGCAACATGTACATCACACCTTAATGAATTTGTGGAGAATTTTATAAAGGAGTGTTGAGGCCCCCACAACTTTAAAGCCTACTAATAAAATGGTATGAATGGTCATAGATGAATTTCAATACATATCTATAGAAGACCAAAAGATCAAGGAAATAATATTTTCATTTCACATGCTAAAGCAGTGGTTCATGCCTAAGATAGTAAGGGATGATGATCAACTGAAAGGATCCAAGGATTGGATAGACGAGTTTTGAAAAAATGTTCCCAACTGCCTCACTAATTTACAGAAGGATGGTGACAAATATTCACTGCCTCAACTTAACCTTGGAGGAATAATTGCATTGGATGTTGGATACTCAAAATTCATCATGGATAGAAAAGGGTTATTAGATAGCAGATGGAAGAGTCAATTGGCCAACACATAAAATATTCAGGAGCACAAATGGCCTCATGATTACATAGTGTACCAATGGGAGAGTAGATATCTAGCTCCCCTAGAAGAATAGGCCTTGCAGTGAAGTACCAAGCCTTGCAGATATTTTCATGGAGAGAGGACCTTGCCAAATCTGAATGATCATGGGTACCTTACAATGAGTAACAGACTTTCGTATCTTGCGAGTTTTGTGGACTTCAACATCTAATCACTTCTCTTCACTTCTCATATTTCATTTCTTTTATGTAATCCTATGTAAACAATGATAATTAAGACTTTTTTATTTATGTTAAAAGTGGGTAACTGAAAAGACACTTTTTGACATGTCATTCAAGAATTTTTTTTTGAAACATATTATAAAATATTTTTGAAGATCAATAGAATGAAGTTATAATTGGTGGTCGAATTCTAGTTTCAATTGTTTGTTGAAGTGAATTAATAAATGTTATCTTGATGTCTCCATTTTGATCTTTCCTTATTATTTAAATCAATATATCAAGGGTATATCTAGTTTATCAAAACACATTTGCTATCAAATAATTCTTTTTTTTCTACATTTTGGTATCAAATATTTGGTAATTATGGTTAGTTTCATTACATTCAAATTCTAAATTTTGGGAAATTATATACAATAAATAGATTGATGGTTGTTTGGATAGTGAAATTAGCTCTCTTAAAAATTAACTAAAATATCTTGTCTTGAAATATCTAGAAGGATTATTTGAATTAAAGAGGATTTTGTGGTTATTTTCTAACAATGATTAATAATGATTTTACAGTGCAACTAGCTTGCTATTTTTATTCAAGATACAAGTCGTGATCAAAGTCAAACACATACCAAGAAGATGGTACTCTACTTCAAACCCTCAACCTCACTTAGTTTATAGTCTACTTACATGGAGATATTAAGGAAGTTGCTAAAAAATTAATATATATCATTTGTTTTTTGTGAAGGAGAAACCTGTGAGATCCAATATGGCAATGGACCAATATTTGGTTTCTTAAGTAAAGATGATGTCATAGTTGGGAAACTTGTTGTGAAACATCAAGTTACTAATTTTTGGATGTTAAGGCTTCCCAATTAGATATCAAAGATCTTTTATCATCAAATTAATTCAGAATTTTTATGTATAAATGGATTCTTTTATGGTGCAGGTCTTTACTGAGACAACACATGAACCAGGATTGACATTTTTGTTGTCTAAGTTTGATGGCATTCTTGGGATTGGTTTCCAAGAAATTTCTATTGATAATGTTGTTCTAGTCTAGTTAGTGTTGATAGCCTTCATTCTATAATATGTCAACTTCATTCTATAATCTGAGCATATCACCTTTCTTAAATTTTGAACAAAATTCTAAAATCAAGGGTTCAATATGCATATTTTAGGCCTATGTTGAACACTCTGTTTAAGGCATTTTTTGAAAAGGCTATAGTTTTTTAATTGATTTAACTTTTTTCTGTGTTTGGACTTACTTTTGTAAACTTGCAATATTCTTTTTGAATTGAGACTAATAGTAATTTTTTTGGTTGTATTGAGGCATAACTTCATTCATGGTGGAAAAGGCAACACCCTGTTGCTCATATTAGATGGCATGTTGCATATATAGGAGGAAATATTCTAGCTAGGTTATTGTTTAATTCATTGAAGGAGAGAGCTTCATATATTGGACATGATCAACACTCTCCTTAGATTCTACATGTTATAGCTTGCTCCAGGAAGATTTCCCATGCTGTAGAAGTTTTAAGAGATGAAAGGGGCATGTGCTCACATTGAAGGGCTTCAAGCATGTGTTTCCATCATTGCAGAATTTTTTTGGAGAAGTTTCTTTCTTGCAGTCATTTCTGTACAATATTCTAACTTAGATATTATAATACTCTAGTATTTCTAAGTTGTAACTAGAAAACCTTTCTTTTATTAATAAAGTTCACCAATTTTTCCTTCTCAATGGTTGTCTTATTGTGTGCAATTGATGATTGATGTGTATTGTTTTATGCTTAAATCCTCAAATATCAATAAATTAAATGACTAAATATACTACTAATTGACATCAATTAATAATTAAATTGACTAAATATACTACTAATTGACAAAAATCAGTGAACAGTGAATAAATATGACTAGATATATGAACAGTGAAATCAATGAATAAAAATGACTAAATGTACTACCAAATAGATCAAAATGATGATTAAAATTAATGACTAAATACACTACCAATGCATAGAAATTGGTGAATAAAAATGACTAAATAAGTGACCAGTTAACAACAATCAATGACTAAATATATCAATGAATAAAAAATGACTAAATATGTGACCAAATTATAGTAATCAATTACTAAATCAACAACTTATAAATATATTAGTGAATAAAAAATGACTAAAAAAGTGACCGGATTACAACAATCAATGTCTAAATCAACAACCAAATATATCAGTGAAAGAAAATGACTAAATAAGTAACCATATTACAACAACCAATGCCAATTGATGACTAAATATACTACCAAATCAATCAATCAAAAGAACCAATAAATGACTAAAAATGGTTTAGTCATCAATCTAGTTGCGTTATATATGACTAGCAATAAACTACTAATGGTCACGTGACCAAGTTTAGTCATTTATAAGTAGTTTTTAGTAGTTTTTTCAATACTTTAATGTTGTTTTTGTACTAGTGTAAGGAGCATACAAACTTCCACCACTATCACCATCATACACGCAATATTAAAATCCACTCTACACACCATATAACACCCATCTATATCAAAATACCACCTACAACTCATCAACCATCCCATCATATAACACATATGCACCCCCACCAAATCCTCAAGATGATTTTTCATCACAAATTAAGATTCTTACACAACAAATACAAGAAATACAAATGGGGAAAACAAAGAAACTACAAGCAAAAAAAAACTTGTGTCCATACCCCTTTGATAGGAACATCATGATGATACCTTTACCAACTAGATTTGGAGTCCCAAAATTTGAAAAATATAGGGAGTGGGGAAATCCAGTGGATCATATCAAAGAGTTTTGTGTAATGTGTATGGAGGTTTCTTACAATGATTCCTACTTGATGTTCCTTTTCCCACGCAGTTTGGGAGGCTTGACAATAGATTTGTTCTCACAATTGCCTTTGAGAATTCAAACCTTCCAAGAGATAATCAATAGGTTCATATATCATTTCTCCTATAACCTAGAAATGGATGTGAGCTTGGAAGAGATATACACCCTCAGAAAAAACAAGGGTGAATCCTTTGCAAACTTCCTATAATGGTGGAGGTAGAGAGCTAGCAAGAGAAAATAGCTTATTCCTGAGGAACAACAAGTAGGGATCATCATTACTAATGTAGACATAGATCTATCATTTCAATTAAAAATAAAATGTGTCACATCCTATGACGAGCTTATCCCTAGGGCCCTTAACATTGAGAGAGTCCTTATTGCATAAGGGAACACACAATCTTACAAGGACAATCGACCATCTACTAGTTCTAACGACAAGCCCCACTTTTGGGCCAAG
Source organism: Sequoia sempervirens (assembly GCA_007258455.2). Lineage (NCBI taxonomy): Eukaryota > Viridiplantae > Streptophyta > Pinopsida > Cupressales > Cupressaceae > Sequoia > Sequoia sempervirens. The sequence goes on along the minus strand of VDFB02353493.1, from coordinate 359,310,069 downwards.
AACTAAAATGTTACTAGTGACGATGTCATTGATGCAAAGGTGGTCCTCAGTTCTCCTAGACAAGAAACTATCCAACCCATGAAAATGCAACAAACAAACGTGTAGCTGCCAAACAATCAACCAACAATCAATGTTGCAAACACTCAACGTGGACCACAAAGAAAAAATAGTGCTCATAAACAATAATTCACTCCCTTAGGGGAACCTATGGAATATGTGTTGAAGAAGTTAATATAGTCTAACCTTATCACACTCCCATATTTATCAAACTAACAAGAGCCACAACGCAAGCCTCCTAGCTATAGAGAAGATCATTTTTTTGAATTTCACCGATACAAAGTTCATAACACAAAATTGTTTTATACTTAAGCATTTGATCCAAGATCTTATTGAACAAGGAGACATCAATGTTGATAAAAAATATGGAAATAAAAATCTAAGAACTTACACAAACCCTATCCCTGATCATACAAAAGCAAAATATTTAGGAAAGGCATCAACTTCAAACAACATAAACCATACCCAAAATACCATGGTGGGACACATTCATGTTATTCATTCATCTCAACATGAGGAATTAGACATGTATCAAGATGCCATTTTAAAACAAAGTCCAAACCAATCAATAGTGTCTAGCAATATTTCATACCATAATGGCATCAAATATGTATTAGATTGTGATATCTATCCCACATATGACTCAATGATTGGGCACATTGAAGAATTCCCAAAGGAGCAAGAAATATCCCTTATTGCACTCATACCTAGAAAATTTTGTGAAGAGTCTTTTAACAACGATGTATCATCCACCCAAGGATCATGTCAAGAGGAGGATCTTGAGGGTAATGAAATTTGCTTCGAATTGAGTTGGGATCAAGAACCTCTATCCCTAGAGTTTCATCAAGAGCTGAGGGACATCTTCCAAACTATTTTAAACTCCAAAGATATCCTCGATACCACCCATGAGATGTTTCTTTCTGATGGACATATATACATTCTTCATTGAAAACAAGAGTCTCCCACTCTTGATATTCCCCCACAAGAGCAAGTGGTGGTCAAGATTCTTGATCATTATAGTGAATGTGCATCATCAACATCTTCTGAATCAACACCAATTTTTTTTGAAGCGGTATCAACAGATAGCGATGTCATAGAATCAGAGCAAATAGTTCATATTCTTGAACAACAGGAACCCATAGCAATATCATATGTTCATGACAAGTCGTATTCAATGGATATGGATGAAAGGATATATTATTAGGGCAAAGGATTAGGTATTGATAATAACTTCACAACGTCGGGGGAAATCTTATCTAATGTAAACATCAACATAGGGGGCATGAAGGACCCTTATGGGGAAAATATTGTCCACACTACAACTAGTCCTATCATGAATTGTCATCCACCCATCATCTCATACACAAATTGGCACCAACATAAAAAATAAAGATTCCTATCAAAGCAAGGAGAAGATCATAAAAAAAATGTATTAAAGAAAAAAGGACAAAGTAAATACAAATGGATACCAAAGAATACGAAATAAAATAATCCCAATGAGACTCCATCAGTCAAAGAAACTATCGGGAGAAGTCCAAAAGGGAAACATATCCATCAAAGAAGTCCACAAATACAAAAGAAATCTTCTCAAGTGATATACAAAGGATATCAAGTAGTTTTTCCTAATTCCACTCAAAGCTCTGTTTCCACCCATCATCACTCAAATTCCCAAGTTTAGAAAGTTAAAGGTTCCAAATCATCGACCAATACATCTCATATTCCTTCATGCATGTCACTGTCCATTCCATCCATGATATCCAATTCTCGCATTGACCATGTGTTGGCAACTACCCTTCATCATAAGGATTCCAAATGCACTCTATCGTGATGTGTGCACATAGACAAGGTTAATTCCAGTACCAACAAGGAGGATCAAAGATCTCAAAAGTTGCATTCAAGTGCTCGTGTCTTAGCAAAGCAGCTTCTTCAAGAAAGAAATCGTTGGCACGTTATGATAGTGGCCTCTACATCAGTACCACCAGGTGGTTGAACATGAGGGTAAAATAAAAATAAAAATAAAGAAAATAAAGAAAATAGTAAAAATAAATAAATCGTCCTCTAGTGAAACCAGTTTAGTGGTACTTTGGGCATGTACTATGATAAAAACCTAGAAAAAATGCGTCATGAGCATAATTAAGTGTCTATATGATCCTTCTCATACAAAATTATCTCATTCTTGTCATGAAAAATCCAATGTTCCCTCCATCCATCCAATCCAACTTTATCCATATATTTCGATTTATCTTGATCTTAACGAAGATTCGACATATACTTCAACTCTACTCATGGAAAAATCTTGACAAGTTCTTTACCATTTTTGTCTCATGAAGTCCCATAGCCCATATCTAGCATGATTAAACTTTGTTTACCTCTTCACATGTGCATCACCTATCTTGGTTTTTCATTGCACTATGAAACATTGCTAGACATTGGGGGTAGGTTCTTGCACTCTTGTTTTCAAATAACTCTTGATCCATGTCTTGTATCTCATAATGTGACATTGAAATTGTAATCTAAGGTATCATTTATCCTTAGAAAATCCAAATAAAGTCATAAAATCATCAAAATCCAAAAAAACTTGCAAAATCATCAAAATCCAAAAATAATTGCAAAATTCAAAAATCCAATAACATAAAAATCTTGTATAACCAAAATCCAAAAACATTCAAAAAGTTGTAAAGTCAAAATCCAAAACATCCAAAAAACATCAAAATCCCTAAATAGGTCAAAACATCAAAAAATAAAAAACATAACCTTGTCGAACTATGAGTTTATGAGCTTGAACGTAGGCAAGTCCATCACTGATGTGCCCCTGAGACACATTAGGCCAGTCCTTAGGAGTCCATCATAATAAATTGACATCAAGTGTTCATATCTCATCAATGAATGGTTATTGGTAAAATTTAGTTGAACTACATGGTCTCTACGTGTATAATGTAGGCAAGGATAATCTTTGATAAACCCTCGAGGCCCTAGGTTAGTCCCTCTTAGGTCTTGGTCAAAACTCATAAAACATAAAAAAAATTGAAAACTCAGAAAACACAAAAACATTTGAAAATTTGAAAACCCAAAACATTGGAAAACATTCAAAATCCTAAACAACCTCACATAACCTAAAAACATAAAAAATCACATAAACATTCGAATAGACCAAAAATGGCCTCAAAACATTGCAAAATACCAAAAACATTGAAATATTCCAAAAAAGTCCAAAATCACCCATTCCATTTCGCTTTCACTCACAATAAACTTCCATCCATAATAAATCGATTGTCATCATCAACCTTCAGTAAAACAAACAGAAACAGGTACACCAATAACTAGCAAGCAAACCTTAAACGTGAAAAATCATACTCATGTTGAACCACCTGGTGGTACTGATGTAGAGGCCACTATCATAACATGTCAATGATATCCTACTTGAAGAAGCTACTTTGCTAAGTCATGAGGTATGGAATGCAACTTTTAAGAACTATGATTTGCCTTGTTGGTACTAAAACTAACCTCATCTATGTGCCCACATTGCGATAGAGTGTCGTCAGAATCCTTATGATGAAGGGTAGTTTCCAATACATGGTCAATGTGAGAATTGGATATCATGAATGGAATGGATGGTGACATGCATGAAGGAACATGAGATGTATTGGTCGATGGTTTGGAACCTTTGACTCTCCAAACTTGGGAATATGAGTGATTATGGGTGGAAACAAAGCTTTGAATGGAATTACGACCAACTGCTTGATATGCTTTCTACGTCACTTGAGAAGCTTTCTTTTGTATTTCCACTGATCTCTCTAGGGGGAATGGTACCAACTTAATTCCTTTCGTTGGGGAAACAGTGGGGCATCTAAAAAATTAGGAATTTTTAAATTTTTGATCTAAGAAGCAATATTAATCCAAAAAAGTGTTAGTCTTTGAACCAATATAGCAAGTACCTCGCTTTAAAGAGGGGCAAAATGTAGGCACTTAAAATTGTCCTGACTGATATTGTACACTTGAATATGATTATTAACACCATTTTGTCTTAAATTCACCTTCTTTTCATCTGTTTAATTGAATGATCCTAGTTGTTTAATTAAATGTATCAATTTCTCCTATTAATCAAATGATCATTATTATTTGGAAAATTCACCCCCTTTCACACTAATTTTCATCTTGTTTAATTGGATAATGTGAATTATTTAAATTAAACACCTTATTTCCTCTCATTTAATTGAATAATCTTAAATTATTGAACTAAATGTCATTTGCACCCCCTTTTCATTAAATAAATAAATTATTTAATGAGCATCCTAATTTCACTCAACTTGCACAATTAAAACTTTGTTTTAATTATCTAATTCCTTTTTTCCCTCACCCATCCACTTGCATAGGAATATTCCCTTGGAATATTCTTCCATTTGAATTCAAAAAAGGGAATATTCTTTTGTAACAAACTTTGTAACAACTTTGAAAGTGTGTTTCTTTGAATCATTGTGAGCCATTGATTAACTCTTTGATCCGTGTGATCTTGCATTCTCGTCCATTGATGAGAATCCTTGATCCATGCCTTCACCTCTAATTGCATCTCAACCCTTGATTGATCAAATCAATCTTGATTGTTGATTCATCATTTTCTCCTATAAATACTCCTGATTTTGGAGAGAAATGGATCCACTTCCATTTTAGCAAAGTTATGATGCATATTTCATCACTCATATTCATTCATCTTGCATCCATTTTGGATTTTCATCCATCTTTAGCTTATTTTTCATCCATTTTAGCTTTCTTTCATCAATGTAGTTCATTTAGATGCTCGTTTTATCAAAGGGATTGGGAAAGGGTCGCCATTCCATATCAATATGGCACCAATCCTCCAATGGGATGAGGTTTGAAGAATTTAACTAGGTTCTATTATGTATTTCTAAATATATTTTGTTTAAATGGCTTCTTTGTTCTATATTTTTAAACATTTCATCACCTGATTATAGATTAGTTAGTTAAATATTGTGTACAATCTATTGGATCTAGTGTATTTAGCTCATACTATGATTATAGTCACAGTCTCAAACCAATCAAGCTTCAAATAAGCCTAGTGAAGGGTAGGAATACCAAAGGAAAGGGGACAAAGGATTTTGTAACAAGTGGAATAATTCAAGGAGGGATCATAGGGGAAACAACAATAACAACAATGTTGGAAGGAATGAAAGTAGTTTAGAAAGGCTTGGAAAAAGGATCAAGCCTTTGAGAGGATTCCATACTTGTGGTGGTGATCATTTTGTAAACCAATGTCCCAACAAACTCCCAGGGACGCAACCACAATGGAATCTACTACCTTAATGAAAAGTATTCCAACAGAGGATTCATGCTACATTAGACAACCAAAAATCTGACTACTAGATCACTCTGGTGGAAATATCAGGTACTTTGTTTGGTACACTTATTTTCATTCTTATTGATACTAGTGCTACTGAAAAAACTCACCTAGAATAGCTAGTGGTATACCTAGAAAATTTGGCTATATGGAAAAGTCTTGGATGATTGAATATGCCAACCAGACAAAAGCAATGTCTATTCAAAGTAAGGGTTGAGCTTCTGAGTTTCTCCTTGGAAGTGAATTTATATGTAGTTCCCCTAGGATCCTATGATGTCATTTTAGGGATGAACTAGTTGTGGAAACATAGAGCCAAAGTAGATTGTCATACAAAAAAAGTGGAATGTTTAGACGATCTAGGTAACTGGGTGTTCTTGCAAGGAACACCAAGAGAAGTTATGGTGTGACAAATATCCATTGTACAAATGCATAGGGTGAAGAAGAAAAGTTGTCAACTCTTCACTATAAAGAAGGAGAAACTTTAGGAATACAATGAGTTAATTTCGCAAGATGATGTTGTATATGATGGACCACAAGACCCCCAAGATGTTGAAGAAGGTGAGATGGTATTTAGAGAGGAATTACCTGGATTTCCTCGTAAGAGAGTGTTTGATTTCTTCATTGACATAGTTCTAGGGTTGGAGCCTATATCCAAAGTGCCTTATAGGATGATCACAAAAAAATTCATAGAGTTAAAAGCTCAATTAGAGGAATTGTTGTCCAAGGGACTAATTAGACCTAGTGTTCTACCCTAGGGAGCACCTGTAATCTTCGTAAAGAAGAAGGATGACACATTGCACTTGTGCATTGATTTTTGTTTGCTTAATAACTTGGAAACAATAAAGAATAAGTATCCATTGCCACTAATCGATAATATCTTTGATCAAATGAAAGGAGCGGAAGTATTTTCAAAAATTGATCTACATTCAAGTTATCATCAATTGAGAATCAAGGATGACGATATATCTAAAATAGATTTTAGGACAAGGTATGGTCATTATGAGTTCACAGTCTTACCTTTTGGATTGATGAATGAACCTGCAACATTCATGAACCTAATGAATAATGTATTTAGAGGCTACTTGGAAAAAAATGTATTGGTATTTTTGGATGATATTCTTATCTATTCCAAGAATGAAGAGGAGCATCTCAAGCATCTAGAGATTGTTCTCCAATGGTTAAGAGAGCATAAGTTGTATGGGAAACTCTCTAAATGTAATTTCTTTCAAAAATAAGTACAATGCCTAGGTCATGTGATTTTAGCTGATGGGATTGTAGTTGATCCAGCTAAAATAAAAAATAGTACTTGAGTGGCTAGTGCCTAAGAATGTGTAGGAAGTTAGAAGTTTTATGGGTCTAGTTGGTTACTATCAGAAGTTTGTTGTGAACCTTTCAAGTATAGATTTTCCCATTACCTCCTTATAGAGAAAAGGAAAGAAATTTAAGTAGATGCAAAAATGTCAATCAACATTTAATCTACTCAAGGAGAAGTTGACCACATCTCTGATACTAAAGGTACTAGATCCATATGGTAACTTTATTGTTATCAGTGATGCATCAGGAGAAGGTTTGGGTGGAGTATTGATGTAGGATTGGCGATTCAGTGTCTATGAATCAAGGAAGCTAAAGCCTTATGAATGAAATTATACTTCGCATGAATTAGAGTTAGTAGAAATTGTACATGCATTTCAGATGTGGAGACACTATCTATCGAGAAAACCTTTTGAACTAAAGATCGATCATCACAATCTAAAGTACTTGTTTACTCAATTGATCTGAATGCAAGGAAAAGGTGGTTAGAGTTGATATCTAACTATGATTTTAACATCAACTATATTAAGGGGAAGGATAATCGGGTTATAGATGCCTTAAGTCGTAGGAGGCATATCTCCTCCATGATATTGATTCAAACCAATTTCAAGGGTCAAGTGTTGCAAGAGTCCAAGGGTGATGAATATTATGATCAAGTCAAGTAATCACTCACGGATAATTTGCAAGACCCAAGGTATGAAGGATTTCATTTTGAACCTGATGGATTGCTAAGGTTTAAAGGGAGAATCTACATACCTAATTATATGGAATTAAGGAATTTAGTATGGAAAGACGTTCTTACTGCACCATATTCTGGACATATTGGTGTGACTAAGATGTTAGCTGATGTGAGGCCATTATATTTCTGGAAAGGAATGAAAGGGGATGTTACAAGAATTTTAGCGAGTTGCTTAGAATGTTAGAGGGTGAAGGCAGAGCATCATCACCTTGCAGGCCTATTGTATCCTCATGAAGCTCTAGAAAGTAAGTGGAAAATAATTAGTATGGATTTTGTGCAAGGTCTTCCAATGTCAAGGAATACACACAATTCCATTCTACTAGTAGTGGATAGGCTTACAAAGGCAAGTCACTTTATACCAGGGAATCTAACAGATGGAGCTCCTATTATAGATTGAAAGTTCATTCAAGAGGTATTTAGGTTGCATGGAATTCCTAAGAAGATTATCTTTGATAGGGATGCTCATGTGACTTCTAGGTTTTGGAAAACCATGTTTTCTTCACTTGGAACACATTTGAACATTAGTTGAGCGTATCATCCAAAAATGGATGGTCGAATTGAAAGATTGAACCAAGTCTTAGAGGATCTACTAAGGATGTATTGCATGGATCAGTAATACAAGCGTGAGGATTATCTACCTTTGGTTGAATTTGCATACAACAAATCTTATCATTCTATGATCAAGATGGCCCCATTTGAAGCATTGTATGGTAGAAAGTGTCAAAATCCTATAAATAGAGGAGAAAGTTGGTATTATTAAGTAGAGGCTAGCAAAATCCAATGATAGGAAAAAAAGTTATGCAAATGCCACACAGGTACCTAGACATTTCTCAGTAGGGGAGAAGGTTTTGTTAAAATTTAAACCTCACAAGAGTTCCATAAAGTTTAGAAAGTAATTCAAACTAGCTCCACATTATTTAGGTCCTTTTGAGGTTCTTGAGGAAGTCAACCCTGTTGCATATAGAATTGCTCTGATGCTAGCTCTAGCCAAAATGCATAATTTTTTCCATGTGTCATACCTAAAGAAGTACATGCCAGGGGCTAACCATGTTATTGATTGAAGTTCTTTACAAGTACAAGACCTAGGAGTGGTAATGATCGAGCCTCTCAAGATGCTTGGAACATGAAAGATTCACTTACGTAATAGAAAGGTTTTGCAATGTAAGGTCCAGTGGGATCAATATGCAAAAGTTTCCTCAAGTCATGCTAGATTTTGAGAATTCCTAAAAACAATGATGTTTTATGATACTATGTTTTATGTTTCTCATGTCCATATTGATACTTAATAATCATCAGGGACGATGATTCACAATATGGGGATATGTTACACTCGTTGTGTTATTACCTATTTACTTTCACCTTGATGGGTTAAAAATGCTTTTAATATATATATTTATGATTATGTTTTGCATATGAATCTTGATGGAATATGATGAATGAATTTTTGATTCAATTTGATGTTTTATATTGATTTTGACAATGAAATATATGATGCATATGATTGTATTTTTATTGGCTAACTATTGTTATGATGTACTAAGCTAGATGCAGGAACAAGCTTGAACCTTTGGAAGAGATGGGAAGTATCACTTAGGAGAAGAATTTGGTCTAGAAACCCTGATGAAGCTAATTGAGCATACAGAAACTCACACCCTAGTTGGTCTAAGTTTCAAGTCAAGTTAGTTTGGGTGAATGGTAAGTAACCTTCTATCATGGTTGTGAATATTTATATTGGTTTACGATCCTTTTTTATGAATGTTGTGATTGAGAAATGTGATTAAGTAAATTTATGTCAAGTGAAATTCCTTCCTTGTGTTTTTATATTTATATCTATGAGATATATACACAATGTGTATATATGTATATACATGTATATGTCTACGATGAACTCATACATATGAGTAAATACATGTATGAGTTTATGTAGGTAGATGTATCTAAGCATGCTCATGGATGGATTACCCATATGCATGGGAATGTCGATTGGACAAAGGTGGCCCATATATATGTGTGTGTGTGTATGTCGATCGATAGAAATGAGAGCATATGTGTTTTAAAACAATTTTATGTATATACATACTATTTATATATCTTAATATATATATATGTATGTATATAATAATGTATATACATATATATTAATATACTTATATATTTATGTATATATTATATGATTCTTATTTCAATATATGTTTATATATTTATTAATTAGCAATTAATGTATTTGATAAAATTGAGAAAATAAATATATATACACATATATATATATTAAAGATATGTTATATATATATACATGTGTATATATATATATATTATATGATGATAAGTGTTTGAAATATATTAAAGTGCATTGTAATAGCGTTAAAGTTGATATGGATAAAGCACTTTGAATAATTCTTATGTGCATATAGTGTTTCCTCATATGTAAATGCATTGCTAAGCTTATAATATTTGCATGAAACAAACTTGCACTAATTGAAATACCCGCACATGATAAAAGGTATGAAGTTTATACGTTGGCAAAGAGAATGAATGCAACGTTGAATAGGTAGTATAAGTCATTGACTGTGCTATTCTCGGGGGTGCTAAAACATGAAAATTTGGTGCTAAACCTGTAGCATGTGGAAGAAAATAAGAAGTCTTAAACCTTTGGGTATGTATAAACCTAATTAATGTAAAGTTGGCAGCAATATGAGAGGGTAGTCAACTTGCAAACTTAATAGGAAACCTATAGATTTTCATTGATATCCCTTGACTTAGTAAAAAAGTCATATTGCCTCTCATAAAGAGGTCGACTCAACCATTGGAAATGTGAGGACTATTATGTGTTGCAAATCTATGAGTTAATAAGCTAAGTAGTTGCATGTGAGTAGGAAGGTGGAAAAATTACTAGCTTGTTTGTAGCCTTTGGAAGCTCAAATTTTAGTATATATAGAGGTGCTCTTCCTACCATTTGTTAGACTTCTCATTCTATTTTCTATATTGTTATTTTTTGTAATATACTATACAAGTTAATTAGAGAGCTTGAGAGTGAGTGAGTTTCTTTGTTATTTTCTAATTGTATTGTTGGGAGAATTTTTGAGAGGCTAGTGGTTGGAAGTTAGTTGAGCTTTGGAGAAGTAGCATTCGAGGTGGTGAAGGCTAAGGTTGGAAAGCAATATTTTCAATTGGAACTTAATATCCAGGCATGTTCATTTCTATTCCTCCATTATTTATATTTGAAAGGTTATTTAATTATAATGTCTTTATTTGGTAAGATTTCTTTTTGAATGCACGATGTTCTTGTTCATATGAAATTAGATATTTCCTTGTGTTGGAATAGTCTTGAATGAATGATATGCTTGTTCTTATGAACCTAGTTATTTCCTTGATTTGGAATAATCTTTGGAAATTTATTATATGCTTTTTCTTATGAACTAGTTACTTCCAAGTAAGGAAGGTCCTTGTGTGATTATTGATTGAGTCTTGAATTAGTGAATCCTATTGTGGCAATAGAAAAAGTATCCCTTCTGCTTTTCCCTTGCTTGTTTGGGCCCTCCTTGTAAACTAGACTTAATGGTTCCTTAATTTAGTGTTCTAATGTGTTTGACACAGTCACATTAGGTCTTGGGCCCTTGTGAACTAATGAAGATAAATGGTACCTTGCTAAAGTGTTGTGAAGATTTGTAACACACTTTCACACTTTTCTGAGTTTTTACTAATTAACTACACCTAATAAATCTATTTTTAACATTAATCATGCCTTATATAAAGTGTTGTAAAGTGTTGTAACACACTTTCACACTTTTCTAGGGTTGTAATTAATAATTAGGCTTCTTTATTCTTTAATTTGGTCTTATTTTGCATCCACAAGCCTCATTTAATGCATCTTTTTGAGGATAATCTTGACACAAATCAACATCCAATCATAATTCAGGTGTTTTCAACCTGTGTGGCCCAAATTTAGTGATTTGGGACTCATTTTCCACCTTGGGTGAATGAGTCCCACCTAGGTTTTTGGGTCCCAAACCTAGTTTCACACTTTTCTTAGCATTCTTAAAAATGGTCCCATAAATTATTCCTAATGGGACTCATTTGCCACCTTGTGCAAATGAGTCCCGTGTGGCCAAAAATTAAAATTAATTCAAAATATTGGAAGGATTTAATTCTCCTAGATCTAATGTCGACTTGTAGTGTTGTAATTTGAGGAATTATTCAATAATTAAGTATCAATGCAAGTTTCTTTCACTCATTTTACACCTAGCAAGTTGAATGAGCATCCTTATAGAAAATTTAAGTTCACAAGTGCATTCAAGTGTTTACAAGAGCATTCAAGGGAAGATTATTCATCATTTGTTGCATCAATTCAAGATCCATTATCATGTCAAGATTATCAAGCATCAAGCATGTTATTGAGCTAGAGTTGTGATGTTGCGTTCAAAATCCAAGGTCAAGCATTGTTCCACACTTATCTCAATATCTAGATCTACATCCTTCATGGCCATTTCATGTTAGATTGTTGAGTTGTATTGCAAGACATCATCCAAGCTATCATTGCTCATGTTTCATTTTCATCTTTCAATATTTCATCATTTGGTTTAATTACCTAAAAGGGTTTTGACCAAGGAAAACTCCTATTCCCTAACAATCAACAAGTTTTTCCCTCTACTTGTGTGATTGCAGGTTTATAGATTGAAGAAGAGTGGTTTTGAAGCCTTCAAAAGTACCAAAATGACAAAGATGCAAATGTCATCAAAGTTGTCAAGACTCATGAAAACTTAGATCTAGGGAAAAATATCCATGCAATTGGCATGAAATTAGTGGAAAGGTGCTTATTTGATCCATCTCCAGAATCTTGCAAAGTTTCAGTTCAAGATTCTGCTCCTAGGACACTTCATGACAAAATGGGACTAATCCCCTAGAAGTGGCGAATGAGTCCCACTACAGGTGTTTTTTAGGGTTTTTTGCAGATTTAGATACCCTTTTTCTAGAAACCTGTTCCTATGCAGAAACCATGATCTGGGACTAATTCACCCAGATTGGTGAATGAGTCCCAATAGGCCTAAATTTTAGGTTATTTAGCATTTTAGGCTTCCATTCAAGCTCTCTCAAGTTTCCAGGTGCTCCTTTATACTTTTCCATTTTTTTGTTCTAATTTATTTGTAGTTATAGTTCATTTAGTGAGGTTTTATGCATCATTGAGTTCAATCATTAGATCTTGCATTTTATTATCTTTTCCAAGCTCTACCTTGGTGGTGAACCCCTCATTAATCTCTAAGGATACCCTATTATCAAATCTCTTTCCCCTTTCCTCATTGGATTGAGATATCTAAGGTGCCCTTGAGTGTACCAAGTGTGAAATAGGAACCCTATCCTTGTGCTATATTCCTCAAAGGTGGGGAGTACAATTTCCATTGCTACATTTTGGTGAAACTACATTTAGAACTGTTGGAATCAAGCAACACTGAGAGGGGGGGTGAATCAGTTTTGTGCAATTTTTAACTTTATTAATCTGATCTCTAAAGCACTTACAACATTCAACCAAAATAAAGATGCATGAACATAAGACATATAACCACAACACCATAACACAAGGATTTTTTATGTGGAAACCCTGTTAGGGGAAAAACCACGGTGGAGGTTAATCCATAATATGTTCTCAGTATACTTAAAAGAAAAGTTTACAAAATAAGAATGCACTTGCATTCAGGCACACTTCCTAGAGCTCACTACTCAAAAATAGAAAGACTCACTACCTTACAAAAGTTTGGAATACTTCCAAATATTTGAACTAAGAAAGTAGCATATACAAATGCTTGATTACAATTCTAGTTAGGCTCAACAATCGAATTCTAGACCTTCTGACTGATTATGCTCTTCTGCTCTATTCTTCTTCAACTAGCATAAAAAATCCTTAATGCACAAGTGAAACTGTGCATAATCTCTCTATTGAATTTATAACATTCGAAACATACAACAACTCACATCGAACATGCATCAAAATGATATAGTCAATCACTTATATATATCCGCTACAAGGGATTTAATCACTTCATGTCGGCTTCAACAAAATAAGAAATATTGAAAAATTGTTGGCTCAAATCATGCATAATATTCAATGTGCATCCACAAGAGTCTACCACAACATAGTGAGAACCCAAATCAAAATGCTCAAACAAAAAAATACTTAAACAATAACTCCTCAAATATTTGCAACACACTATATTCACCAAGTCGGCCTTCATACACTAATGAACAAAAAATTAGTCAACCAGACCTTCTAAATTATACTCAAATCGATACGAGGCACCAATATTTATAGATAACATAGATAATGCATCGACCAATCATCCCTGAGATCCACAACACAAAATAATAATATAAAATTTTCTTATGCATCGAAGAACACAAATCTACTAGATGCTCTATTCTAGCTTAACAAATAATCATTGATCTTCAATCTATCTTCCAGTATGATCAAATGATGACATGCAAATCATTTATTTAACAAGGGTTGCCATCAATGAAAACACCAAAAAACATGTGCAGTGTCTCTTGCCAACAATCTCCCCCTTTGGCATTGATGGCAACACTTAGTGATAAATGACTGTCGGATCAGTACCAACATAAGTACATTGCCAACCAAAACTCCAAAAAGATCTTCATCCACAACTCAAAACTATAGCTCCCCCTTAGATTAATATACATTTTTCACTATTCTATTCTCCCCCTTTGACATCAATGGAAAAGATAGGAATCCGCATACAAAATTCCTATAAACAAACAAAAACTTCAAACTGCATATGTACAAACTTGTTTCAACAACTTACACAAACTTGAAGATATCTGCAAAATTTGTCTTCAACAGTTTCAAGCTTGTGTCCCAACATTTCTTAAGGCTTTCCAAAATAGTTATGTGACCATAGAGTAAATAAGATTGCATTTCTTCAGATTCAAGGTTCACCGGATCACTAACTGCCAAAGCATCTTGTGCTTCTTTCAAAGCATTCAACATGGTTTCCATCTTGGGAAAAATTAGGCCTCTAAGTTCACAAGCTCTTCCCACAATTCTGTCATTATCATGCTTCAAAATCTTTATTTTTTCAAGTAGGGATATAACTTGACCTTCTTGCTCTCCAATAGAAAAAGTTAAACGATCAAAGGCATCAAAAATAGTAGCTAACTGTTTCTCATGATCCTTAATATTCTTCGCATTGTCCTTAGTAAATTTAGACATGACTTATAGATCTTTCCACCTTTAGATAGAGCACTATGAGCATTCTTCACACAGGTAGCTAATAGAGATTTATCATTAGCTATCATTCCTTTCAATCTACTGAACCTTTTGCCATCAAATTCCTTTTGTACCTTGACCAAAGTTGACTTCTCAAGTGACTCAAAATGAGTACTTACCAAATTGATAAGTTTCTTTTGCTCACCGAAGGAAGAATTGGATGGATCCATAACATGAGTAGGCATGATCTTCTCCAAAATACTAGATGCAAGACTCAATAACTCACTGTCCTCAATGTGAGACTTCATAATTTCTTCCCTAGCCTTAGCTTGTGCAAAAGATGCAACTTTCAATTTTTGAATTGGAGACAAAGTAGACAAATGAATAGGACCTTCTCCCAACTCAAGATCAAATTCTCTGTGTTGTTCTTCCAGAAACTTCTTCACTGCCTCTGAAGTCTATCTTGCTTCCACTAGAAATCTCTTAACTTCAACCTTCTTTTCCTCAACCATTGTTTCCTCAGCCACAAATTTCTGCTTATCATTTGGAATTTCAACCTCTTCAACTAATATCTCCTTTTCTTCAACCGAAACAACTTTAGGAGCTTCAGTCTTCATAGGTACTTCTAAATCATGCACATTAGAAGGAATCTAAATGTCCTCAACTGTAACCTCTTCATTTACTGGACCGGATGAAATATCTTTTGCATGCATTTCTTTAGAAACAACATCAATTCTATTCTTTAATAGAACTTCCTTTAGAATTCTTTCAGTTTCTTTTGCTACCTCTTCAGTCCTACCCATCATAAGCTTGTTTATTCTAGTTTTTCTCTTGAATTCTCTTTTTTCTTCTTTTAGGATTATCTTCATTTCCTCAATAGACATTATCGGACTTATATTTGCAAGAATTCATTCTCTCAACTACTCTTCTTTAGTTCTAGCATTAACTCTCCTCATCTCCAAAATCTCATACAATTCCTTAGGCAACTGTGCCATTATCTCAACAACAGTCATATTGAAATAGTCCAAATACTGTATTTTAGCCTCCTCAAGAACTCTTTGGCCAATAGTATCAAAGGTACCATACACTTCATATAGGGGCTTAAGATTACCATCATTGATTATACCTCTTTCAACTTCTTTTAGAGACATACCTGGTTTTTTAGGCTTCATCTTCTTCTTTGCTTTCTCCTCTTCACCGAAGGATTTTTCCTTAGAGACTATTGTTACTTGATTGCTTATATGCTTTATTTCTTTGAATTCTTCATCAAATTTTGTCTCTTTATCTTCTGAAATAGCTGCATACACTTTTGTGCTCTTATCCTTCTTCCTTTTACCAGATGTCTTAACTTGAGCTTTTATAGGGGCTGACTTCTTTGCATGACTGGATAGGGGTACAAAGCTCCTTGTTGATCTAGTTCGGGTAGAGGATGTTGCCAGAATAATAGATTCAATTCTAGTAGACTCTTTTTCCTTTTCAGCTTCAACTTGTTCTCTCATCCTTCTAGCTTCTATTACGACTTCTTTAGATATACCCATTCTCTCTACAAAGACTTCCACTTCTTTCCTTACTCTCTAGACTATCATTGGTTTCTTCAATTGTTCATGTACTTGCATATTCTTCTCTTCATATGTTTCAAACCTTTCTTCAAATGGATCCAAAGGCTTACTCAACAAATGTTGTGCATATAGCTTTCCTCAACTTCATAACCCATTGGCATAATCTAAATGGCTCTAGGTTCTACAACTTCCATGAAGCATTGATCAATATCAACCATAAAACAAATTGTGTCCTTATACTTCTCCACAATAGAGGTAGGAATTCTTTCCCTGGCTTGCATCTCATTCTGAAAATTCTTGAAATATCCCCAAATAGCAGTTTTCTTGGCTTGCATATCACCAATTCCATACAAGATATCTCTAATCTGAATAGCTATGGGATTATCATTTTTCCAATGTACTTTCCCAATTCCCAGAACTTTATTCATGAAATAAAAGAACAGACACAACTAGGTGATCCCACAATAGTGGTTTACAATTTTTGGCCAAATTGGACACTGAAATAATTTTTTAAACTAAATCTTCACTTTCAGGAACCTATAGCGGTTAAACTATGAGGAATTTGAAGATGATGCAAACTATAGTTTCGTGACATTTTGTTTGTAGATTCTAAATATATTTTTTTCAAAATTTTTGGAATCAGATCGTACTTCTTTTTCCATCTCCCTTGAAAACTAGTTTTTTTTTTCAAAAAACAACATTTTTAGAAAGTGACGCTCATCGTATAATGCATAATTTTTTTTCCATGAAGGATAATTTTTAATTCTTTTGAATTTAGATTTGTAACTTTGATATATAGTGCTTCCACTCGGTTAGATATTTTTTATTGAATATTTTTTCTTTAATCAAGTTTTGAAGTCAAACCAATTACAATTCAGACATAGTGTGACTGTATAATGCGTAACTTTTTTTGTATGTATCGAAATTCTTTTTTTTTTGTTGGATCAAGGACTTCAATATCTGGTGCACTCATACTTTTCAAAAACAAATTAGACAATCTTCTATTTTTCCACATGTGCTGAATAGAGAGTTTGATTTACTATGAAAAACCTACAAATTCACAAGAGATAAAAAATAAATATAATAATAAAATTAAATTTATTTAAAATTATACTCTTTGGGAAGCTTATAATAAGGACTACATACTTACAAAAAATAAGTTTTAAATGAAGTCATTTGATCCCCCAAAAGGTAAAACAAAAGTTGTTTTTTATCAGCATTTTGATAGGTGTAAAGGAGACTTTGTTATAGGTATGGTTTAAAACTAGCAGGGTTCTATCCAAGGGGGTTTGATCTAAGGTAGTTTGATAAAACCCTCTTCAATCTCCATACCTAGCTTTGTGGGATAAATCATACTTAAAGGAATTCTTCTTGTCTTTCTTTATCTTACCAAGATTATCCATAAGCTGACTTTGAAGCAACTCACATAAATCATACTCTGCATTCTCCTTCACCATCATATATGCTGCATATATGGCAGTACCAGATACAAAATTTTATCGTCTAGAATGATATATCTTGTATCCAATGACCATCGAGAAAATTTTCACATCCACATCAATGTTGTTATCAATTATCATCTCTCTTCTATCAAATACATAACTAGTTGCATTGGTGACTATTTAATTCTTCATAGACTTTAAAATCAACAATCCACCAGAGGAATTTAAGCTCGTAACAATGCTTATGGCTTCTTTTGTAATCTTGAAAGGTCGAATCAACCATATAAATTTTGCATGAACTCGACTTAAGATATATCAGACCCATTCATTTTCATCAAACACGGGGAATTTTGCAATCTACATGAATTTCTTCTCTAGGGTTTTGAATTCGGGCTTAACACACAAATCCTCTCCAACAATGTGTTTGGAATATAAATTCAATAATTGTGAGCTCCCTAACTCCTCAATATTAGCATGGATGTATGCCCTAATATCTTCGATATGCAAGATGCCATACATAACAGATGAAAATGCACCTAAGGGCTCGATCTCAATAGACTTGAAAGGATGCCACTTGAATTTCATACGGGGTCTATCCTTGACTTCAAATACCAATGGAGTAGCCATTTTCACAAATTCACAGGTTTACAAGTTTTCTTGATAAATACCTTTTTATCGGATTAGGGTTTGATCTTCAAATCGCCTTCACACTTGAATCCTTGCCAAATTTTTCCAAAGTTCACTTTAGAACTCTTTAAACTTCTTCTCAAAATGTAAAGTGACAAATGAAAGATGGAAATGACCTTTTATCATTCACACACCTAACCTTTTTGATGCAATAAATTCTTTTTCCCTAACTCATCCGGATACCCTATTTTCATACACTGTTTAAGATAACTCTTCTGTGGACCTTCAATTATACATAAGTACTCTCTCCAACTATCCAACAACATCTATATATCATCAATTCAATCACCGCACTCATCCACATCCCAGTGTCAATTATCGGTAGGGGGTTTGAAGGATTTTCTTGACAGCTCCCCCTAGGATAGAGGCCTTAATCTGATTCCCGGAGGAATTACCAGAAGTTGATTCTAGTGCTGGCTCATTTTATATAACAGAGGGACTCTTCTTCATCTGATTTTTGATCTAATCTATAGTGACTTTTGCTTTTCCTTTTTCATCCTTTTGCATGTTTATTCTTTGATTTACCAGACCTTTTCTACAAAATCTAGCAATATGACCGGTTTTGTTGTAATTGTAGCACACCACATTTCTTTGTCTAGTCCAGTTGTTCCACTGATTTTCTCTTGATTTGCATTGGTTAGCAATATGGCCAAATCTATTGCATGCATAGCATCTAACATCTCTGTAAGAGTTGTGCATCATGTTTCTACATTCATTTGACTTATGACCATACTTGTTACAATTAAAGAACTGACCAAAGAATGATGAACCACTTGAATTCATTGTACTTCTACATTGAGCCGCCATATGACCAAATTTATTGCAAACATAACAGTTACCATTAAATATTTGAGCATTAGGTTGTCTTAGTGGATACCTTCCAAGTTGATTCATCAGATTTCCTTGTCTAAATCTCCTTTGTCCAGATTCAAAATTTTCTCCTTTCTCGTATCCAAGACTTCGCTTGTCACCATCAGTCCTATGAATTTTAATCAGTTCATCAAGCTTGGCTGAGCTAATCTTGAACTACTCCTTAAATTCATTTTTTGTAGCAAGTTCATCTCTAAGATCATCAATCTTCTTTTCAAGCTCTTCTTCATTGTGTCTGGATTGTTCTAGCTCAAGTTCCAATTGAATGAATCCATTAGTAATTTGGTTGCATTCTTCAGATTTCTCTTTCAAGGATTGAGCAAGCTTCTCTTCATTCCTCTTTATGTATTCAATTTCCTTGGTCATCCTCATCATAATAGATTTCGTCTCATGCTTTAGGACTGCATTATCTCTGGCAAAATTTTCACATTCTTCTGTCTTTTCCATCAAGGCTTGACTCAATTGTTCATCTATAATGTGTTTGATGTATTCCTATTTGATGTCTTCCTATTTGATCTGATCACATAGTTCCCTTCTCTTCTCCCTATACTTGTTGATTTTTTCTTTGACTGACTCAATGAATCTCTCAACATTCATGAGATTTTCTTGTAATTCCCGGACTTCATATTTTTCTTGATCAAGATCATCTAGGGCCACCATAAGTTGTTGTTGAAGACTGCTTGAATCCATTGAAACACTTTCCAATATCTTCCCCAAGCTTTTAAACTTCTTCTAAGGAACTAAGCTCTGATACCAATTGTTGGAATCAAGCAACACTGAGAGGGGGGGTGAATCAGTGTTGTACAATTTTTAACTTTATTAATCTGATCTCTAAAGCACTTACAACATTCAACCAAAATAAAGATGTATGAACATAAGACATATAACCACAACACCATAACACAAGGATTTTTTATGTGGAAACTCTATTAGGGGAAAAACCATGGCGAAGGTCAATCCACAATATGTTCTAGGTATACTCAAAAGAAAATTTTATAAAATAAGAATACACTTGCATTCAGGCACACTACCTAGAGCTCACTACTTAAAAATAGAAAGGATCACCACCTTACAAAAGTTTGGAATACTTCCAAAGATTTGAATTGAGAAAGTAGCATCTACAAATGCCTGATTACAGTTCTGATTAGGCTCAACAATTGAGTTCTTGACCTTCTGACCGATTCTTCTCTTCTGCTCTATTCTTCTTCAACTCGCATAAAAAATCCTTAATGCACAAGTGAAACTGTGCATAATCACTCTAATGAACTTCTAACATTTGCAACATACAACTCACATCAAACATGCATCAAAATGATATAATCAATCACTTATATATATCCGCTACAAGGGATTTAATCACTTCATGTCGGCTTCAACAAAATAAGAAATATTGAAAAACTGTTGGCTCAAATCATGCATTATATTCAATGTATATCCACAAGAGTTAGCCACAACATAGTGAGGACCCAAATCAAAATGCTCGAACACAAAAATGCTTAAACAATAACTCCTCAATTATCTGTGACACTATATTCACCGAGTCGGCCTTCATACACTTATGAACAAAAAATTAGTCAACTAGACCTTCTAACTTATACTCAAATTGATACGAGGCACCAAGATTTATAGATAACACAAATAATGCATCGACCAATCATCCCTAAGATCCACAACAAAAAATAATAACATAAAATTTGCTTATGAATCGAAGAACACAAATCTACCAGATGCTTTGTTCTAGCTTAACAAATAATCACTGATCTTCAATCTGTCTTCCAATATGATCAAATGACGACATGCAGATCATTTAGTTGACAAGGGTTTCCATCAATGAAAACACCAAAAACATGTGTAGTGTCTCTTTCCAACAAGAACGTTTCATTTTCTGATTTGGAGTGAATCATCTTAGATCTTGCTTGTGTTAACTTTACATTAGGGCTTGCATTAGTTAATTGGCATTTTACGGTTTCTAATTTTTGCATTAGTGAAAGTGAATTTAGGTTGCATTTTTTCATCTCAAATCATCTCAAATCATCTGAAAACTATATTTTCACTTAGGTTACACATCATACAAACCATAAAACATAAAAATCACTTAAAATTTATTGAAAATTATGCAAAAAACCCTCACTGGGACTCATTCACCCCTTTGGGAAAATCAGTCCCAGTACACATTTGAAACTACCTTTTACAAAATTAAAAACCTTATTTATGCACTTTTGTTTGCTACCATTGGTTATCTATTTCACCTAGTTTAGTTTTTGTTACATGCATTTCATTAAATCTAACTTAATTCAGTTCATTTCATGCATTGGCATTTACAAAATTTCATTTTCATATTGTTGTATAGCATAATCAACCAATTATCATGTTCAAAATATAAAAAATTGCATTATCCTTTTGCATGTTTGATCTATCATTGTTGCATTTCAAATCTGTAGGATAATTGTTACATCATGTTTTCATTGCAAAAATCTATAGTTATCATAATTCATGTTCTACTTTCAGATCTTGTTGAGTGTTGTAAGAAAGGTTTGTTAAGTGCATGTGAGTATGAGATCCTTCCCTATCTCCTTTTGCTTGTCATTGATCCCTCTCCTAGTATCCCTTCTAAGAGTGAGGTTAGTCTAGTGAGAAAAACCTTGGGTAATCATAACAATCACATTTGTTCTTCTCCTAATATCTCTCCTACTTACATGAAGAAGATATGGTAGCACTAGAAGAACTAATCGATGAGAGTTTTGAGAACCCAAGTTGTTTATCTTCGCTTACCTCTCCTATTAGGCAAGACATTACTAAACAAGAGGACATAGTGATAAGTAATCATGACGATAACATAAGACAAAAAGAAACCATTGAAACCTACCTACATTCATCTCTCAACATCTGATCCTCTTGTGATAATGATGAGGATATGTTGGTGTTAGATAAGAAAACCTTTAAAATCTATGACAACCCTCTTTATGTTTCTTCCCCAACCTATCCTATTTTGGAGCACATTATGGGACAAAGGAGTGGAAATTTTGACAATCTTGACAATCACATTTTTTCTTCTTCTAGTATCTCTCCTAGTTGTGAAGAAGATACTTTGATGTTAAAAAACACAAGTGATGAAAGTCATGAGAATATTATGTGGGAAGACATTATGGAACAAGACAATAACATCATTGATGAACAAGAAAATTCAACCATTGATCATTCCCCCACTTGTGTTGAAGTCATTTTAGAAGAACCAACCTTTAAATGTCATGAACATCTAGTTTGTAGTTCTCCTAAAAACTCTCCTACTAGGGAAGATATCATGGTGCAAGAAGATGTGAAAATTGACACGTCTTTCAAACACTAGTAATGAGGCTCCCTTAGATGAAGATGATGAAGTGACATTAGATCCCTCTTCAATAAAAGATCATGCAAATAAAGAAAACATTGTTGAGGTTATGACGATACAAATTGGATATCCTTTAACTAATGAGCTTCCTAAGTCACCTCCCATTAGTGAATCACATAAGAGAGTAAGAGTTTTCTTGAAATATATGATGCAACTTAACAACAACAATGTTTTGCAACAACCAAGATATAACACAGTTGCTCAAACATGTAGGCAACCACAAACCCATCTCACTTCATTACCATTGCATCAACATATTTTTCCCAGTGTTGACGAACTTAAAAATACTCCCACTAATATATCCGTATGGCAACTCATTCAACTATCACTTACATACAAGTGTATATTTCAATAAATATTGCAAATAAAGCAGGAGGAGATCCAATCTTATATGAAATTGAATAATGTAACATCCTCCTTTCATCCCACACAAGTCACAATCAAAAATCACATTCCCTAAATATGAATTACCCTCACTTGAGATTCAAAATAAAAATGAAGCCTTGATGATAAAGGTGATCATTAATGAAATCGTAGTTAATCGCACTCTCACAGATAATGGAGTAGATCTTAATGTTTGTAGCATTGACCTCCTAGAAAAAAATGGCATGGACAAAAGGCTCATTCAACTTAATGATATTCATAGTCATGGTTTTGACAATGTTAATAGGCAACCATTAGGAATGATCACATTACCTATTGAGGTCGGACTTGTAGTGTTTCCTACCCCTATCCATATCATGCTAGGACCCCTTTTATACAATCTTCTCTTAGGAAAACCATGGATTCATGCTATGAAAGGAGTCTCATCTCATCTTCACCGTCCAATGAAAGTTGAATACAAGAACAAGATATATAAAATCAAAGCAAATGCAAAAAGCTATAAAACATATGATCACAACATTTTTAACTCCTCTAATACTTTCATTCCAATATCAAAGGTTGAACCTATACAAGTTGATGCTAATCCTTCACCTACAAAAAAACTCTTTAGCGATAATTGGGGGTCATTAGATTTTACACCTCATTTTAATAAAGAATCCAAAATCTCACCCTCAAGGTCCAAAGAGCCATATACAAATGATTAATTTTTAGATACAAGTTCTAGTAATGATTGGGGTTTCAAACCTTCCTTTATGGGAGAGTACAAAATCCCACAATCTAAACCAAAACAACCTTGTGTTTCATATGCTCAACTTGGTTCTACATCAAAAACATTACCCCATGATATTGATGGGGGTTATCTAACTCCCATGCCTCATGAGGAGACGATGCATAACTTTAAAAAAGGATTTGTGTTCTCATGAAGAAACCAATCCTTCTCAAAAGCATAAACCCCCTTCATCTGAATTGAAATATTGTTATGGTATTGGATACAATCTCCCTCCTACACATGAATACAATGAAAAAAAAAAGTAAACTGACTTACCATACTCTTTCAAGAAAGATCTAGGTTTACCTCCCTTATCTCCATTTTCATCTAAAGCCTTATCATTTAGTGTGTGTATGGCATCTTGCACAAATAAAGGAACATCTTCTACTATTGATCAAGAGAGTATCTTGTCAAGACTCCTCCAAGATTATTTGATATCTCTCCCTCCAAGAGCACAAAAGAAATTTTACTAAAAGAATTTATTTTGTACATATCATAGAGTTCATGGTCATGCTACTAATGAATGTAAGGCTTTAAGTGACAAAATTTAACATCTTAGGGACTATGGTGCTCTCCCTTGTGTGAAAGCACCTACTTCCTCTAATTGATACTTACTTTCATCCTATTTGGCTCATCCTTGTCTTGCACTAAGTGGGGGAAAGGGGTTCGGTAGCCTTGTTCTCGTTTGTCACTTGTCATTGTCTCCTTTGGCTAGTTGACCACCTTTCATGTATACATATAAGAGCAAGCTTGGGATGTGGACAACATGCCTTAAGACAACTTGCATGTGACATACTTATTAATGATGTAGTTCGATTCAGAAACATATGACTTGGCATAGGGCTTTCCGAATAGCCTCTCATATTTTCTTCTACTTTAAAGAAATTTCTCAAAGCAATGGTGTTAGAAATAGCTTTAAAGTGGGGGCATACATCGACACTCATGTTTCATTGCGTGATTTATTTCTTCTTGCAATGCATTCTTTTATTGGTAGTGTCATTGGGCTTGATTTCCTCTGAGAGCGTGATATTTCTTTGACTTGTCCTCTCTTGGAGACATTAGGCACAATGTTCCCTAAGAAGAGACCTTGCATGAACTAAGAAAAATCCCTTTGAACATACCTTACACTATTTCAAGTTTACAACATCGGTCATATGGCCACCTTGCATAACACACTTTGCATTCATGTAGAGCCATCTCGTTTGTTCATGAGTTTCAAGCATATGAAGTTTTTCTTGTCTCATTAAGCTCGACGATTATTTTTTGTGTGGCACCTTATCAAAGTTATTAGGAGGTATAACTTTGGTATGGTTGGACGAGAAGTCGATCTAAGGCATGATTTTCCCTTAGCAACTCACATGTGTGTGTGAGCGCATATCTATCGTATGTGTCTCACCTTCTTGGATTACTCACCCAATGGACAACTTGAAGTTATGTTTCCTCAAAGTGAATGCACATTTTTGGAAAAACAACTTAGATCTAATCCACATAATGTTGGACAAACGATCAAAGCTTTATCCACTTCATTTTTATTTGTTTTTATTTGTTTTAGTTATTGAAATTTCATGTTGTGTATCTTGATGTTCCATATCATACACCTTATGCGTGTCCTTTTGTGCTCATGTTGGTTCAATGAAGGATCCTAGATTTTGGGGGCTTCGTCAACTCCTTTGATTTGTGTCATTCTTTTTCATTCACATCGGTACACTTGGACCCCTCTTTAATGTCTAATTTAGTGTGAGTTTGAAGCAATTTCATCCTCTCACTAAAGTGGGGGCTAAGTGTGGCAACGAAAAAAGTATCCCTTCTACTTTTCCCTTGCATGTTTGGGCCCTCCTTGTAAACTAGACTTAATGGTGCCTTAATTGAGTGTTGTAATGTGTTTGACACATTCACATTAGGTCTTGGGCCCTTGTGAACTAATGAAGATAAATCGTACCTTGCTAAAGTGTTGTGAAGTGTTGTAACACACTTTCACACTTTTTTGAGGTTTTATTAATTAACTACACCTAATAAATTTATTTTTAACCTTAATCATGCCTCATCTAAAGTGTTGTAACATACTTGCACACTTTTCTAGGGTTGTCATTAATAATTGGGATTTTTTATGCTTTAATTGGCCTTATTTTACATCCACAAGCCTCATTTAATGCATCTTTTCAAGGATAATCCCAACACAAATCAACATCCAATCATAATTCAGGTGTTTTAAGCTTGTGTGGCCCAGATTTAGTGATTTGGGACTCATTCGCCACCTTGGGTGAATGAGTCCCACCTAGGCTTTTGGGTCTTCAACTTGGTTTCACACCTTTCTAAGAATTTTTAAAAATGGTCCCATAAATTATGCCTAATGGGACTCATTCGCCACCTTGGGCGAATGAGTCCCATGTGTCCCAGAATTAAAATTAATTTAAATTTTTGGTGGGATTTCATCCTCCTAGATCTGATGTTGGCTTGTAGTGTTGTAATTTTAGGAATTCTTGCATAATTAAGTATAATATACAAGTTCCTTTCACTCATTTTACACCTAGCAAGTTGAATGAGCATCCTTATAGCAAAATTGAGTTCACAAGTGCATTCAAGTGTTTACAAGAGCATTCAAGAGCATTCAAGGGCAGATTCTTCATCATTTGTTGTAGAAATTCAAGATCCATTATCATGTCAAGATTATCAAGCATCAAGCATGTTATTGAGCTAGTGTTGTCATGTTGCATTCAAGATCCAAGGTCAAGCATTGTTCTACACTTATCTCAAAATCTAGATCTACATCCTTCATGGCCATTTCATGTTAGATTGTTGAGTTATATTACAAGACATCATTCAAGCTATCATTGCTCATGTTTCATGTCCTATGTTGCATGTTTCATGTTCATCTTTCATTATTTCATCATTTTGTTTTATTACCTAAAAGGGTTTTGACCAAGGAAAACCCCTATTCCCTAACAATCATCAAGTTTTTTCCTTTACATGTGTGATTGCAGGTTTATAGATTGAAGAAAATTAGATTTGAAGCCTTCAAAAGTACCAAAATGACAAATTTTCTAATGTCGTAAAAGTTGTCAAGACTCATGAAAACTTAGATCTAGGGAAAATTATCCATCCAATTGGCATGAAATCAGTGGAAAAGTGCTTATTTGATCCATCTTTAGAAGCTTGAAAAGTTTTAGTTCAAGATTGTGCTCCTAGGAAAATTCATGACAAAATGGGACTAATCCCCCAAAACTGGCGATTGAGTCCCACTATAGGTGTTTTTAGGGTTTTTTGCAAATTCAGATACCCTTTTTCTAGAAACTTGTTCTTGTGCAGAAACCCTGATCTGGGAATGATTCACCCAGATTGGCAAATGAGTCTCAGTAGGCCTAAATTTTAGGTTATTCAACATTTCAAGCTTCCATTCAAGCTCTCTCAAGTTTTCAGGTGCTCCTCTATACTTTTCCAATTTGTTGTTCTAATTTAGTTACATTTATAGTTCATTTAGTGAGGTTTCAGGCATCATTGAGTTTAATCATTAGATCTTGCTTTTCATTATCTTTCCCAAGCTCTAGCTTGGTGGTGAACCCCTCATTATTTTCTAAACATACCCTAGCATACCCTATTGTCAGATCTCTTTCCCCTTTCCACATTGGATTGAGATCTCTAAGGTCTCCTTGAGTGTAGCAAGTGTGAAATAGGAACCCTATCCTTGTGCTCTATTTCTCAAAGGTGGGAAGTACAATTTATGTTACTACATTTTGGTGAACCCGCATTTAGAACATTTTATTTTATAATTTGGAGTGAATCATCATCCTAGATCTTGCTTGCATTAACTTTACATTAGGATTTGCATTAGTTAATTGGAATTCTAGGGTTTCTAATTTTTGCATTAGTGAAAATGTAGTTAGGTTGCATTTTTGCATCTCAAATCATTGAAAATCATCTGAAAATTGCATTTGAAAATCATACAAACCAAAAAACATAAAAAATCACTTAAAATTTATTGAAAATTGTGCAAAAAACCCTCTCTGGGACTCATTCGCCCCTCTGGATGAATTAGTCCCAGTACACATCTGAAATTTCCTTTTAAAACATTAAAAACCTTATTTATGCACTTTTGTTTGCTGCCATTGGTTATATGTTTCATTTGGTTGAGTTTCTGTTACATGTATTTCATTAAATCTAGCTTAATTCATTTCATTTCATGCATTGGTATTTACAACATTTCATTTTCACATTGTTACATAGAATAATTAGTCAATTATCATGTTCAAAATATGAAAAATTGCATTATCCTTTTGCATGTTTTCTCTATCATTGTTGCATTTCAAATCTGTAGGTCAATCATTACATCATGTTTTCATTGCAAAAATTTATAGTTATCATACTTCATGTTCTAGTTTCAGGTCTTGTTGAGTGTTATAAGAAAGTTTTGTTAAGTGCATATGAGTATGAGGTCCTTTCCCCTCTCTTTTTTTTCATCATTGATCCCTCTCTTTTTGTTTTGGTAGAAAAGCGCTTGAGTGATGCTCTCCTTCATATAGTTGGTGACCAAGATTTGAGGATGTAGCACCATTTTGGGGACACCTAGAATGTATGCACCAATCATGGGAACATCTAGGAGGTATGTACCAACATTAGGGACATCTAGACCATTGTATTTTATTTATTTACCTTTATCATTGAGCTCATAGAAGCTATGTATGTAAACATGTAACTCTATTCTTATTGAGAAATTATAAATGGGAAATATTATCATGCAATTATGTAATGTGAAATAGTTTCTTGAATTATTGATATGATTCTATGTTATGTGATGGGAAAGTTTGCAATGGTTACATTTCAATTGTGCATCTTATTATTCATGTGAAAAGGAAATTTTTTTATGGCTCATAATGTTAGTAGCAAAAACTTTAACTTGTGAGTAAAACATAGTAAAAATAATGGGTAGAACAATGGGCATGTTACATTATGACCACCTTAGTGGGTATGCTTTTATGAATATAAACCTTATACTTGTAGAAACAATTGGCCTATAGATATTTTATCCTTAATAAATAAGACACTAGTTACATGAAAGTGACTTGGGTGTTCGAGTCATAAATTACTAACAACTTAGATGAGTTATTATTTTCCGAGCCTTCACATTCTAAGAAAGGACTATATAGTGGAACTAAACACTAGATATCCAAGATTATAATATGAGGAAGGAATCTCCAGTTCAAGAATAATATTTATTATTTATATATGTTGAATGTTTTATCAATACTTTTAGTTGTAACCAAGCGAGTCTAGTCAAATACAGTGGGTTATTAGTATCAACTCTTTATGCTTAGAATGGGAGAGCAGATACTCCCATGGTTAATATGAAGGACTAGAATTTAAGTGACAGATGCTAAGTCCCAAGAAGTTACAGGAATGCAACTTAGGTATTCTCTAGGTTGGTAAAGTATAACCAATCAAGTCGTTTATCAACTTCTAGTAAGAACTAGAACGTGTGGCAGTTGCTAAGGCCAAAGTTGTTACATGGATGTAACATGGGTGTACTCAAGTCAAGAAGACATAACCAACCTAGATAAATTATGAATTAAGAACATAACTATGCTTTTGATTGAAAAGTGTTAAGGAGTAGTACTATGTACTTAGGAGGGACAATAGACAAGGAGCACTAAAATTCTTGAGATTGATAGGTTTCTAGGAGTATGACTTAAATAAAGACATTACCTTGTAGAAAAAGCTTTGTATGAAGTGTTAACCAATAACCAAATAGTAGGTTTGAATTATTACAAGGTTAGATTAGGTTCTCCAAGTCGAGTAGGGTGGATGAAAAAATGACTTCGCTCTAAGTAAGTAGTGATTGTATTTAATACAAATAACTTTGGCCAAAGTGGGTGCATTAGTCGCTGCATGCACTTTTCGGTTCACTGTGTTTTAGATACTTAACATAATCAGAGTTCTCTTTCATAGTTGGAAGGTATCCATAGTTGATAAGTGGTATTGGTTAAGTAGGGCACATCACCAGAGTTTAAATGACTATTATGAGGGGGTTCTTAACCATTCCCTTCATTGAAGGGCAAGGCCACTTCTAGTTAGGAAGGTGTGTGGGGGACCGCTTAAGTTTGTGGTTGGAGGTAAATCACTTGGGTGATTCTCTCCCTCTTGTAGATGACTTGCCAAGTCTTAGGAGACAAAAATAAATAAAGTATCCACATATGGATCTTTGACCCTTTTTCCTTATTTGTTATGATGTATATATTTGAAATCATATATGTAAAGAAAAGTAATTTTTACTTTCTAGATTAGAAAATAGAAATGGAACTATTATGCTTCACTCATGCTTCCAGTTATGTAAATTTGTATCTTTCATTTATTGAAGAAATTTTTATGTCCTAATTTTAAAAAATAGTTGCTTTTTACTTTATGTTTGAAAATTCCATTTAAATTCCTTGTTATAAGGTTGTGGTTGTTACAAGGAAAAGAAAGATATATTCTCTTAAAATGAATAATGAAGACTCGATTGTAGTAGACTTGAATTCATTTAATCTAATCTTGAATTAGTTACAGTCAATTAAAGCAAAGATAAATGAGGAGGATAAACATATTTTATTATTATGTTCACTACCTGAATATTGGGATAATCTTATTGTTGCAATTAATGGTTCTTTTTTAGATGATTTGAAGTTGGATGCCCTCATTGACACTCTACTTTTAGAAGAAATGAGGAGGACTTCAAAGGGGTCTAAAGATGCATGTTGCATGTACAAGGTAGATCTAAGGATAAAGTTAATGACAAGAAGAAAGGTGAAAATGAAAAGTCTAAGGATCGTTCTAAGTCCAAGGATAGGTCAAAAACACCTAGTAAGAGTAGATTGAGGTGTTGGAACTATGGTAAATGGGGTATCTCAAAAAGGAATGTAAGAATAAAAAGAAAAATAACGATGATTCCTCTATAGATAAATCCTCTTATGATGAAGCTACTTATGATTTTATTATTTACGCTAACATGTCTTATGATGACTCTTGGTTAATAGATTCAGGTGCATCCTACCATGACTCCTCATAAGGAATTTTTTTCAGCATGTTTAGCTTATGATGGTGGGAAAGTTTTTCTCAAGGATAATAGCACATGTAAAATTGTAGGCTGAGGGAACGTAATTTTTTTTTTCAATGATGGATGGGTTAAAACCCTTAAAGATATATTGCACATTCCTGGTTTAGCTAGAAATTTAATTTTTGTATCTAAAATGAATGATTTAGGGGTGCATGTTACTTTTCAAAAGAGTGGTTGCAAGTTAAGAAGAGGGAATTTGGTTTTAGCTAAGGGTAATAGGTGTGGAATCCTATTTTGACTTGATGCTTCTACTTTCTATAACTCTATTAATGTAACTGGTAACTCTACATCATGTAAATTATGACACCAGAAGATGGGTCATATTGGTGAAAAGGGTCTCAAAACCGTCATAAATAAAAATATGGTTAATGGTTCATTAGGTTACTCTATTGATTTTGATTTTTGTGAACACTATGCGTATGGAAAGCAACATAGAACATCATTTAAATCTAGAAGTACCAGGGCTAAACAAGTTTTGGAGGTAATTCATAGCAATGTCTTTAGTCCTGTGGATGTACCATCTATTGGAAAGTCTCACTACTGTGTTTCCTTTATTTATGATTATTCTATATATTCATGGGTTTACTTTATGAAGGATAAATATGCTATTTTTTATATATTTAAATAATTTAAAACACTTGTTGAGAAAAAAGAAAATAAAAACTAAAGACCTTTTAATAATAGATAATGGTGGTGAATTTTGCTCTAAAGTCTTTGATGAATATTGTAAGAATGTAGGAATTTTTAGAGAGTAAACAACTCCATATACCCCACAAGAAAATGGAGTGGTAGAGAGGATGGATATGACTTTAATGGATAGAGCTAGAAGTATGTTGAGTAGTGCAAAGTTTGAACAATGCTTTTGGATTGAAGTAGTTCACACTGCTTGTTATATGGTTAACAAGTCACGTACTTCTACTCTTGTTGATAAAAATACCTATGAGGTATGGATAGGTAAAAGACCATTAGTTTCTCATTTTAGAGTTTTTGGTTGTGAGGCATATGTTTATGTTCCTAAAGTAAAACATTATAAGCTTGATTTTAGAGCTAAAAAATATGTTTTTGTGGGTTATGGAGAGAACATTAAGGATTATAAGCTTTGGCATCCTATAGCAATGAAAATGATATATTCTAAGGATACAATTTTTAGGGAGCTTAAGGAATTTACAAATGATGAACAATGTCATGTAAATCCTAACAAAATGGTGCATTTTGTTATTAATGTTGAACCACATAAAGATACACATGTAGAAAAACAACAAGAAGATGCACATGTAGAACAACCACAAGAAGATGCACATGTGGAACAACATGATGAACATGAAGGTGAAGAAGAAGAATTAGAAGAGAATTCTAATGAGGAACAACCAGAGCATCTTGTTACACCTCTAAAAAAATCCACTAGACAATGTAAACCTATTGATATGTATGGATATAGTCCATCTTATTTTCATTGTGTTTTTTCTTTATCTTGTATTGACAAAGAACCTAGATCTATGAAAGAGGCCTTATCCTTAGATGAGCATGATTCTTGGTTGGAGGTAATGAAAGATGAAATAAATTCCAAGTGGAAAAATATGACACATGGGATCTAGTTGAGCTACTTAAGGGGAGGAAAGCCATTTGATACAAATGGATATTTAAAAATAAATTTAAAGATGGTAAGTTGGAATGATACACGACCCATTTAGTGGAAATAGATTACTACCAAGCTGAGAGAGTGGATTTTCATGAGATTGTTTCAACTGTGGCTAAACTAACCTCCATTATATTCCATTTTATCCATTGGGTAAAAGCACAAAGCTGTGTCACACTTTATAAAGGAAACAACCAACGCTGATCCAATTTTTAAACTTGAATCACTAAAAAGTGGCATATATGTTTTGAATTTTGAAATGATTTAAACTCGTAAAATATGTATTTTTTAGTATATTTTATGTTTGTATTTTTTAAAAAAATATAAAAAATTATTTTAAAATAGTTTTTAATAAATTAAAACTATAATTTAGTTGCTGATAAAATGCTGAAAAATGAAGTTGCATGGGACGTCAAACTTTTTATAGTAAATTTTATTTTTTTTCTTTCAAATTTTTTCTGTGTATTTATAACTTGAAATTTTAATGCATGGATATATTTTTTTCCAATTTTGATAAATATATATTTTTAAATAAATATTAAAATGTGCGTGAATAAAAAAACAACTGTTTTCATTGGACGTCAACTTTCATATTAAATATTTATCTAAAATGGAAACAAAATTATACCATCTTAAAATAGATTCTTTTATCTAGTGCATCATATATTTTTTAAAAAAAATTAATAAGTTTTTTCTATTTTTCTTGGCATAGTAATCAACCTTATATTTTGTGCTGAAAACCTACTTTTAGTAAAAATAAAAAATAAAATATAAAAAATAATTAAACTATTAAAATAAATATATTTTTGAAAACTACACTTATGGATCTACAAAAGGGTATTTTTATATTTTTAAAAAAATATTGCTTGCATTAGCAAGATTTATTAAAACTTCAAGTTTTTCAAATAATTTTTTTTTTTTGGTAAATTGGACTCAAAGTGATGGTCCATACATTTTTAGCCAACAATTTTAGTTGAAAAAGTTGTGGAAGCATCTAACTTAGCTAGAATGAATCTTACTAGATCATATGTTTGACCAAAATTGATTTTTAGTTAGAAATACTTTAATTCAGTTGTGTTGATAAGTTGGTTGAAAGTGTGACACAACTTTGTGCTTTTACCCCATTGTTGTTTATTTTGATGTAGAAGTAGAGAAAATGGATGTTCAAAAAAATTTCTTACATGGGGATCTTGATGAGGAAATATTTATGAAATAACCTAATAATTTTATTATGAAGGGGCAAGAACACTTGGTTTATAGGTTAAAGAGATCTTTGTATCGTTTGAAGTAGTCACCAAGAATGTGGCATCAAAAATTTGATGCCTTTACATTGGATCATGAATTTATTAGAAGTAAAGATCATTGTGTTTATTTTAAATTAATTGATGATCAATTGTAACTAATCATTGTCCTATATGTTGATGATATGTTATTTATTGGAAATGATAAGAGAATGATTAGGGAAATTAAGAGTCAATTATCTAGTGCATTTGATATGAAATATTTTAGGGGCTACAAAATATATCTTGGGTATGGAAATCAAGATGGATTAGGTTTTAAACAAAAAATAATGGTTAAATCAAAATGGGTGATCCCACAATACTGGTTTACAATTTTTGGCCAAACTGGACATTGAAATATTTTTTTCTAACTAAATCTTCACTTTTGGGCACCTATAGCGGCTAAACTATGAAGAATTTGAAGATGATGCAAGCTAGTGATTTGTCACATTTTGTCTGTAGATTCTAAATATATTTTTTCAAAATTTTTGGAATCAGATTGCACTTCTTTTTCCATCTCCTTCAAAAACTAGATTTTTTTCAGTAAACAACATTTTTGAGTGACACTCACCGTATAATGCATAATTTCTTTTCATGAAGGATAAAATTCTAATTCTTTCGAATTTAGATTTGTAACTATGATATCTAGTGCTTCCAATTGGTTCTAAGATAGTTTTTTATTAAATATTTTTTCCTTAATCAAGTTTTGAAGTCAAACCAATTACAATTCAGACGTAGGCAGATTGTATAACACAATTTTTTTTGTATGTATCGAAATTCAATACTTTTTTTTTGGATCAAGGAATTTAATATCTAGTGCACTCATATTTTTCATTTTTTTTTTTATAATATGCTATTTTTGCACATGTGCAGAATAGAGAATTTTATTTTTGATGAAAAATTTATGTTTAATAAAACTAAAAAAACAAATACATAATAAAACCAAAACATATTAAAATTATATTCGTTGGATAGCTCCTTTTGAGGACTACCATTATCCAGTTGGGTCTGTGAAGTATCCTCCATTTTCATCCTCAATCTAAGCTTCGAAGCACAAAATTTTAGACTTTTTTGGTGCTAGAGGGTGAGAAGGTGGGAAAAGGGGGGTTCAGGCGAACCAAGGTTCATTTGAACCCCCTTTCAAAAAATGTTTTCTTTGTGTTTTTTGGCGGGAATGGTGAAACCTTGCATTTAATTGATTTGCTTGAACCAGGGTTCATTCAAACCCCAAAAACCAATTTTTTTTTAATGGGGTCATTTTTTGCAACTTTTCCTTCCTCACTCGAATTGTAAGCCACTTTTGTGGCTTTACCCAAAGAAGTATGTTAACACTATTTTGTAATGTTTTGACATGCATTCAATTGTAAACCAATTAGTATTCACTTTCTAGTTGGCTCTAGGCTATCTTTAGATCAATGTCCCAAAATAGATGATGAACTTGAAGAGATGTATAAAGTTTCATATGTTAGTGTTGTAGGAAGCCTTATGTATGTTATGATCTATACAAGACCTAATATTGCCCAAGCAATGGGAGATATTAGAAGATTTATGGAAAATCTTTGTAAAGAGCATTGGATTTATGTGAAAAGGGTTTTCAGATATTTACATGGTACTTCTAACTATTGTATTTATTATCATGGATCTTATGATATGAATAGGGTGATTGATTTACACAACTTTATTGATTCAAATTTTGTAGGTGATCTAGATTGCAGAAGGTCCACAAGTGGCTATGTATTTACTTTATTTGGAGTAGTTAGTTGGATGAGAAAAATACAACCTATAGTTGCATTGTCCACTATAGAAGTAGAGTACATGGCTACGACATATGCTTGTAAGGATGCAATGTGGTTAAAGAGATTGTGTTCTAGTATAGGATTTTAGTGTAAACAAGTAAGAATTAGATGTGATAGTCAAAGTGCCATTTGTTTGACTAAAACCCAATGTATCATGCCCACAAGAATCACATAGATGTTCAATATCACTTTGTTTGAGAAATGGTTGAGAGTGGTAAAGTCATGTTACAAAAACTAGACACTTTAGAGAATGTTGCAGATTCTCTTACTAAACTAGTGAACACAAAAGAAAATAGTTGGTGGAAAGAGGTCATGGGCCTTCCTTCTAAATCTCGATTTATTCAATTTCCCTTTATGATTTTTTGCAAGGTGTTCGACAAGTGGGAGAATGTTGAGAAAATGTCTCAATCTTTCTTTGTATTTAATTATTAATTGGAAATGGGTGATCCCATAATAGTGGTTTACAATTTTTGGCCAAACTGGACACTGAAATTATTATTTTTAACTAAATCTTCACATTTGGGCACCTATAGCGGCTAAACTATGAGGAATTTGAAGATGGTGCAAACTAGAGGCTCGTCAAATTTTGTCTGTAGATTCTAAAAATATTTTTTTCAAAATTTTTGGAATCAAATTGCACTTCTTTTTCCATCTCCCACAAAAATAGATTTTTTTCAGAAAACAATATTTTTAAAAAGTGGCACACCGTATAATGCATAACTTTTTTTCCATGAAGGATAAAATTCTAATTCTTTCAAATTTAGATTTGTAACTCTGGTATCTAGTGCTTCCACTTGGTTAGATAGTTTTTTATTGAATATTTTTTCCTTAATCAAGTTTCAAAGTCAAAGAATTACAATTCAAAACAGTTATAAGCGTAACTTTTTTGTATGTCAAAATTTTATTTTATTTTCTTTGTTGGATCAAGGACTTCAATATCTAGTGCACTCATATTTTTCAATTTTTTTTTTGATAATCTTCTATTTTTCCACATGTGAAGAACAAAGAAATTCATTTTCGATGAAAAACCTATGTTTAATAAAACTTAAAAAACAAATACATAACAAAACCAAAACATATTAAAATTAGATTCATTGGATAGCTTGTTCTAAGGAATACCATAATCATTTGAAATAAAGTTTAAATGAATTCATTTGATCCCCCAAAATCTAAATCAAAAGTGTTTTTTTATGAGCATTTTGATAGGTGTAAAAGAGATGCATTTATAGGTATGGTTTAAAACTAGCGAGGTTATATCCAAGGGGGTTTGATCTAAGGTGATTTGATCAAACCCTCTTCAATTGGAATCCTTAAAATGGAACTTTTTAAGGCTTAAATCATTATATTATCTAAAAATATGTGATTTCAGCTAAAATTCGTTCCTCTCAGGAATTGTAAACCACTATTATGACAGCACCCAAATTTGTAATTATATTTTAGTTGTCATGATAGTTGCTAAACACAACTATGACAACTTGCAAAGTATTTTTTAGTTGTCAAATTAGAAAGAGCATGAAAAAGGGGAAGTTAAATGTCATCTTGGAGAAGATAAGGAAGATATTTTAGTTTGCATGAGCACATTACGACAGTGGCTATGTAGCCCCATAAATGCACCTATCCATCTTCTTCATACATAGTCTCGTATCAAACCGATGTGACACTGATGTGATGAAGCATAGTCTCATATCAAACCAATGTGACAGACGAACAATGGTTTATTGGTTTTTTTTTATAAAGATATTATATTAAAAAAAATAATAGAAATTATAATTAATGAATGTACAATTTATAAAAAAAAATTGCATTAATTTATAATTTAAAAAATATTATAATAAAAAAATTATTTAAAAAATAATTCATAAAAAATATAAATTATTTATTTTATGGATTTTTTATTCATTTAAAATATGAAATATAAAATATATAATTTAATAAATATATTAGATATTCAACTTTAATTTGAAAAGGAGAGTTAAACATAAAATATTAAACATAATTTTAATGTAAAATGTAAAAAAATATATAATATAAATGTAAAATTTAAGATTTAATGTCAAATATAAAAATATATATATATATATTTACAAAATTAATTTTATTTTTTATACTTGACATTACATCTTAAATTTTACATTTTACATTTTAAATATTTTTTATTCATTTAAAATATAAAATATAAAATTTACTTTAAAATATATAATTTAATAAATATATTAAATATTCAACTTAATTTAAAAAGGAGAGTTAAATATAAAATATTAAACATAATATTAATGCAAGATGTAAAAGGAAAAATATAATATATAATCTAAAATATAAAATTTAAATATTTAATATCAAAAACAAAATAAAATAAAATAAAATTTAATATTTAATGTGAAATTAAAAAAAAAACTTCATTTTCTATACTTACATTAAATCTTAAATTTTAAAATTTTCATTTATATTTTATAAATTTTACATTTTATATTAATTTAAAATATGAAATATAAATTATTAAAATTTAATTTAAAATATATAATTTAATAAATATATTAAATATTCAACTTAATTTGAAAAGGAGAGTTAAATATAAAATATGAAACATAAATGCAAGATGTAAAAAAAATAATAATAATATAATCTAAAATATTAAATTTAAGATTTAACGTCAAATTAAAAAAAAAATTAACCCTATTTTTTATACTTGACATTAAATCTTAAATTTTATATTTTACAAATTTCACAATAAATTTAAAATTTTACATTTTATATTCATTTAAAATATGAAATATATAAAATATAAAATATAATTTAAAATATATAAATTTAATAAATATATTAAATATTCAACTTAATTTGAAAATGAGAGTTAAATATGAAATATCAAACTAATGTTAATGCAAGATGTAATTATTTTTTATAGATTTGACATTAATTTTTTTTTTATTGAACAAGGTAAAACAATTTACAAGAATAAAGCTGATAAGTAGGAGGTATTTTTCCACAGCGTGTCAAATTATGATATGAGCTGGAGCAGTACTGGGATGGGTGACCTCCCGGGACGGACCAGTGCTTCACCTCTGTGAGCATCACCTAGATGCAATGAGTGCTAAGTGGACCATTCGATATCATGAGAGATGGGTTCTTGTTGAACCACTACTCATGAAACAAGGGTCAATGAGTTTGACTCGAAACTACACGGTTGAATCCTGATAGCAATATCATAATTTGACACTGTGGAAAAATACCTCCTACTTATCAATTGATGAGCTAAAGGGGCTCTATTATGAATGGTTCATAAGGCACAACACTTGCTGAAGGTTTTGCAAATGGGGTAACAACTGCTTAACCTTGGAGAAAACTCCCTGGTTAAGCGCGCTTGAGCTGGAGCACTGGGATGGGTGACCTTGCTTCACCTCGAGCATCACCTAGATGCAATGAGTGCTAAGTGGACCATTGATATCATGAGATGGGTTCTTGTTGAACCACTACTCATGAAACAAGGGTCAATGAGTTTGACTCGAAACTACAGTTGAATCTGATAGCAATATCATAATTTGACACTGTGGAAAAATACCTCCTACTTATCAATTGATGAGCTAAAGGGGCTCTATTATGAATGGTTCATAAGGCACAACACTTGCTGAAGGTTTTGCAAATGGGTAACAACTCAAGCGGGCTTAACCTTGGAGAAAACTCCCTGGTTAAGCCGCTTGAGCTGGAGCAGTCTGGGATGGGTGACCTCCCGGGACGGACCAGTGCTTCACCTCTGTGAGCATCACCTAGATGCAATGAGTGCTAAGTGGACCATTCGATATCATGAGAGATGGGTTCTTGTTGAACCACTACTCATGAAACAAGGGTTAATGAGTTTGACTCAAAACTACACGGTTGAATCCTGATAGCAATATAAGAATAAAGCTACTAGCATAACATGGCCAGTCAAAAGACGAGACACACTATACAATATCTAATCATTTCCTTTTTACATTTTTTTAAATCCATTTAAAATATCAAATATAAAATGTAAAATATAAAATATAATTTAAAATCTAAGATTTAATGTCAAATATAAAAGATAAAATTAATTTTGCAAAAATAATTTTATTTTTTTATATTTCACATTAAATCTTAAATTTTACATTATATGTTATTTTTATTTTTTTTACATCTTACATTAACATTATGTTTAATATTTCATATTTAACTTTCCTTTTTCAAATTAAGTTGAATATTTAATATATTTATTAAATTGTATATTTTAAATTAAATTATAAATTTTATATTTCATATTTTAAGTAAATAAAAAATCTATAAAATAAATAATTCTATTTTTTATGAATTTTTTTAAATAATTTTTAATTTTTTTTATTTATTGATAAGTGTTATCAAAGGGGATAACGCCCAAGTACAATTACATCCTTTGGCAAGCCTTGCCAACATACAATCAACACCATAGACCCAATAATCCTAAACCAACCAGGCCACCTACTGTCACAGGTGACTGTAGATAACAACCAAACACTTCCCAATCTCCAGCACTTTCACTAGACTTCCCGCACTTAGCCACGATATGCCCGAGTCCATAAATCTAGAGAAGGAATCCAGATTGGAGTTTACAACCCCAACCCTGAAGACCTCCCACACATTTACCATGAAGTTTTCCAACGCCTCCCCGTGCAGCCTTAGAGCTTCAGCTTCGAACATCTCACCTTCATCCTCCTCATAATCCACGCAGGCAGGATTGAAGAAGATTCTAAGGTGACTCACTAAACCTTCAACCACCTATCCCAATGTATCATTTGCCACAACATGAGCATTAGCGAGCACAACGAACCCATTGAACAGTTCTACCACCATTTCTCGGGAGCCAACAATGTCAACCAAAGGTCCAATCACTGTCTCATATATCTTTCCATCGCACTAGTGATAGTTATCCCTGAGAACTCTTGACACCAGACACACCATCGCAACACCCACCTCTAGGCAACGAGTAGAGAAAATCCTTTCACACTACTCAGCTAGAGTCTCATCCACACAAAGGCAGCTTAAGCCGAAAATATGCACCATCTTTACTTGCAGCCCCACACCCCCGACAGCTTGAATGTATATGATTTAGATGAATCAAAGAAATAAATAACACCGAGGGTGAAGCCTGTGACCTATGACCAAAGCGGTCACTGCCATCGGATCCAAGTGCCAAATCCTCACCAAATCCCAGTCGGATCCCGCACACTGCCATAACACACAACCATGTGATACACACCACCATCCATCCGATCACGGGTCCTAGGCGGCTCAAAGAATATCAAACCAATTACTAGAAACATCTTGATCGATGATTCCCTATAGACCTGACCAACATGCAAAGGAGGAGTCCGCAATCACCCTGCCTTCTTGGGAAACTCCCCAATTATCCAAAAATTCTACAGCTTTGTTGGATTCCCTATAAACATGGGCTAAGATAAAGTTGCTAAGCTTATTTAGTAGCTCCTTTATCGATGTAATTCAATTACTGATTCTCTAGTTTGATGATTTCCCTGAGGTGATTGCTTGTATGCAAAGCTGCGAGTCACCTTCTATTTCTACTGAGTCACAACCCTTCTGGATGCACAACCTTAAGCCTAGCCACAAAGCCTCCATCTCCACAATATTGTTGGAGCAAACACCCAAGTTCTTTGATGCAGCCCAAACACACTTACCACTTGTGTCTCTAACAATGCAACTGACCCTGGGTTGACTAGGATTTCCTTTGGAAAAATTGTCAAAGTTTAGCTTCCATTTTAACCGAACCGGATGGACCTAATGAACTTCCTTCCTATTGAACTTATTCATACTTAGTTCCATGGGTTTTGGAATTTTGAGATTCTACCAAGTCCTCTGGATATTCTCATCCCATCTTGAGAATTTAGACTTAGAACCAATTCTAGCTCTAGATATTATTTGCTGTCTCAATGATGGAATTATGGATTTTAGTGATGAGTTGTTCACTGCTTAATGATTCCTCGAAGATTCACTTGTTCCATTCCTTCCAAATGTGCCAAACAACCAAAGAAGGTGCCAAAGTCCACATCCCATGCTAGTAGCTATTCTTGTTTGCTAACGACCAGCTACATCCAAAAGCTTAAAATTTCTTGGACTCTGGAAGCTAAAAATCCCTTGCAACCAATCAGGCAACAAGATGTGGCCATAGGGAATGATAGAAATAAATGATCCACTCCTTCCTCCGCTTGCTCACAAAGCACACATCTAGTTGGACCTGCTATCCCTATCCTTTTCAATCTATCACCACTTAGACAACGTTGGTGTAATGCTACCCAAAGAAAGGCCCATGCTTTGGGTAGCACATCACTCTTTCAACATAGGGTGGCCATCCATGAATTCTCTTTTCCTTGTTCGATTTGAAGGCGATAACCCAAATTGGTCGAATACTCACCAGAGGCTGTCTCGCACCAAATTATTGAGTCTTCCCTACTGCTCAAGTTGATTGTCGTATTACTTAGCTCACACGCCACAACCTCTTTCAATTCTTGTGGAAGTGGCAGAGTGCCAACATCGATCCACCTCAAATGATCGCCCATTGAGTCCTCTTCCCAACAAACATAATTTTCCACCTTATCGCCAAAATCCATCTGCAGCCTTTCCACGAAGTGATCTAGAGCAAACATTTCTGATAGACTTTTATGGCCATCCCATGAGTCCGTCCAAAATAGAGCCCACCTACCATTCCCAATTCTCCATGATAGGTGACTCATTATCAAGGGCCTACACTTTGTAATGAATTTCCATGCCACCGAAACTCCTTCCAAATTTGCAGCAGTTAAAATCCTTGATGGCTCTAGGTGATCCAAGTACTTATCCAGCATAATCTGACACCATAGCTTCTCGGGGCTCCTATACATCTTCCACACCAATTTGGCTTCCAAGGCATTATTTTGAAACCTAATCTTGCACAATCCATCCCTACCATCCTCTTTTGATTTGCAAGCAGTGTCCCAACCAATAAGCGAGATTTTCTTGTCATTTTTTCGAACCTTCCCAGAGGAACCTTTTTAGGACTTTCTCCATATCACACTCCACCTTTGCAGGGGCATCAAAGCATGGCATAGAATAAATCAAAATGGCTATTAAGACCGCTTTAGCCATTGTAATTCACCCATCCAATGTGATCCAATCGTTCTTCCATGCCATCGCCTTACTCCTACACTTACCAACCACCTTCGCCTAGTGTTTAGCTTTGCATGCCCTTTCAAATATTTGTACACCCAGGAACTTTGCCGAGAGTTTCCTCACTTGGAAACCCAATATTGCAGCAATGGTCGGCTGCAACGGAAGCCTAGTGTTGAAGAAGTAAATAAAATACTTCTCCTTATTCATCTTTTGTCCTGACTGCTCTTCGTATTTGGTTAACACCTCCTTGATGCAACTGGCTTCCCTTATGCTCGCTTCTCCTAGCAATGAGGTATCATTTTTTAATTGAGAATGAGTGACAGGAGCGACACTTGGAGCCACCCATACTCCCATCCAATTCGAGCGTTGGCTTCTTCTTT
Source organism: Sequoia sempervirens (assembly GCA_007258455.2). NCBI lineage: Eukaryota > Viridiplantae > Streptophyta > Pinopsida > Cupressales > Cupressaceae > Sequoia > Sequoia sempervirens. Next base: position 359,266,969 of record VDFB02353493.1, on the reverse strand, counting down.
TGACAGCACAACTAAGAGATTCGACCATGATCACAAATAAGAAAGGATATACTGGATCACCTTGCAGCCTCAAGCCGTTAGTTGCTTGAAAAAACCCATGGAAAGATCCATTGACTGAGATTGAAAACCAGATAGAGAAAATGCAATAGGATATGAGATCACACCAATGACTGTCAAACCCCATCTTTTTCATTACCTTCAGAAGGAACTTCCAACACACTTTATAATATTCCAGTACACACATCTAGTTTGATTATCATCCCCGCCTTCCTATTTGACTTAAGACTATGAACTACCTCATTGATAAGTAGGATGCTATTAGAGATCTCTTGGCCAAGAATAAATCCATTCTGGTCTATTGAGATAATCTTCCCCATAACCAATTTTAGTCTATTTGCTAGTACCTTGGAAATCATCTTGTAAATGGTGTTGCAGAGAGAGATGGGCCTATAGTCACTAAAGGACCGACATTCAGGCCTTTTTGGAACTAATGCAATCATCGAGTTATTCAAATCCTTTACAAACCTTTTGGATTTACGAAAGTCCTCAACTAGCCTCCAAAGATCGTCGCCAACGAAGCTCCAAAAGGTCTGAAAGAACCTAGCTATGAACCCATTTGGTCTTGATGCCTTGTCAGGATGCAAATGGAACAAGAAAACTCTTACCTCCTCTTTTGAAATCGCACCACACATCATTTTGTTATCTTCTTCGCTAACTCGATAGCTTATTGAATCGAGGAAACTATCCCTAGAGCCTCCAATTGAAACTGGCCACCAAGAAGGAGTTGGAAGAACTCGACAACAACCTTACCAACCTCAACCCCACTGTGCATTGTGTGACCATCAGGCACCTGAATTTCTTCAATATTGTTTATAGCTCTCCTAGCCAAAACTGAGGTATGGGAGTTTGGAATTTGAATCCCCTCCCTTAGCCAAACCTCCCGCAATTTATCTCTCCAATAAATTTCCTCCCTCTTTAGGAGCTCCGCCAACTTCACTTTTCTTAGGAATTGTATGTAGAAAATATCAATTACATGCAAATAAAGATTAAACAGAGGAATGAAAAACACATAAATAATAACAACAAGAGACAATATTTAACGTGGTTCACCCAAACTTGGGCTACGTCCACCAATAGAGAGTCCAATATTATTATCTAGTAAATCAAACCAATTACAACTAGTAATCCTTGTAACTCAATACCATTGCAAATGCTACAATACAATATCAACATAGACCCAAACCCTTAGCCTTTTATCAAGACTTATGTCGGTTACAAAATAGGGTGTTTTTTTTTTGAATGTCAACCAATAAAAAAGTTAAATAACACCTGATGCCTTTATAAAATAATAAAAAACCGTGAGACGTTTCGGGGGCATTGCCCCTTGACCCTGTCTTGGGGGCGCTACCCTGAAACCCCTGTTAAATAATTTGGGGGGAAACCGCATCGATAAAAGTGTGGAAAATTTAACCTCTGAGTCTGATTAGGCTCCATATACCAACAACTTTCAGCTCTTTCTCCATGAGAAATTTCTCATTCCACATACCGTCCCTGATGACTTTCTCATTAAGAGCATCCAATTCACTCTCCATATTAACTTTTTCGACGAAGATATTTTGAAACTTCACCAAATTCCATTCTTTGAGCTTTTTCTTTATTAACTGGAGCTTCCTTATGAATTTGAAGCTAATTGAGCCACCCACCTTGGTTTCCTTACACTATCTTTCCAGCAGGCTAGGGAGGTTAGGATCCCGCCACCACATATTTTGAAATTTAAAGCTTGTCTTCGGTGAATCCAACCTATCAATTATGTTCAACTCCACCTATAAATGGTATGATATGGAGACTGGCAATATGCAGGTCGACAACTGTACACCCAAGTTGTACCAACTAGGAGAGACTAGGAATCTATCCAATGTTTTCACGATTGCAGTGAAGTCTTTGTGTCTATTGGTCCAAGTGAGGATTCCATTTTCAGTTGGGTAGTCATCCAAACCAGCCTCTACCACAAAGCCCCTAAAATCCATGGTTGCTTGCAAAATGCTTCTGACACCTCCACTTTTCTCAGACACATCCAATATGGCATTGAAATCACCATCTATGATCACTCTATCTCTTAAATGAGGGCGGGTAAAGTTCAAAACAAAAACCCAAAGAGAAGCCTTATCTTTAGTTTTAATTGGCCCATATATGTTTATGATCAAGAATTGGCAATTGAGGCCAAGGTCGTAAACCCACTCAACCATCTAGTTTGGTGAGGAGCTGGCAAAGTTTATTGAAACCGCTGCCTCCTTCCACAAATTCTTAAGCCCCCTGCAAGGCCCAAGGAGCCCTAAAAACACCTTTTCCAAAGACAACAATATTTCAACAACTTCATCCCTTCTTCTTCTGACAATTCAGTTTCTTGCAATAAGATGATGCTACTTGTGCTTTTCTAGAGTTGATGCCTCACTAGGCGCCTCTTGTCAGGGGACTTTAGGCCCCTGACATTCCAAGTTGTGACCTTCGTTGCTTCCCAAGGGAGGGGATTCCTCCCTTGGTACTTAAAAATTTAGTGATACTAGTGAACTTTTTTGTAGTGGCCTCCTCTTCCCTCAGCTGCTTAAAAGACTTCCTGCCACGGGTGTTGCCAGAAGTGCCAATTTTTCCCAAACCCAGGTGCTTCACTGCTGACTGAGAAATGCATCTATCCTCTATAACATCCAGGTTAGCATTTGAGTCCAAATCCTCACTAGCCAAGGAAGCCACCTCGACATTTTTAGTGGGCTTCACCTCGCTGCACATTGCTAGGGAAGGAGATAACGGCTTGGTGTTTTACTTATTCTTTCCTCCATGCTTAGCCTCACTGGGTATGACCAGATTTTCCTCAGCCATCCCCCACTTCAGGGTAACTCCCCTTTGGGAATCCTTCGTAGATGTTTCAGCCCAGGTGGGCCTAGAATCAGGAGAAGCCTGGTTCTCTTGTTGCTTCGGTCTCCACGCTTCCTTTAGACCTTTGCCGCAATCTGCAGCCCTGTGATCCCCTTTGCCACAAACACCGTAGGATAGCTTCAAAACCTCAATTTTAATCTCCTGTGTCCAACACTTCCCATTAACTAACAGACAAATCCTTTGTGGAATGATGTCAATCGCCGCAATTCTCAATCTGGTGTATTTATATAGGTCTCCATCTAGAATACCAATATCAATCTCCATTAGCATTCCCAGTGAATGACCAATTTTTTCCAAACTATCTCCATTCCAGTATTCCATTGGGAGGTTGTAGAGCCTAACCCAAACCGACTGATCATATGGCCACAATTTTGTCAGATCGAAGTTTGGATACCAGGGCTACATTTACAAAGGTTTTCTATCCATGAACCATAAATCTCCTTTCATGACCCGCTTCTTCGTTTACTCATTTGCAAAGACCACCAAAAAGAAGCCTTTTCAGGAGAAATGTGATCAAAACCTCTGTTTCCCATTGCTCCACAATCTATCTCTTGAGCTTTGCACGATCAGGGGTGCCCCTGAAAAAATGGGAAATGAAGGCAAGATCCCTAAGGATTGCCATCCTTTATCTTCTTAGTAACATCGTTGTCCAAAACAACTTCACTTGTCTGCTGGTTAGGGCAACCCTTCTCTGCGCTAGCCCGACTCACATTTGGCCTCTGATCGAACCACTCATTATTTTCCTTATGATTATTGCTCGGCCTATGACGTGCTCGCCTCGCTGCCCGATCCTTGCGTCTTCTGTTCATCCTTTTCCCCAGAGGCAGAGTATTCCAGCCCTGAGCTTGCGGTTGTGACTCTGGCGATTCTGGCATGTCATGCCTTCTGCGGAAAGGAACGCTACCATCCACAAGAGCCCAATCATTTCCCCAATAACTAGGATGGCACATATCCACCCATCTCCTCCTCGAGAAGACTCACTGAGGAATGTATCCCTAGCACGATTCTCTAGATGCAACCTCAGCCACTTCATCCCCCCAGCACAGCTTGGCTTTTGCCTCACTCTCCTTCGCAGCTTCGCCAACTTTTGCAGCCACACTGCTCTGTGAACTAGCACCGCTACGCACCATCTTCTATGTTTGGGTAATTATTATTATTTTTTATTGAACTTTAACATAAAATTTATATTATAATATTTTTATATAAATTATAAATTAATACAAAAAATAATTTATAAAAAATATAAATTGCACATTCATTAATTATAATTTCTATTAAATTTTTTAATATAATATCTATTTAAATAAACAATAAAACCACTTCAGTTCTCTAAACTTAGTCCCTCTATCACATTTGTTTCTTTAAAAATGCAGTTTAAAAAAAACTAACAGTTCAAATTAAAAAAAGCACCAGTTATGTATCATGTATGAAGAAGATGGATAGGTGCATTTATGGGGTGGATAGCCATTGCCGCACATTACTAATAAAATTATGGATAAAATCATAAGTTGGAAGAGGGAGTTTCTTATTTTTGTGATTTGTGCCTAAATGGTTTTAGAAACCATTCTTGATTGTGGTTTCTCTCATGCCTGTATATTTAGTGCTTGAGTTGAAAGAATTTTTTATTTATTTATAGGTCGTTGAAGCCATGAAGTGTTGCAGTGATTCAAAGAGAGAAGTTGTATTAATGCAATTCATTTGAAGGATTAAGGGTGTGGTCCCATGAGGGGGGCTTCAAGATCTATTTTGAAGGAGCAGGTGGTCCCATAAAGCAAAAAGAAAAATGCTACAAGATTAATTAGAATCTTTTCCTCAACAATAGCAACCCCTACTTTTTACTCAAAAATTTAAGCAGGTGCAAATGAGGTGGGGCTGAAAATTGCCCCACCAGCTTAGCCTTTTTTCTACCACTTGTCAATCATATGAAATTTCTAAATTCCCATCAATTAATTTTAATTTTATTTTATATTTATTTACTCTTTTGAATTGAATATGCATAATAATAAAATTCATGAGACTACCAACTTCCATAAGTTTAGGAGCTTAAACTACATTACAAATTCATGGGACCACCCACTTTAAAATAATCCTCAAAAATCTCAACATCACTCATTGAATTTTTTTAGGAATCCCCCCATCCATGGGGCCCCACCCTAATACAAGTCTTGGATATCTTTGGATGTAGTTTTTTCCTGCAAGGGCTTCACCACGTAATTCTTGAATTATGGTTTGCATTTATATTGTAATCTATTTTCATCTATGATTTATTGCTATCTGTTTATTTGGATACATAAAATTATCTATATATTTTTACTATAAAATTTTATCCTAATTTTCAACAATGCTTGACCAAAATTTATATAATTATGAGACTTAACACTTGACATCTTTGTTATATTTCATCAAATAATTCCTAATCTAATCAAATACACTATAGAGCAAGCCTACAAGATTTTTCTATATAATTGCTTCAAACAATTCTTCAAAATATAACCAAAATACATCTAAAATTTAAACTAAATTCACTAGATTAATCAAAAACACCTAATCCATTCCAATCCCCTATGACACAAGATTATATGTTTTCATAAAACGTTAACTGCTCATACAATTTTCTAAAGAATATATAAAATTGTCCACAAATACTTCACATAAAAATAATTTAAATCCCTAAATGGTATTTTGAGCTCTCAACTTCTAGGTTTGAGCAATCTAGTGCAACACCAACATATTGCAAGGAAAGGAAATTCCTTCTAGGTTGAAATCTCTCTTTGAATACTGCTAAAAAATAGGTGTTCAACATGTGCATCCAGAACCCTTGCCCCTCGGCATTGTTCAAATCCCTACGACACTATAATTCATCAAAAGTTAAAACCCTAATATTGCATGGCTCACCTAAAGCCCTACCACCAAAGTAGTCTAAAGGCTAAAATTCTTGACCCATATTCTTACAGACCATTATAACAATGTATATACTGTCTACCAAAAACCATAAATTGAATTCTCTCTCTACAACTAAAAACCTTTTCCTTTTGGTTAATCATTGATGGTTTCAGCTAATATACAACTGTAAAACTTTTCTGCTAAACTTGAAAGAATCTAATAAGAGAGGAAGGGGAATTACAGGAAATTAAAGTGGGAAATGAGGTTTTTATTTCATTTTTCATTTCAAATTTAATCTTGTGTAGTTCCTTTTCCACTTGGTATATGCTATTTATTTAGGTTCTAAAGCAAGCCAATCTTAATTGAATTCTTAAAGTCATTCTTTTCAGCATATATGTGGGTATCAATATTGGCTTGGAAAAAATTTAAAGAGGTATTTAACAAATATGGATTTCTTTTTGAATGAGAATATTTCTCTTGTAAACACTCAAAATATTGAAAAGAAGGTAAATTAAATGAAACCTGGCCAGAGAATTTATAGGGTTGAAGAAAATACACAAAAATAACTTGGAAAACTTTTAACCAGTCATAAACCAAATATAAGCATGGGGAATTCTCAAAAGTTGTTAAACGGTGGTGGATTTTTTAGGTATTCTGGACCATATGCGTTTCATATAGTGTAATAGAATAGGCAGAATACAGAACATTAGTTAGCAACAGATGAAATTAAACTTACAGATATAAACACCTATGTAGAAGTCAAAATAGATGCAGTCTGAGGTAAACAACATGCTTTGATGATACAAAGTTGACTCATTTTAACATTGATGATGTAACATAAATGCTTATTAGCCTAAACTTTTGCTGCAATTTCTCCATACATTAGAAATCCCTGTTGCATCATAAATGTCTATTCTATTCCCTATTCTTGAAAGCAAATCTAACTTTCACTTCTTGAAAGTAAATCAAACAAATCAGAATTCTTGTGGTTGTACAACGTTAACGTGAAAAAATAGAAAGGAATCACAAAATAAAGGAAATAAATTTTTAGTGCGTCTGTTTTTAATGGTGAAATTGTTAGATTTAAAAATCAGGGCAGGATGGAATTGTATTATTGTTTTATATTCAAAAGAAGATTTACATTCTATCATCGAGTAAAATTATTTAAAATGAAAACTAAAAGGTTAACATAATTAATTTATAAAGATTAATATTTATTTTTTCTTTTTTAAACTGAAAGGGTTATGGTTATTAAATCAAGTAGTCTTTTGAATTGTTCAACTTTCTCTTGACCAAACACTTCAGTGAGAATATCTGCTCTATAATTTGAAGATTCTTTAACAAAAGCTGGTTTGGAGTATGTCATTGTATTGGTGTCATGAATAGACTCACGTTATCTTCTTGATTGGATTGAGCCTGTTGTCTTGATACTAATTTATTAGCTTTTGGCCATGATAGAAAATAATAACAATCATGTGTACATGCCTAAATGCTACTACAAACAAATGTTGTAGTATTAATGTTCTAATAATGCTCATTGGATGATGATGATGGTCGTAATGAAGGATTATAGAAGAATTTTTAATAAAAATAATGAATCATGGTTAGAGGCTCAAATAAAATGTTACATAATTTAAGTTAGCACACAACAATCATTTTGAAAGGGATCAATTCTTGTTCAAATCTGAATTTGATTTGTAGTGGATGGATAAAATAATTCTAAATGAGCCCACCAGAGATCAAGCTTGCTAAGTGCAAGACTCCGATGCTCAAAAAGGGATGAAGTTGGTATCGTGCCTTAGACGGATTTTGGCAGAATGGATACCCTTCAAACCTTGTTTCTAAGCTAAAGGGGATGCCCTTGGGGGTATTTCCAACTAAAAAAAAAAAATTGTGTCAATTATACATTAGCATAGAGGACCTAGTAGTTGTGCACCTAATGCTTGTAGATGATACATTGATTTTTCACAAAAAAAGTAGCATGTCTCTATGTTTGAGTTAAGAGCTTATAGCTATTATTTGGGGTTTTGGATATCAACAATGTAGTCCAATCATCTATGTCTTTGCTATGTTGTCCAAAAAAATCCCCAAAAAAGACCAAAACATTTGCATCGAGGCATGTATTACTAATCGCCTTACAACATACAATTGGTTGTTTCTTTGATATGATTTGTGAAAAATATAATTACACATGCATATGCACAAAAGTGTTAGTTCCTTATTAAAATTTGACTAATATATTATTTCTCAACTATTATTTTTTTAATATAATTAATTGAAAGACTTAAATATAGTTTCTTTTTCCTAATTATTACATTAAAAATCAAATTAAAATAAACCAAATCAAATGATTATTTTTTTAATCGGGAAAAAACAAAACTGCAACAGCAAGAATACAAACAGCTGTAAGAAACAGCTCCAACAAGGTTAAATTCCGATTCTCTTTGTCAAGGTATACAATTTTCACTATGACGAGTGTCAACGAGGAAGTAAACTTCGGAGAATTTTCAGTTTTAACCGTTGCAATATTAAAACCCCTCCAATTTTTGCGATAAGTAATTCACCCATAACCTTATTAATTCTTAAAATAAGGCTTACCAACCCCGTTCATTCTTAACCATAGAAAGCATGAAATTTTCAAAAAATAAAAATTTGAACAGGCATGCTTCAAAATTAATATTTAAACCATTGCAGTCCGTATAAAAACTTTTCCTACAGTCGGTAGACATCAAACGGGCTTCTTCCATACGCTACCTTATATTCAGTCGTTGGAATGAAAGATATACACACAAAATGACAAATACAGACTAGAAACTGACATATACACAATAAGTATCTGCAGGGGCTGTGACAATGCATGAAAAAGTTAACTGCTTAACGAAAAGGAATATTTTCATTATCCGAATGACCTTTAGATTGCTGCGTACGTCTTGCGCTTAGGGCGAAGAGGGGTGGCAAAAGCACGAAAAGGCGAAGATGAGCGTCCCGGAGTGAACAAGCGCAGGGGAGTGAGCAGATTATGACCCGGTCGCGCAGAGGATAAGTCATTTTCTTCGTTCAACGAAAGCACTCTGGAATTTTTCTTCATTCCATTCGCTGCCCCACTTCTCCCCCACTTGGTCGGGATAAGGTGTCCCAACCATGAGCCCTTCTTTCCCTTTTTGCTTGGCATCTTCAACCTTTCTCCCAGGTATTCCTTCACGGCTGCCACGCTGTGCTCCACAACAGAGGGAGGAGGTTCTATCAGGGGGTTTCCTTCCACCTTAAGCCTCTGCAAGTTTTCCAAACGGGCAATGGAGTTTGGCAGCTTTGTTACGTGATTGTAGCTGATGTCTAACTCCACCAGACCGCAGAGTCCGCCAATCGAATCCGGAAGGGACACAAGATAGTTGAAATTTTGGCTGAGATTGAGGATTTCAAGATTTGTGAGATTCTCCATGTCTTCAGGAAGACTTCCTAGGTGATTGAGATGAACATCCAGCACACGCAGACGCATCATGTGAGAGGTCGAATACGGGAGACGAGTAAGCCTGTTGGAATGCACTGAAAGTCTCCGGAGGTTCACGAGTTCGAACCCCAGCCCCTCTGGTAGCCGCGTCAGCTGGTTGAAATCCGCAATCAGCTCCTCCATGGCACTAACATTATATGACACAGTCAAAGATCAGCCAGAAATTTCTGGAGCACAAAAAGAAATGCGTTTGCAATATTTTAAATAACCTACCAGCAGCCTTCTATTCCATCAGGCAGAGCAGCGAGCATATTGCCAGAAATATTGAGAACTTTGAGCTTCACCAGGCGTCCGATCGTTTCCGGCAGCGATGTCAATTGATTTGAGTGAAGATCTAGAGTCGTGAGGTTTACAAGACTCGCCACAGCTTCAGGGAATGTCTGCGGGAAAATTTTGCTTCGATTTTAACATAAAGATTCCTCAAACAGATAAAAGCGAAGGAAACTATAAGTGATAATAAATATGCCTGTAAATTTCACCATAAAGATTCCTCAAACAGATAAAAGCGAAGGAAACTATAAGTGAGTAAAAAAGCCTGTAAATTTCGCCATAAAGATTCCTGCAAAGAAATTTTAAGTGATCTTTGCTACCTGGAGGTCGTTATTGGAAAGATCAAGCTTGACGACTGTGGAGGACAATTTCTGCAGAGAGTCTGGCAGGCTGTGGAGCATAAGTCCGCTGAGATCCAGCACGGTAGACGCCATTCTTGATTTGATTTGCTGTACCGCCACCGCGATTTTCTTCTCGGTTTCCGGTGCCGGCGATTTCTCCTCCTCCGATGGTTTTCCGTTGCTCTTTGGTGTTCCGCTTAGGGATTTCCCAGCGACTTGGAGACCGTCGTAGATTTGGTGTAATTCATGTAGCTGAATCACAGTTTTATGCAAAAGACTTTCCTTTTCTGCTTCATTTTTGGCCTGAGACTCCATGGCTTCCTGCGCACAGACAAAAGGTTCTCACTCTCAAGAAGCCAGCCGCTTTTCTACCATTACTGAAAGCAAATTGCACAAAATTCAACAGCAAAATTAAAAAAATTGCTGGAAAATACAAACGAAACCGTACCTTTAAAGCCTGCCATTTAGAAATATCCATGGCAGCAGGAGCAGAAAGAGCAGCAATAGCCTTGAGCTTCTGCGTTAGGTCATCATTTATACGGGACAGGGCTTGGCGAGACTCTTCTACCAGAGATCCATCCGGCGGGCTCCCCAGACCTTCGAACTCCAACATCTCAGTACCAGCAGTCATCTTTACGGCTTAAACTAGTCTAAATTTCGAACAAAAATCCTCTCCAACTAACTCTCCATTAGTTCCTGCAGCAAATGCTTCATATTATAGACCGGCCAACCATACCAGGTAAGAAACCCCAAAAAACAATTATAAACCCAATCAGATTTTCTGAAATCAGACAAATTGTTACCTGACACATTTGATGAACAATCCACAGAGCTATACGTCGTGGCGAATCCCTGTATGATATTAATGTGGGGGAAATTCAGTGGCAATATATAATGAAGGTGAAGGTAAGTACGGAAAATAAAATAATAGAAATGGGTACGGAGTACCACGGAACAACGGACGGATACCAAGTGTACATTTGTGCTAATGGATGCTTTGCCTGACGACTAAGGTAGCACTGTCAGCGTGGGCCCACCATGCAAATATAGATAAACATCAACGAGAGATGGCTTAACGGCATCGGCATCTGTTATAAAGTCAACGTCTATAAAGTTCCAACCCGCTTTAAATACACGTTGTTTCCGTCAAAGATTCCGACTACATCCATTGTATACCTGACGCTCTCCATTCGATCATTGCGGTAAAGATGCTATCGGTAAATGCCAAATATGTCGGAGTTTTACAAGAGCCAACTGCGAAGGCTTCTAAAATATCTTGGCAGTTACTAGGGAATTTGACACTCATACTAAAGTCAATATTCGGTGGTTTTGCATGAAAAAAACTTTTGGGAACTCCACAATCCAACTAGCCTGCTAAATTTTGGCCATATTTGGAGTCATCGGGAATGTCTTGCTTTACGAGTTGATAAAAAAACATGATTTGTCCTTCACATGAAGATTATTGGGAAGAGGATTTAATACCTGTCCATACGGTAATAATTGTCACGGAGTTTTGTTTTTAATTTATATTTATTATTTATTAAATTAATAATTAGATGGTGGATTGATTTTGGTGAGGGTGATGATTAGTAGGCTACTACATTTAAAAAAAAAAAAAAACTTTAAAAAACGTGACTCTTTTACAACTAATAATGTATCTCTATTTATAAATAAGATGAACCAACATAAATTTATATTCTTTAAAAAATTAAAGACAACTCCTTATATTCATGTTCTCAATCATTTTTTTTTTCAAATTTCAAAAGCTCGTGTAAGAGACTAAACGATTTTAATCCAACTCAGATTTCAAACATAATTTAAAATTAAATACGTTCCGTATTGACGTGGAATTATTCGGAGAGGACAAAGGAAAAGATTAAATGCGAAACAAATGCCTTAATCGGTGGTTTTGACGTCAGCTTAGCCCCGTCGTTACCCTCTTTACACGTCATTGCCAATTTGGCGCCACCGTATACAACGAACTTGTACGGATTCTATTACTTTTTAAATTTCCATCCTTCCTAAAAGCACGTGTTTTATTTTTAGTGCGCAAGTGGCACACATGGCGGGCGAGTTGTGCATAAAATAGAAAGATAAAGGATAGGCAATATAGTAGATTATATACATATTATTTTTGTCTTATATCATAATTGTATAATTAAATCAAAAGATGTTTTTAATTAAGTAGGGAATCTAATTCATCAAATATTATTTAGGTGTTGAATTTGATTCAATTGTATCACAACTTAATTAGTCGATAGGCTATATATTGTATGGATGTTCAATTGAAACCTCTCTCACGCTCTCGTCAAACCATTTTTCCGTATTGTTTGACCACTTTACGGGTATATTTTATGACAAACTTACTTGCATCAACAACAAATCATATCGCTGTAGAATAACTGCACTTCAAAACCGTTAATGAAATAAATGCATAATGGGTATGGGTATGGGTGTTCACGTCGAATCAAGGAGATATGCATGACACGAAAAAGTGTGTGGGGGGCACGAGGCAAGGGATGTAATGCCAGTCACACAACTGGTTAATTAATATAATAGAGTGGAGTTGTGTAGTGTTAAAAACGCCACAACTACCCATTTAACTGTTTATTGTTGTCATACTTATCTATCTTGGTTTTAACTGAGAAATTTTCTATCTCTTGCCAAGTTCATATAGTTGCAGTCCTTGCTTCTCTCTTCTAGTGAACGAAGGTATTTTTTTACACGTGTATGTTGTGCAATATTTAATTGTTTCAATGTGAACATATAGTATCTTTTGTATATTTTTCTAATATACGTACATGTATTCATGTTGTGTAGATTTTTCCTCATATAAAGCCACAAATTATCTACCCCAAAGCTCATACATTCTACCGCTTCACACAAACCATACTCTCTTCCATTGAAAAAGGCATTCCTTTACACCTTTGATTTTTCAGCGATGAACTAAAGTAGTCCATTGCATTTTTCTTTCAATGGTTGTGTTGTCATATAGTATGTAGTGAAAGAGAACTACATACAAAAATAGTTGGACCAAATAATGAAATAGTTGTGCTTTCATTATTATCTTTGTACTAGTAATTAATTTTCTATTTAAAAAATGATAAAAGCCACAGGGTTGAGCAATGTGAGTGTTTGTTTTTTTTTTTCTCTCTAAGGTTTGGTTCGCTTTCAAGCTCTCCTTACATCTACAAGGTTCTCACCTTATGTGCACGTGAAGCATGCTGACTAATTTGTGACCTAAAAACCACCTCCATCTTTGCCTTTAAAGTTCCTTCATAATGGGTTCAAGTGGATGTAAACATGAAAAACAAAACAATACTGTTTGTACAAAAGATGAGAAAAATGTACCCAACAAGGAGAATTAACTTTGAAATTTTGTAGGCTGTTTGAGGAATTTACACAAAAATAACAAAAAATGGAGCATGGGTGGGAAAAATAGGATTTTGAATCTTCGAACAATGGAGCAGGCCGTGGAGCAGGATCTGAGGAATCGCAAGCAGAATCGGCACAAGTTTCGAGTAGGAATAAAGGTAAGGATGATTCAGACGAGAAGGATGTTGGAAACAATATTCTGGTGGACCCGGGGGGGAAGGTTACCCAACCTGCTTTCCCTGTGGGTTCTATTGAAGGACAAAAAGGTGATAAATCTGTTGATGTGGTGGGGGCCGCTAGAGGGGAAGGAGTTAAATGAAAACCATGGTCTTCTCTGTTTGGAGTTAAGCCTAATGGGAAATCAGTTTTCCCTCCAGTGCGCAACATATCTAACCTAGGGAAAGGTAAGTTTGCCATCTCTGTGCCTGACCCAATTTTTTATCATAATATAGCCTTTTTGGACAGAACGCTGGTTAGAAAGTTCATGGGCCCTAGACCAAACATTGAAGTGGTTAGGGAGTTTGTCAAAAACAAGTGGAGAACCAATGGAAAAGTTATAGTTGTAGCGCTTCCCAAAGGTTTCTTTGCTTTTGAGTTTACTTGCAAGGAGGATATGGTGGCATTCAGGAGTGGCGGTCCTTGGGTTATAGGGAAATCCTCCCCAACCCTTAAGAAATGGACTTTGAATCTGGACCTTTTTGACTCTATCTTTGAGAATGTTCCTATTTGGGCTAGACTTCCAGGTCTTCCTTTGGAATACTGGAACGAGGATGTCTTCAATGGAATTGCTAATTCTTTTGGGGAGCTTTTGTCTATAGATCCCATGACAGTGGCTAGAAAAAGGCTTGTATTTGCTAGAATCTGTGGGAGTATCCCAGAATGTCGATCTTCCTTGCTCTATTGAAATCCAGTCAAAGAGGGGGATTTGGACGCAAGCTATAGAGTTTGAATCGATTCCTTTTGCTTGCTTTAAGTGCAAAAAATATGGACATTGGGCTAAGAAATGCCCTCTTAATGCCAACAAGGAGAAAGAGAAACCTATGCCTATTCCAAAGCCTATCTGGAGAAAGAAGCCTGAGGGGGAGGGTAAAGAGAACAAAGAGAACTCCAGTATTGGTGAGTTAGGGTGTTTGAAGCATGATGATTGGGTGAATGTCCCAAAACTTAATGAAGCGGTGAGTCTCAAAGAAGATCTGGTTGTTCAGGAGCTGCAACGAAATGAGCCTGAGAATATATCTAGAACAAAGGAGGATGGAGAGCTTGTTATGGGTGGAATTGGAAATGGTTTGATGAATCTAGACTCCTCTTGCAACCTTGTTTTGGTGCTAGATGTTAAGGAGTTTGGGGGACCAGGTTTGGATGATATCCCTATATAGGGTTTGACGATGGATTTTGGTTTTCCTCCTCCTCCTTTTGCCTCTGGAGGAGATCTCCCCTCTAGTCTGGACTCTTTTTAGAATTTGGGAAATGTTATTTCCCCAAATTTTGTCAAGGATACCTTTGAGGACTTGAGTTTGACTCAAGAGTTCTCAAGTGAAAATTCAACCCAGTACAATAGAATGATGGACACCCTTCCCTTAGATCAAAGGATGATGTCTGACAAGGTATGGAAATTGGTGAGAGAGTTGGAAAGCCAAGAAGAGACGGATAGAGATGAAGCCAACTCTTTGTCCAAGAAGAAGAAGAAGAAAAATAGCAGAATACTTCAAGGGGAGTATCCACCAGAACTAGAGCTAAGGCAAATTGTGGAGCTACTAAGAGAAACCAAGGAAGAAAATTTGAAAAGTGGCTGAGGGAGCATGGTAGTTTTTAGGATATTGCAGATGGTGTTCAAAAGACCATCTCAGAGATTCTCCAATCCCCTGATAAGATATGAAGATCATCTCTTGGAATATTAGGGGGTTAAATAGCCTTCATAAGCAGATGTGCTACACAATTTTGTTAGTGACCACAAAACTGACATATTACTTGTTCAAGAATCCAAAATGCCTAAGGAGAAGGTGAAAAAGATTGAGATGTTTCAATTTTGTGGTGTCCATGGAAATAGCTCAGATGGTGCCTCAGGAGGTATCGTCACCTTTTGGAACTAGAATCTTATCAAAGGAGAACCCTTGCTGGAAAGTACTAATCATGTGGCCACCAGATTTACCCATATTAGAGACATTTTTTGTTGGACTCAGTCTAACATCTATGCCCCTAATGGGATAGGAGCTAGAAGGTTGTTTTGGAAGGAGCTTGATGCCTTTCGTAGGATTTTTAATAATGATTCTTGGGTCATTATGGGAGACTATAATACCCCTCTTTAGGATGATGAGAAGTTCAGAGGCTCCTAGGCTAATTTGGAGAGCATAATGGATCTTCTGGATTTCATTAACAACCAAGCGCTAATTGATTTAGATCTATAGGGAGCTGCCTTTACTTGGTCAAATCGAAGAACTGGTAAGGACTTGATCCAAGTAAGGTTAGATAGAACGTTAATTTCATATCAATGGTTCTTAAATTATTATTGTTCCTTAAAAGCTCTTTCTAAGGTGGGTTCTGATCACTTTCCTATAAGTTTTGTGGTAGATCTGTTAAAGGAGAAGAGGAACTTTCCCTTCAGATTTGAAAGAATGCGGCTCTCCCATCCCTAGATTTTTGAGGAAATAAGGAAATGGTGGAATATTGATGTCCCTGGGACTGCCATGTTTAGGGTGGCTATGGAATTAAGGGAAGTTAAATGTATAAGAAAATGGAAAAAAGAGACCTTTGGCAGCATTTTTGGAATCAAATTCAAGCTTCAAATGGAGTTGGTGGAGATTCGGGATAAAATCCAGAGGGGAGGATATATTCATAATAACAAGGAAAAATAAAAATGAGGTGCTTATTAAAATGCATGAAATCATAGCTAGAGAGGAGGACTTTTGGAGACAGAGATCTAGAGCTCTGTGGCTTTCTGCTGGAGATAAAAACAATAGATATTTTCATTTGTCTGCATCAAAACATAGGGTAGCCAATAGAATCTCTCACATTGAAAGTAATGGCAATCAGTTTGAGGAGGAGGATGATATTAGAAGACAAGTTGTCCTTTTCTTTAGTAACCTTCTCTCAGCTAGCGAAGGAATCATCCATGAAGCGCAAGATTACCTCTTAGCGGCCATCCCTAATTTAGTTAAGGAGAAAGATAATACCATGCTAGCTGCTATTCCTTCAAGGGAAGAAATTAAAAAAGTTGTCTTTTCCTTTGAAGGGAACAAGGCCCCTAGCCCTGATGGTTTTCCCATGTTTTTCTTTCAATTGTTCTAGGAGATTGTTGAAGAGGATGTTGTAAAGGCAGTCAAAGAGTTCTTTGGATAGAGAAGTCTCCTAAAGGAACTTAATGCTACTTTCTTGATCCTTATTCCTAAGAAACCTAGAGCGGCGAAGTTTGAAGACTTCAGACCTATAAGCATTTGTAATTCTTTCTATAAATCATTTCAAAGGTTCTGACATCTAGAATTCTCTTAATCCTGCCGTGATCTCTCCCAAACAAAACGACTTTGTTCCTAGTTGGTAGATCCTTGATTCTAAATTTTTACTGTCCATGAGAATATCCACTCCCTTGTGGAATCCAAAATTGAAGGATTTCTTCTAAAGCTAGATTTATCGAAAGCCTATGACTGTGTGGACTGGAAATTCTTCCTTAAAATTATGAGAGCATTTGGATTCAGCATTAGAGTCCTTCAGATGGTGGAACAACTTGTTTCAACAACCTCTATCTCTATTATGGCGAATGGATCCCCTTCACATTTTTTCCAGAATTCGAGAGGTTTAAGATAGGGAGATCCAATCTCCCCCATCTTGTTCACTATTATGGTAGAATGTCTTGGGCATAACTTGAAAAGATTGATTTACCATGGTTCATTGGTGGGACTAAGGCCCTCTTATAGTAATCTGATTTGCTCTCATCAACAGTTTGTTGATGATACCATGCTAATGGGGAGGTCTACGGTAACTGAAGCTAAGAATCTGAAAATAATTTTGGATGAGTATGAGAGAGCTTCTGGTTAGTTAATCAACCGATGAAAAACTTATCTTTTCTTTTTTAACACCCTAGATCAGAGACAAGTCAAGATAGCCAGAATTTTGGGTTGTAGAGTGGAATCCTTACCCTCCATTTATCTTGGACTGCCATTAGGCCTTAAACCTTCTGACTCCTTTTAGAGTTCATTGGTTGATAGGTTCAACAAAAAGCTTGTTGGATGGAAAGGAGCTCTTCTTAGTCAAGCAGGAAAAATCCAGCTCCTCAAAGCTTCTCTTCAGAACCTTCCAATTTATGCCTTAAGTCTTTTTAAAATCCTTGCTAAATATGCTAATGCTATTGAAAAAATCCAAAAAATGTTTCTCTGGTCAGGGGTCGAAGAAAGAAAGAGAATGCCTCTTATCAGATGGGATCTTGTTTGTAAGCCAAAGAATATGGGTTGACTGGGTCCAAGAAAGATTAGAATGATGAATAAGACGCTTCTTGCCAAGCAAATCTGGAGGTCCTTTTCATCTAATGGGGAATGGAAAGACATCTTAAAAAGAAAATATATGGCTAATTGTGGATCTCTTAAGGCCCTGTTGGATTCTCCCTCTCTGCCTTGTGGATCAGCGTGTTGGAATGATATGATCACTGGGAGAAAGATTGTGGATATAGGTGTTGGATGGAATATAAGAAGTGGAAATCAAGCCAAGTTCTAGGAGGACAGATGGTTGCTAAAGGAACCCCTAATTAACAATGAGAGGTTTAACTGGTGGGCTGACATTTGCAAAATGACTTTTGGTACTCAAGTTAAGGACTACTGGCATGATTGGGGCTGGGTGGACTTATGCCAGCTTAGCCCAGAGCTTGCTTCAATCCACTCTTCTTTGCTAGCTATTAGGATGGGTTTGAATCATCAGGATGGTCTCTTAGTCTGGACAGATAACCATTTGGGAAACTACTCTATTTCTTCAGCTATCTCTCTGATGTCTTCTTCTCAATCCCCCTCTCCCTTCTGGTCCAGAGCATGGATAAAACATCTGACCCCTAAAGTCAATATTTTTTCTAAATCCTTCTTCAAAACAAAGTGCTCACAGTTGACAGTCTTTGTAAGTGTGGATTCTAGATACCTAATAGATGCTATCTTTGCAAGAATGAGGCGGAGTCTGCTAATCACTTGTTTCTCCATTATCTATTTACTGCTACTATATGGGGTAAGTTCATGACTCTCTGGAACATATCATGGGTGTTTCCTTATACTATTGAAGACTTCTCTCAATGGAAAGATCCTTCTTTGAATCCTTTTATTCGAAGATTATGGGATTTTAATTTCCTCTATATAGCATGGGGTGTGTGGAAAGAACGAAATAATAGACTCTTTAGGGACAAGGAAACTTCAAATAACAATGTGTTTGAAAAAACCTTTAGGTTAATTGTTGAAAAATTTAATATTATTCATCAACAAGAGAATAAAAAGGAGGCAATGTTATGCTCTCCATATGAATTAAAGATAGCCAAGGAATGGAAGATTAAAAATGATGTGCCAAGGGATTCTAAACTTGCTAAAAAAGACCAGACAGGGGTGTGCTAGAGTTTTCCTCCATGTGGCTGGACCAAAGCTAATTTCGATGGTGTAGCTAAGGGAAACCTAGGATTGGCTGGAAGTGGAGCTGTGATTAGGGATTCTAATGGTAATTTCTTAGTGGCGGTGGCTACTCCCATTGGATCTCGAACTAATCATGTGGCTAAAACAATTGGAGCCTTTCAAGTGATTAATTTGGTAGTAAGTAGGAATATTAAATTTTTATGGCTTGAAGGAGAGTCAAAAAACATTATTGATTTCCTCCTAGGGAAGTCCCCTCCATGGTCTATCAAGAGCTGGATCGAAGAGGCTAAATCCCTTTTAGCTAAATTTGATAAAGTCAAAATAACTCATGCTTTCAGAGAAGCCAACAACGTGGCTATTTTTTTTGCTAATGAAGGGGTTAAACAGAATGGGCTGGTCATGTGGTAGAACCTTAGTGATCTTAGCACTAATGTAAGGGCTTTAATAAATTATGATATCACGTATGGGAAAGCAACAACTTTTTTTGATGATGAAAGAGAGTAGGGCCAAGTACTTCAACATCATTAGATTTGATGGGGCCGCGTCTAATATCTTAACTGGCAGTAAAAGGCGGCACATTTTGTGGGCTCTTTGGTTTGAATATAGCATTTTATTTTAGGACTCTTGCTCTAGTAGAGAGGTGCTTGTGTCAATGGGCGGAGATAGGAAAAGGGTGGAGTTGAAAAGCTACGAAATGCATACGAGGAACCCGAAGGTTTGGGAAAAAATTGAAAGTGATGGGATGCTCCCTTTCATTGAAAAGCTTCATGGGCCTAATTTGAAGGCCACAAAGTACTTTGAGAAAAATTGGAAGAACGGAGAAATAATTTTGTTTGGGAGGCAGGTTAAGGTGGACAAGAACCTCATTGGAGAGGTCACAGGCATGTCTACTGAGGAAATGAAATTCTTTCACGACAGAAGGTTCTCTGATGAGGCAATTATTAGATTCCCTAGGAAAGAAAAAGAGAGGACTAAGCTGATAAAAGTCTCCAACAACTACTTTGAAGCCGATACGATTAAGTCGTTATGGAGGAAGGTGCTCAAAATCATCATGGAATACATTACCTTGGACGATAGATTCACCAGGGTCTACGACTACCACTTCGCCTTGCTCAACCATTTCCATCATAAGGTAAGGGTTTCTTTACCTTACTATTTGTATTGTTCCATGAGTAATAGCTTGGAGGATCATAAGAAGGATCCTAAGAAGTACCCAATTCTATATATTGGCCTTATGAGGCTTATGAAAATTTTCAAAATATGCTGGCCTTATCCAACCCTATCTTGGCTTTGCCCTTTGAAGATGAGGATACTGAAGATAGTGTGTCAGAGGATATTAACAAGCTAGACCCTGAGAGGAATGAAGAAATTACCCCTTCCCCAAACTATGGCAAGAAAACCCGGTAGGGTAAATCCCCGCTTAAGAAATCTAGCAATGTCAAAAACCCCAGCTGCTGTGTTTTGAAAGATAAAAATACCAGCTACTCTGTTTAGAAAGTAAAGCCCACCCAAAAAGAGTCCCCTATTAATAAACTGGTCTATTACTTTGAGGACTCCCATGAGGACATTAAAGAGGCCCCTAATGCTAGCCAGAACTCTTACTCGTCCCATCCTGCTACGGACAGAGAAAACAAACTGAAATTCCCTAGAGACCTAAACCTTGATGACCATTATTTTAAATAGGACCGTGAGTTTCCTAGGGATATCCTAGCTATCGCCAAAAATTGTGCTGTGGATTACTTCAAAATTATTAAATGGGCCTTCCATGAAATTAAGGACCTTAATCTCAGAAATAGGGCCCTCAACAATAAGCAGGAGGATTTGGAAGTTAAAGTCAACTCCCTTTTTACTATGGAGGGTGGGAGGAATGAGGATAATATGAGGATGGGGTTGAGGATAATGAAGGTAAAGTCAAATTCCTGGAAGATGAAATTACCAAAATGAAAAACACAATGAAAACTATTATGGAGCACAATTACAGAATGGCAAAACATAATGCCATCATTATTAATGCAATGACCGAGAAACTGGAAAATTCACATCAGGGTTCTCTAATTGTGGATTTGGAAGTTGATAAGGATAAAAACAGAACTGAGGACACTGGTATCTCTAAGTGGACGAGAACTAGTCTGAAGAGGAAGACTCCTCCTACGCCCCAGTTGGTTCAAGCCCTGAAGAAATGCACTCAAGATATGCACAATCTCGAAGCTGAGGCTTTTAAATCCTTAGGTTATTTAGGGGTTTTTGTTGGTTTTTTGGTTGGGTTTTTTTGGTGGCCCTTGCTAGCCTTGGGTTGGTGGCTACTGTGTTTCCTAGGCTCTTTTCTTTTTGCAGCCTTTTTGTTTTGGTATCTTTAACGCTTATTCCTTTTTTCTGTAAACTCTGTGGTTTTGGGTCCTTATAAAACCCATTTTTTCCTTTATCAAAAAATTTGAAAATTTGTAATAGAGTCACTCCACTATGGGTTGAAGTAGAATCACATATTTTTCAATCGACGTAACCCTTGCACCCCTCGGTGCAAGTGCTAGTTTTAATCTAGATGGCATAACCAAATATCATAGTGTCATCTTCATAAAATATATTTGAATTATTTACTATTTTGGAATAAACCAAACAACTGAGAGTGGGGGTGAATCAGTTGTAGCAAATTAAACCTTCAAAACCCTCAAGCAATAAATAGATCCACAAACATTCATTAAACCCTTATTTTGTTAAGTTGATTAAACATGTAATGTAGATAACAGAAAATAAAATCACAATACCATACACATGAGAACACCAAATTTATGTGGAAAACCTGTTGCAAGGTGTGCATCCTTGGTCTCCTTATGTTGTACAACATAGTGCTCGAGTTCATGACATGGCTTAATCATCTCTTGTGGATTCATTAACTCTAGCGATTATATTAGGCATTAACAGATCGATCTTCTAGTGCAACAACAACCGTCTTTGCAACAATTGGTATCAGAGCCTGGGTCATGGGTTCAAACCCTGTACTTGCACTAGGGGGAATTATTGCAAGGTGTGTACCCTTGGTCTCCTTGTGCTATGCAGTGCAACACTCGGCTTTGTGACATGGATTAACTACCTCCTGTGGATTCATTAACTCTAGCGGTTGTATCAGGCATTAACAGGTCGATCTTTTGGAGCAATGACAACCATCTTTGCAACAAAACCCAATGAGGGAAAAACCATGGTGAGGATTAGCTTAAAATATAAGTAATAGAAAAATTGGTACAAAGGGGCTCACTGCTAGAATAGGACACACTGTTCAAAAAGGCTCACATCTAGGGTTCAATGCTACAGAAAGAAAACAAGAAGATAAAAGAGGAAAGTTACATAGAGAAAACACTTCTCCATGCAACAAAGAGTCCACCACAATTGCTCCCACACTTTCACAATCTCACATGAAAGATATCAGATGCCTTCAACTCATTGCCTTTAGGAACTCTAACATGAAGTTCACACTACTCTGCTCAATTTTGCATCACACACATCACTTGCAACAACCTCACATCTATCTTGCTTCTTACCCTTTCCACACACTTTTTGCATCAATAACATACATATTTATATCAAGCTCTACCTCAAAACCTTTTCCAATTTTGGCCACTAGTCGTTATACATTCAAATTTGAAATAGGTTGGCACCTAAAAATTCTCACGATGGATAGGAATGAAAGGCGACCTACATAAATCCTTAATTAGGACCCAAATAGATTCAAAACACTTCAACATGCTTCCACAAGCCTCACTTGTAGTGTTAAACACAAGGTTGGCCAACACCTATGCAAAACACCATAGACATTAAGTACACGCTTCCTTAGATCGAGCTGCAAGTTCTAGACAACATAATTCACTTGAACTCAATCCAAAATAATCCATGAACTACTTAATATTCATCAAACACTTCATCCAAACTTGCATCAATAAATACTTCACCTTAGGACAACTGATAACCCTTAATTTTATATAGTGATAAATGAAACTCACATTGTACTACACCAAATCAATTATAAACTTGAATAAAAAAAGATAAAAACATTATAAGCAACTTCCCAAATCCAAAAAACCTAAAGCCAAACAACAAAGAAACACGAAGAAAATACATTTCTCCTTGACCACATAAAACATCACTGAATAACTGGTTCACACACTGGTGAAAATATCTCGCACTGTACACCAATCCAAAAACCCAAATTCTAAATATAGCAACCTCTGTCAACCTTGAATAACTTGTAAGATCTGTATAGGTATAGCATCAACAAAGAAAGAACTTGGAGCACAATATCAGAGCACACCATGAACATTTGCACAACATAGTTTATTTTGTTTATTAAATTTTCTCAAAAGCACTTGGAAACCAAGTATCATCTCAACTCATTACTTCATTCCAACTCATCTTCAAAATTTGCAATAAAAGAATAGATCCATGTACTCACAAAACTTCCTCAAGGTCTCAACTACATGCATAACCTGTTTTCCTCTTTTCCACAATTTTCTCAATATCCTCAACATCTTCATCCCATAGTTGACATCAATGACAACACCAGTCAATAGAATTCTTGTTGACATCAATGACAACACCATCATTCTTGCACCAATCTCCCCCTTTGTCATTGATGGTAACACAAGATGTGAAAAGCCACCAAAGACCACACAATAGCTCTGGGCACAACATTCTCAAAACCTCTCATTTTTTTACATGATTATCTCTCTCCCTGAGTAGATAAGTTTTTTTTCACATGATTCTCTCTCCCCCTTTGACATCAATGGAAAAGGATAATTTTTTTTGCATTGTTTTCTCTCTTTGAAACTAAACCAAAATTTCCTACACTGAATAATCCCCCTTAGGAGTACATTCAACCAAATCAACAACAAAATGAAAACACATGATACTACTTACTCTCCCTGAGAGGTAGCCACCAACATCAGTCCAGAAAAGAGATAGATCTATAGATCCACTGGACTGATGCATCTCCATATGCATCTAGTTCAAGAAAGGAGGGGAAATAACCCCCAACTTCCCTCGAAGATACTCAAAAGTATCCTTAGGAAGAGCCTTAGTAAATATATCAACAATTTGATCCTTTGTAGGAACATTCTCAAGATTCACTTCATTCTCCATAACCTTCTCTCAAAAAGTGATACCTAATAGATATATGATGTTTCCTTGAATGGATCACTAGATTCTTTGAAATATTTATTGCACTTATATTATCACAAAAGATAGACATAGGTTCAGAATATACAAATCTGATATCCTTCAATGTTTGCCTCATCCATAGAACCCATGCACAACATGATGTTGTTGCAATATACTCAGCCTCTACAGTGGATAAAGAAACCGAATCCTGTTTCTTTCTTAGCCATGACACCAATCTACGTTCAAGAAAGAATGCACCACCACTTGTATTTTTCCTGTCATCAACTTAGCCAACCCAATCTGCATATCTATAAGCATTTAATGTGAAATCATTATCCTTAGGATACCACAAACCATAATCTGGTGTGCCTCTTAAATATCTGAATATTCTCTTCACTGTTGCAACATGTGTTTCTTTAGGTTCTTAAAATCTAGCAATGAGAAAAACTACATGCACATGATATCTGGTCTAGTAGCATTCAAATACAGAAGTCCACCAATCATAGATCTATACTTGCTCTATTAGCCTTAGGTGAATCATCTTTGCTCAATTTAAAACTAGTCACCATAGGAGTACATACCGGTTTGGAGTCATCTATTCCAAACGTCTTCAACATCTCTTTGACATACTTAGACAGTGAAATGAAAATCACTTTATCTATTTGATTGATTTGTAGCCCAAGAAAGAAATTCATCTCCCAAAACATTGACATCTCAAATTCTTTCTACATTTCTTCAGCGAATTTCTTACACATAGCCTCATTTCCACAAAAGATAATATCATCCACATATACAACTGTACTATCAAGATTTTTTTCTTCCTTAGTTTTAAAGTAAAGATTACTATTTGTGGATCCCTTAGTGAATCCTTACGGTATCAAGTATTTGTCCAATCTTGCATACCAAGCTCTAGGAGCTTGCTTCAAACCATATAGTGCCTTCTTTAACTTACATACCATGTTTGGTTTAACTAAAAACCTTTCAATTTCTCCATGTAAACTGAGCTTCTTCTAGTTCTCCATTTAGAAAAGTAGACTTCACATCCATCTGATAGACCTTGAAATCTTTATGTGCTACAAATTCCAAAAACATTATGATAGCTTCCATTCTAGCCATAGGAGAAAAAGTCTCCTCAAAATCTATACCTTCTACTTGTGAGTAATCCTTACACACAATTCTTGCCTTGTTTATTACTATTTATCCATTCCCATCCAACTTGTTCCTAAATATCCATTTAGTTCCAATTATGTTTTTTTTTTCTAGTCTAGGGACCAATTCCCAAGTATGATTTTTCTCTATCTACATAAGTTCTTCTTCCATTTCCTTCATCCAATGCTCATCCTTACATGCTTCACTCATTGATTTAGGTTCAGATTTAGAAAGTAAGAATTTTTTTACCTCAACTTCAATAGCTTTGCTTCTTGTCACTACACCTTTCCTCTTATCTCTAATGATCTATTTTTTAGAATGATTCTTTTGCACATACTTAGGAGTTTTAGGGGTTTTCTTTGGAGCTTCTTCCTCTTCATTTTTCACTTCTTGTTCATCAACTAGATTTCTTTTACTTCTCTGCAATTAGGTTCATTTGACACATCCATCTACTGCAATAGAACTCTACAATTTTTCATCAACTTTAACATTTACACTTTCAACTATCTTTCTCAACCTTCTTTTTTAACATATGTAAGCTTTGCTTCTAATAGAATATCCAAGGAAGATATCTTCATTAGACCTTGCATAGAAATTTCCTAAGTCTTCTTCTTCTCTTTTGATGTAACATTTGCTTCCAAACACTCTAAAGTATTTCCAAGTAGGAATCCTTCCATACCATAGCTCATAAAGAGTCTTTGTGTTGTTAGTTTTAGCTTGAAATTTGTTAAGTATGTAAACAACAATATGAATAGCTTCTCTCTAGTAGACTTGTAGTAGATTTTCCTCTTTCATCATAGTCCTTGCAGTAGTTCTATTTTTCCTTTCAACAACTCCATTTTGTTGAGGAGTTCTAGGGGAAGATAGGTGCCTCTTTATTCCATGAACTTCACAAAACATGTTAAACTCATTGGAGGTGAATTCACCACCTCTGTTAGAACTCAATATATTATTTTTAAATCCATTTCATTCTCAACCATATCTTTAAATGCCTTGAATTTATCTAACATGATGCATTATATTTCTCTCTAGGAAAAGTAACCCATGTCATTCTAGAGTAATCATCAATCAAAAGCATAAAGAACATGTCATCTTGTAGACAATTTCTCACCCTTGTAGGACCACAAAGATATATGTATGCACTAATTCTAGCAATACAGTACTAGATAGTTTCTTTCCCTTAAAGCTAAGTTCCTTGTTTGTTTTCCAAATTGACAACTCTCCCAAACAACAAATTGATAGGTTTTGTGATTCTAGGTAAATCTCCCATAGGATGAACTAAACTAATTCTTACCAAATTATCAAAATTCATGTGACACATCCTCTAGTGCCATAGTTGACTATCATTAAATTTGTGACATAAAGCAATGACCATCAACACCCTTAAGTTGATATATATGTTTCCATCAGTTCTCTTACCAGCAACAATCACAGTTTTAGACCCTTTTCGGATCTCGCATGCTTCATCCTTAAACACAAGATTATACCCTTTGCTACACATTTCTCTAAAACTCAAGAGATTATGTCTTAAGCCCTTAACATAGTAAACATTGGCAGTATTATGCTTGCCATCAAAACTGATTGAACCTATTCCACAAATTTTAGCTCTTGAATCATCTCCAAATTTAACTAATCCTCCATCATACTTTTCAAGTTTAACAAACTTACTTTTGTCTATGGTCATATGATTAGAGCAACCACCATCAACAAATTAGTAATTCTTATCTTCTTTGACATAAAAAGAAGAGACCAAAGTACCTTCAACCTTATCCTTCATCTCTGTAACACTTTCCTTCACACAACTTTCAAGGTTAGTAGAACCAGATAGGTATGTGCAGGATCATCATGGAAAAAATAGGCCCTTAAGTGGTGAAAAATTCAAAAAAATTAGAGTTAGGCAACTTGATGTAAAATTTTGAATAAGTTATCTATATTATTTCAAAAATATGTAAGAATAGAATATGTAGAAAATTGAATGTAGTTTCTAAACTACTAAGTTTTTTAAAAAAAACTATTTGGTGAAAATTTGAAATTTCAATGTAGTAGCACTTAAATTTCAGGGAAAGAGTAAGAAGTAGTGTCCGTCTAACCACCCTAACCACAATAAAATGATAATATTCTTTTATAATATTTTAGATATAAGTAGAGGACTCATGTCCCAATGTGATGCATATTTTTGTAATTTTTTTCCAAGTAAATAATTAATTATGAATTTTTATTACAACTTTTAAAAATATAAAAGCTCATATGTCTGACCACCTTAACTTGGTCAAAACTTCATGGAATTCAATTTTTTTTTTAATCCTATAGTATGTGAAGCATAGAATGTTTCAGATTCAAAAAATGTGATAATGTTTGAAAGCTATAGATGTTTTTCAATCAACCTATCAATCAAGACTTTAGTTGTAATCCAAATAGAAAATGAATAATAATTATTTATTAAATTCAAAGTAAACCATAATTTATATTGGTGGAAAGCTGAGAATCTCCTTTAAAACCCCTTTTTGTTTCATCAATTTTGGGTTAAAAAAAAGTTGTCAGCCACATACCCTACACATACCCATCATATTGCCACTTTTTGGCCCATCATGATCCTGCACATACCTAGATTCTTCTTTTATAGCCAAGAATAGAAATTCATTATCATCAAAATATCCATAATTAGATTCATCATCAGAAATACCAACATCTTCTTTCACATAGTAAGCTTTCTTAGTCATCTTTCCTTTATTTTCCTTTTTCTTATTGTTTAAATCTCTCTTTGGACATCTAGAAGCATAGTGACCTATACCACCATAGCTAAAACATTTGAAAGGTAATTTACCTTGATACTTACGGGTTCCCTTTTTCATCCTTCTCACAAAGTTAGCTTCTAAATCATCAAGATCTTCATCACTCGAATCTTCAACCTTCTCTAATTTACTAGCCTTGAAAGCAGTCTCTACTTTGGTACTTTTCTTTAGTTTTCTCATTTCAAAAGCAGTCAGAGTACCAATCAACTAATCTCTGGAATAATTATCAAAATCAACTATTTCCTTAATAGCAAATACATTTTCACTGTAGCAATTTGGAAGATATTTGATAACCTTCTTCACCACTTTAGATTCTTTAACTATTGCTCCAAGACCTCTCATATTACTCACCAATTCATCAACTATTTAAATGTAGCCTTTAATTATTTCAACTTCAAACATATACATCATTTTAAATCATACCTTCAAGTTCTGCAACTTTTCTTGTTTGATCTTCAGATCTACTTCACAAATGCTTTCTAACTTATCCCAAACTTCTTTAGCACTCTTCAAACTCATAACTTTAACTAATTTAGTATTTGAAAGACTATTCACAATATTGATTCATGTTCCTTGATTTCTACACTTGTACTCAGACCATTCAAAGGTAGAGTGTATGCATTCTGATAAGTGTTCTCAATCTCATATCCCTAAGCACACAAATATCCTTCCATATTTTTTTTCCAAAATGGATAATCTGAGCATCAAATCTAGGATATTCCGAAGGAAACTTGTTCGCCATCTCGGATCTACCTCAAGTGGTTAAGCTCTTCTTCAAGGAACCAAGCTCTAATACCAATTGTTGAAATGAACAAGACAATTGAGATGTTGGGAATAGGATCCCATTTAATTGCAATCTTAAACATATTTCATGTATCTCCTAAGTCCTTAGAAAGTGTTCCCCAACACTAGGATTAGAAAGAGATTAAATTCAAATGAAATGAACATGTAAATTAAAATTTGTGATTATCCTAAATTATAGGAATATGTGGGGACGTCCAAGAAGAGCTCCTACAAGATAGGAGCACATGGGGCACCCACATGGAAGGTGGAACCCACCTTGCTTCAGTTAACTGTTTGGCCTGATTGATAACACTTCAGTAATGCATGTTTTGATCCTACAAATTAGGGATTGATATTTACATGAGTGGAGTTCAGTTTAGTATCAATTTAGTTCAATTTAGTTCAGTATCAGTTCAGTTTAGTTCAGTTCAATTTAGTTCAGTTCAGTTATGGTTCAGTTATCTTCAGTTGCATGTAGTTATTTTGAGTTGAATGCTAGTTGACTTGAGTTGACTTGAGTTGCATGACTAATGACTTCAGTTGCATGACAAATAATAGGTGGATACTTTTAGTTAAGTGGGGATGATCATTCATGCATAATGTTTGCATGAATTGGTGGAGAGATATGTTTCAGTTAACTAAGATTGACTTGGGACCACCTTGGGCACCCAAGTTGGCATCTTTTAGTTAACACCTTTTACATGAGAAGATATTTACAAGGCTCAATCAAGTGGGCCCATTCTTGGGCGCCAACTTTGAGGTGAAGTTTGCAAGATATTTTCTTGACCAAAGTTTAGTTAAGTGTTTAGTTTGGGGTGCCTAAATTGAGGAAGACTTTGGTTTGACTTCAGATTACACGGTGGAACTCTACTTGCCCAATCTAGGCATAGATTTTTGAGAGGAGCTTTATGCTCTTATATTTGATAACTCTTATGAGTTTACATGCTCATTAATTGTCTATTAATTGCAACAAGTGGATGAGAGTTCCATGAGATTTTATTTGCAGGTTGTGAGGAAGGATTGGTGAAGGCAAGGAAGCATATCAATCAAGGATTGATACAATATTATTGTAATCTTGTTCTAAGGTTAAATAATACAAGCAAGTCTATTGATTCTAGTGGAGTTTTTTTCTGAAATGGTTTCTCCACATATATACTGTGTCACTTCTATCTTCTTGTCTCATTCTTCTACAATCTTTTGTCTCTTTCTACAATTGGTAAAATTGATCTAAATAGATAATCATATACAAAGAATTGTGACAAAGAACACTTAAATAAATCTACAGTCTCATAGGTTTACAAGTTTTAAGCTACAATATTACCTTAATTTTCAACATTTGGTATTAGAGCTAATGGTTGGTTAGAGTTTGGGACGCCTTTCTCTTGAAAGTTTGAATGTTTTTTGGCTATTGTGGGAGCTTTTACTATTATGTTATTGCAGATTTGTAAAAGAAGTGTGTTACAATGAGTTCTACTTCTTGTCTAGATATTGAAAGATTCAATGGATCTAGTTATGAGATGTGGAAACTAAAAATAGAGTTGTATGTAAAATTTAATACATGTATTTGGGTTGATGGCCGTAAGACCTAGTATGGCTTGTTCAATCCCTGAAAGGAAAGGCCTAGTAAGAGAGGAATTCTCCCAGGTGGTAAGGGGGGGATTGTTGGGTTAAACTAGTTCTTGGGTTAGTGTTAGTGGATTAACCTTTAGTGGTCTTTAGCACATGGTTTTGTGCTAGTTATATTGGTCCATGGTTTTGGAGCTCATGGTTTTGCATGTATGGAAGTCTATACAATGGCTTGGTGACTCCATTGTAAGTGCAGTTGGAATTTTGATGTATGCAATAATTTGTACAAGACCAAATGTAGCCCAAGTAGTGGGAGTTCTAAGTAGGTTTATGTCTAACCTTAGTAAAGAACATTGGACTTATGTTAAGAGGGTGTTTAGATATTTACGAGGTACTTCTGATTACTGTTTGGCTTATCATGGTGCTAATGATATTGATATTATGCACATATCATTGGAAATATAGGGTTTTGTTGATTCAGATTGGGTAGGAGACCTGTATAGTCAGAGGTCGACAAGTGGCTATGTGTTTAGTTTGTTTGGAGCTGCAGTTAGTTGGATGAGTAAGAGGTAACCCACAATTACTTTGTCACTTTGTCCACCATAGAAGCAGAGTACATGTCTACTACACATTCCTTTAAAGAGGTAGTTTGGTTACAAAGACTTGGGAAAGGTATTGGTTTTAATTGCAAGAAAATTAGACTTGAATGTGATACTCAGAGTGCTATTTTTTTAGCCAAAAATCCTATGTACCATGCTCTTACTAAGCATGTTGATGTTTAGTATCATTTTGTGTGAGAAATGGTTGAGAGTGGGAAGGTATTGATTGAGAAAGTTGACACTTTAATCAATGCTGCAAATTATCTTAAGAAACCAGTTCCTATAGATAAGTTATCTTGGTGCAAGAAGGTCATTTCCTTGAGTCCTATACTTGATTTATAATAATGATTCCTTGTTTAGAATAATTGAAATGTATAATGTCAAGTGGGAGAATGTTGGGAATAGGATGTCATTTAATTGCAATCCTAAACATATTTCATGTATCTCCTAAGTCCTTGGAAAGTGTTCCCCAACACTAGGATTAGAAAGAGATTAAATTTGAATGAAATGAACACGTAAATTGACATTTGTGATTATTCCTAAATGATAGGAACATGTGGGGATGTCCAACAAGAGCTTCTACAAGATAGGAGAACATGGGGCACCCACATGGAAGGTGGAACCCACCTTGCTTTAGTTAACTGGTTGGAGGATTGATATTACTTTAGTAATGCATGTTTTGATCCTAAAAATTAGGGATTGATATTTACATGAGTGGAGTTCAATTCAGTATCAGTTTAGTTCAGTTTAATATCAGTTCAGTTCAGTTATGGTTCAATTATCTTTAGTTGCATGTAGTTATTTTGAGTTGAATGCTAGTTGACTTGAGTTGACTTGAGTTGCATGACTAATGACTTTAGTTGCATGATAGATAACATGTGGATACTTTCAATTAAGTGGGGATGATCAATCATGCATAATTTTTGCATGAATTGGTGGAGAGATATGTTTCAGTTAACTAATATTGACTTGGGACCACCTTGGGTGCCCAAGTTGGCATCTTTCAATTAACACCTTTTGCATGAGAAGATATTTACAAGGGTCAATCAAGTGGGCCCATTATTGGGCGCCAAATTTGAGGTGAAGTTTGCAAGATATTTTCTTGACCAAAATTTAGTTAAGTTTCTAGTTTGGGGCACCTAAATTGAGGAAGACTTTGGTTTGACTTCATATTACATAGTGGAACTCTACTTGCCCAATCTAGGCATAGATTTTTGAGAGGAGCTTTATGCTCTTATATTTGACAACTCTTATGAGTTTACATGCACATTAATTTTCTATTAATTGCAACAAGTGGATGAGAGTTTCATGAGAGTTTATTTGCAGGTTGTGAAGAAGGATTGTTGAAGGAAAGGAAGCATATCAATCAAAGATTGATATAGTATTATTGTAATCTTGTTCTAAGGTTAAATAATACAAGAAATATTGATTCTAGTGGATTTTTTCCCTGAAAGGGTTTCTCCATGTATATGTTGTGTCACTTATATCTTCTTGTATCATTCTTCTACAATCTTTTGTCTGTTTCTACAATTGGTAAATTGATCTAAACAGATCTAATCATACACAAAGAATTATGACAAAGAACACATAATTAAATCTACAGTCTCATAGGTTTACAAGTTTTAAGCTATAATATTACCTTCATTTTCAACAAGAGAGGGGGGGAATCAGTTGTAGAAAATTAAACCTTCAAAACCCTCAATAGTAAATAGATCCACAAGCATTCATTAAACCCTTATTCTATTAAGTTGATTAAATGTGTAATGTAGATAACAAAAACTATAATCACAACACCATACACATGAGAAAACTAGATTTAAATGAAAAACCCAATGAGGGAAAAACCATGGTGAGGATTAGCTCACAATATAAGTAATAGAAAAATTGGTACAAAGGGGCACATTTCCATAATAGGAGAAACTATCCAAAAATGCTCATAGCCAGGGCTCAATGCCACAAAAAAAAAACAAGAAGATAGAAGAATAAAGTTACATAGAGTTCAAACAATTCTCAATGCAACAAAGAGTCCACCAAAATTTCTCGCACACTTTTGTAGTCTCACATGAAAGATATTGGATGCCTTCAACTCACTACCTTTAGGAACCCTAACATGAAGTTTTCACTGCTCTACTCAAATTCACATCACACACATCACTTGCAACAATCTCACATCTATCTTGCTTCTTACTCTTTCCACACACTCTTTGCATCAACACCATACATATTTATATCAAGCTCTACCTCAAAAGCTTTATCCAATGTCGACCACTAGTTGTTATACATTCAAATTTGAAATAGGTTGGCACCTAAACATTCCCATGGTGGATAGGAATGAAAGGAAACCTACATAAATCCTTAATTATGACCCAAATAGTTCCAACACACTTCAACATGCTTCCACAAGCCTCGCATGTAGTGTTAACACAAGGTCGACCAACACCCATGGAAAACACCATAGAAATTAAGCACATGCTTCCTTAGACCAAGTTGAAATTTTTGGATAACATGGTAAGTGCACCAAGATGGTTCCCAAAAAGGGGGCTTAAGTGGCCACTTTTTTTTTCTGAAATTAAGAAATGCTGAACTTGGATGTGAAATTGAGGATAGTTACAATCAAAATTTTGAGATGGAACAAAAACAAGGATCGAAGTGCTCCGAGTCTACTTTCTAAACTACTAATTTATTTTGAAAATGGTTGACATTAAGGGGTTCAAAAGAGGGATGCACACAAATTGGTATTGTTTTTGTTAGAAAAACATAACATAGCAACTCTTGTACGACCTGAGCATGGTGAACTTTTTTTTAGTATTTTTAAAATCACTATGGTAAGAAGTTAGCTAACAGCATCTAGTTGATGCACAATTTTTCTGATAATTTTTTAATGAATATTTGATTTTTTACTAATTTTCTAAGTGGGAACTTCCTGAAAAGCAGAATTTTGGCCGTGCCCCCCTACAAATTTTTGAAAATAATTGATTTTTTTTTTCTTTTTTTTTTTTAAATTTGTAGAATGGAGTCTAGCTTCTAAAAATGTAATTTATTTAAAATTTTGATGAATGGTTAATTTATAACAAAAAAAACACCAAACACTTCTTTTTAGCAAAAAACAGACATACAAACAAAAGAAATTATGGATGAAAGGCTTAACATTGTCAAAAAGTGAAAAAATTACATCATTGGATACCTAAGAGAGATCCTAACATTACCCATGTGTTCGATTTTGTCGATATTGAACTAGATGCAATCTTGATGGTGAGCACAGACTCGATTATGTGAAAAATTGTAGAATTTACAAAATTGGTACCCAACTTCATGCACCCGCCCAACATAATTTACTTGAACTCAATCCACAACAATCCATGAACTACTTAAGATTCATCAAACACTTCATCCAAACTCGCATCAACAAATACTTCAACTCAAGACAACTGATAACCATTAATTGCATATTGATAAATAAAAATCACACTGTATTGCACCAAATCACGTAGAAACTTGAATACAAAAAGACAAAAAATTATAAGCAACTTCCCAAATTCGCACAACATGAAGCCAAATAGTGGAGTAATGTGGAGCAAATACATTTCTCCCAGACCACAAAATACATCATTGAACAATTGGTTCACACATTGGTGAAAATATCTCATGTTGTACACCAATCCAGAAACCAAAATTCTAAATACAGAAACCTCTATCAACCTTGAATAACCTATAAGATCTGCACAGACATAGCATCAACAAAGAAAGAACATGAAGCACAATATAAAAGATTATTATGAACATTTGCACAACACAGTTTATTTTGTTTATTAAATTTTCTCAAAAGCACTTGGAAACCAAGTATCATCTCATCTCATTACTTCATTCCAACTCATCTTTAGAATTTGCAATAAAAGAATAGGTCCATGTACTCAGAACACTTCCTCAAGGTCTCAACTAGACATGCACAACCTATTTTCCTCTTTTCCACAACTTTCTCAATATCCTCAATATCTTCATCCCATAGTTGACATCAATGACAACACTAGTCAATAGACTTCCTATTGCCATCAATGACAACACCATCATTCTTGCAACATATTGTAGTGAAAAAATGCATAAAGTAACACTTTGCTATGCTTGTTGTACACATATTTAAATTTATAAGAGACTCTTTTGAAATTAATTATGTTGTATGCATGTTTGCATTTTTAAGTGACTTTAACAAACAAAAGGTCTTAAGTTGTGTGTCTAGGGCATGCATTTAAAGTAATTAATTCTTAAGTTATTTTATATCATTAATCATAATGAGAGGACAATACATTCTCACATTTCTTTAATTTTGAATTTTGAAATTTATCTATATCCTCTTTACTTAAATTTTCCTTTCACCTAGGGTTTCACTCTATTTTATCCTTTTCACAACCATTTTTTGTTTATTGCTATATCATTCATCATGGAGTCCCATAAGCTCTAAGTGCCTTTGGTGGCTTCTATTTCTAAATTCCACAAGGATCTCAAAATATTTTCACAATCTATTGCACAAAACCCTTCTAACTTTAAAGATATCATTTACTTGTATTAGAAAGTGGGTTCCCCATTTGATACATTGGTTCAAAAAGTTGCTAATTAGCCATGTTTCCTAAAATATTTTCATATATTTCCTTCTATCTAAGAATTTTTTCTTCATATTTTATGAGATCCATAATGATCATTATTACTCCTTACATAACACATGATAGTGAAAATTCTAGTGATAGTGATAATCCACCTTGTCTAACCATGTATGCTTCCTATTTATTCCTTAAATTTTGGTCTAAACATTTTGACCCAAAATTTTTGATCCATAAGGAATAATAGATAGTTTTGGTCATAAGTGGTTGGGTCAAAATGTTTTAAATAATTGAAATACAAAATGGGAATCATGAAACACTTTTATTAAATTTTGGTAGGGGTTTTTCATTGAATCACCTTACACCATGTCAATATCACATTCCCACCATATAGAGTCTTTAGCTGAAATAGGTTTGATTGAACCTTTGAATTTATTTGTGTTCCCTAGAAAGGTCACACATCTTTAGAATTCCACAATCAAAAACAATGGAATACTTTCATACAATAATGTATCACCTACATATCAAAATAAACAAACCCATGACTTAGACATAAATAAGGAAGAACAATAACATAAGGATCTTTTGTAATTTTTACTAAACTTGTGTGAAAATAATAGACAAACACTAAATAATATATTATAGTCTTGTAAATTGTTGACCCTACAAATTTCACACTATATTGATACCCTAGATTTTTCCTATAACATTAATTATAATAATAATTTATTCATTTTGGGTCTAGATTATGAAATATATTAAATTCCTTGACATCCTAAAAAATTTGTGGTACAAAATCACTTGATTACGGATGGGGTGCCACTAAACTAAGGGTGAGCTATTTC
Organism: Sequoia sempervirens; assembly: GCA_007258455.2. Lineage (NCBI taxonomy): Eukaryota > Viridiplantae > Streptophyta > Pinopsida > Cupressales > Cupressaceae > Sequoia > Sequoia sempervirens. Next base: position 359,230,602 of record VDFB02353493.1, on the reverse strand, counting down.
AAATTATAACATTTTGGGTGTCAACCTTGTGTGTGCTAAAATGACCATAGGTCAACCTATAATACAAAATATTAGTTAGGATGCATATATATGAACAAGTTTTATTCTCATTTGAACATGAGGAAGCAATTATGAACAAGGAACTATTATGATCAATCATGCTATTACTATGAAGATGTATTGCATTATCCTCTACATGCTAGCTACAAAAATCTATTGTGGTTTGTGGGCTAACCTATTTTAGGTCTTCAATAAATTCAAGCATCCATCAAAAAACTTTGGTGGAAATATATGATGTGGACATCACTTCGACAAAGATTTCATACCAAGGTAACATTACCATTTATTATTTATTGTTTTAGTCAATTATATTGTTCATTTGGCCTCTATTTGATCTAGGGTAAGCCCTCTCTACCATCATCATTTACTATATGTGGAGGTGGAAATACCAAAATGGGTTTGACTTAAGCAAGCCCCTATACTACATAACATTTCCCCCTCTTTTCATGGTGCAGGTCAAATCCAAAGGTTTTGTCAACAAGTGGGTACATGAAAACACAAAGTTGAGTATAACCTATCATTTGAAGTTTGTATACCCTAAAAAGTAGTATCTTTGGTCAAGGGTACCACCACCCTTGACCCTCAAATTCAAGCTCAATTTTCAATCACAAGTTCCTCTTTCTCTTCATTTTCCAAATTTATAATTGTTTGGTCAATTTCCATTTTTGTTTGCGCAATAAATTGCATTTTAAAATCTAGGGTTTATGTCAAATAGGCTTGTTAAAATACACATCAAAATATCCTCTTTACAACTCAAAAGAACCAAACCTTAGGAGATTGTCTCTCCCTTGTGGCACCTAGCCAATCATCAAAACCTAGTTCATTTGTATTTGAATGTGGAGACAAGAAAGGAAGTTGATCCTAGTTAATCTACTTGTTGGTTCTAGGATCTCATTTCCTAATCTACATATATCTATTGCATCTTCCTCCACTACTACATAATATTCATAAATATGGACAAGTTCATGGAAATGGGGACAAAATGGGGTAAAAATTGGTCACATTTTTTTATTGAAATCAATTAAATTAAAATTCTAGAACAATTTATCAAGATGAGTTCCACTCAAAATTTTAAGATGTGATAAAAATAAGAATTGTAGAAATATTTTAATCTAGTTTTGAAATTACGAAGTATTTTTAAAATGGTTAAGATTAAGAGGGTGAAACATTGAATACACTAAAAAATGTTACAATTTTTAACACTAAAATATAGCATAGTGTCTAGTGTGCACCCCTTTCTTCTTTATTTTTAAGCACTTTAAAAAATGAATTGGTGGAAATATAGCTAAGAGTTAGTACTACTATATATATTTATTAAAAAAATCACAATTTTTTTTAAAGTGCATGCATCTTAAAAAAATATCACTAAGTGTGCATGTCACATAACTTCTGAAAAATAATTAAAAATATTAACATTATCTTTGATGTGTATAGAATGAAGCATAAAACAATATTATATAATATTTTTTAAATTTAGATAAATAGATGAAAAATTATGATGAAAAAATGATACACATATATATTTGAGAAATATGAAGATATAGTTAAAAAAAATGAAAAAAAATGTACCTTAATTTATTTAATATATATAAATTATATTAATAGAAAGATAGAAATAACTTAACATTTGGTGGTGGTTTAATGATTTTTTCATAAGTGGAACCTATGAAAAATGATTAAATGTGATGATGATGATTCACACCCACTTTTCACAAAGATTCCACTCAAGGATAACCCTAGAGATTTCAATGCAAAGGAGATTGAAATCTTGCAATAGGGTTGTATTAGGGATTGAATATGATCTAATGAGGAGTTCACCACCAAGTTTAGACTTGGAAAAGACAATGCAATGCACGATGTAAAACAAAACCCTAATTGAATGCAAACTAATCCTAAATGAGGGTATGTGCAGGATCATGATGGGCCAAAAAGTGGCAATATGATGGGTATGTGGTTGACGACTATTTTTTTACCCAAAATTGATGAAACGAAAAGGGTTTTTAAAGGAGATTCTCAGCTTTCCATCAATATAAATTATGCTTTACTTTGAATTTAATAAGTAATTATTATTCATTTTCTATTCAAATTACGACTAAAGTCCTGATTGAGATGCTGATTGAAAAATATCTATAGCTTTCAAACGGTATCACATTTTTTGAATCCAAAACATGTGTCACATTCTATGCCTCACATAATATAAGATTAAAAAAACAAAAATTGAATTTCATGAAGTTCTAACCAAGTTAAGGTGGTCAGACATACGAGTTTTTATATGTTTTAAAAAGTTGTAATAAAAAAATCATATTAATTATTTACTTGGAAAAAAATTATAAAAAAATATGCATCACATTGGGGCATGAGTCCTCTACTTATATCTAAAATCTTATAAAAAAATATTATCATTTTATATTGGTTAGGGTGGTCAGACATACACCTACTTCTTATTTTTTCCCTGAAATTTAAGTACCATTGCATTGAAATTTCAAATTTTCACCAAATAGATTTTTTGTTTTTTTAAATAAACCTAGTAGTTTAGAATCTACATTCAATTTCCTACAGATTCTATTCTTACATATTTTTGAAATAATATAGATAAATTATTCAAATTTTTACGTCAAGTTGCCTAACTCTGTTTTTTCTGATTTTTTTGCCACTTAAGGGCCTATTTTTTCCATGATGATCCTGCACATACCCATGACCTAGAAAGATGAAAAAAATGTAATAAAAAGCTATGAAACTGAAGTGTGCATCTGGGAGACTAAAGAAGGCAGAATGGAGGTCTGGATCACTAAAAAATCTATTGTTAATGCTAACTGGGACTCATTCGCCAAGCTGGGTGAATCAGTCCAGTTTCTGGAAAAATGTGTGGTGATAGGTTTCAGCTAAAAGGGTATCCAAATCTATAAAAAATTATGTTAGGCCTATACAGTGGGACTCATTCACCAATAGTGGTAAATTAATCCACTTCTTTTCTGTAAGTTACAAAATGAATTATGTTCCTCTCGGTTTGCTCTGCTCTTTCTGATTGGTTTCCGAATCCGAAATTGCAAATTGCCACATGTAGACCTTCTCCAAGCTTCTCCAATGCTTGATGACAACTTTAGGGATTTGATAGCTTTTCTCCAACTTTTCTTCTTGGAAAATTTGTAACCTAGCCCTGCAAATCACACACAAGAAGAGGGAAAAATGTTGTGGGGTTAGTGAATAGGGGTTTGCCTTGGTCAAACCCCTTGTTGGTAATTAAACTTTGAAATAAAAGAAAATATGAAGGGATAATGATGAATGAAAAAAAGATAATGTTGTAACTCACCAAACCCTAGCAATAAGGTACCACAATTATGCTTGAAATGGTTGCAATGGATGTGGTTCTTGACTCTTGCTTGAATGAAGTTGATCTTGAATGTAATGCTTGCTAGAAGCATAAACTCTACATCACAAATGTTAGCACAATAACAACCATGAAGAATGAAATATTTGACATGATGATTGGCACTTGAAGAATTCTCTAAAATGCTTGATAATCTTCCCTTGAAATGCCTTGAATGCTTGCAAAATTTTCTAGGTGTGAATATGAGTGAAAGAACCTTGTATTTATACTTAATTATGCAAGAATTACTAAAATTACAATACTACAAGCTGACATCAGATCTAGGAGAATAAAATCCTGACGAAAATTTGAATTTTGGTCACACGGGACTCATTCTCCCAAGGTGGTGAATGAGTCCCACTAGACATAATGTATGGGACCAATAATGAAAAGTGCTTAGAAATGTGTGAAACCTGCATCAAAAAGACCTAGGTGGGACTCATTCCCTCAAGGTGGTGAATGAGTCGCAGACACTAAATCTAGGCCACACAAGCCAGAAACACCTGAATTATGATTGGTCAATGGTTGGTGTAAGGATTATTCTCAGAAAGATGCAATAAATGAGGCTTGCAGATGCAAAATAGGGCCAGTTAAAGCATAAGAAAGCCCAATTATTAATGAAAAGCCTAGAGAAATGTGAAAGTGTGTTACAACACTTTATAACACTCCAAATAAGGAAAGATTAAGGTTGATTATGATTAAAATTATCTTTATTATGCTTAGTTAATTGATAATCCTAGAAAAGTGTGAAAGTGTATTACAACACTTCACAACACTTTTGCAAGGAACATTTAAAATTCCATTAGTTCTTAAGGGCCCAAGACCTAATGTGAATGTGTTATCCACATTACAACATTAAATCAAGGCAACATTAAGCCAAAATCACAAGGAGGGCCCAAACAAGTCATAAAAGGTAGAAGGGTTACTTTTTCGGTGACTCCAATAAGAAATTTAAACCTAATAAGGATGAAGTTTGAGGATTTTATTTCTTGTTATAAACATGGATTTGTTAGTCAAACTATACTTTTGATTCTTTAGTCTTGGAAATTTGAACCTAAAAGGTGGGATTTTGAATTTTTTGAATTTTAGCATTAGAAATTGAAAACAATGGAAATGGATACTTCACTTCCCTGTCCACACTATATGGATAGAAGGAGGGAGATCCAATTTCACAATATGCACATTCAAGAATACCTTAGAGATCTCAACCCAATGAAGGATGTTAGATATCTGACTATAAGATATCCTTGGGGATAAGGAAGAGAAGAAATGGGTTCACCACCAAGTGTAAACATGTAAAATACAAAATGTTATGCAAAAGACCTAGAAATGCAAGTAAACTATAACAAAAAATTATGAGATTGCAAGTGTGCACCTAGAAATTGAAGAAAGGTGGAATGGAGCTTTGGAATCCTAAAAAATATGATATTGAAGCCAGCTGGGACTCATACACCAATTTGGGCAACTTAGTCCAATTTCAAGAAGAATGTGCCAGAATGGGTTTCAGACAAACGAGTACTTAGAACTACAAAAATCCTATTTAGGCTTGGGCAGTGGGACTCATTCACCACTAATGGTGAATCAGTCTACTTCCAGATTTCTAAAAACTCAAAAGTGGAATCTATAGCCGCCAGTCTGCTTCTTTGCTCTTGATTCAAATCTAGGTTTGAAACTATCAAGTTCAACCTATAGGTCTTCTCCAAGATTTTATTAGGACTTTGACAACTTTGAATGGCTTTGACAACTTGATGACAACTTTTTCAATCTTGCTCTTTGAAAAATTTGCAACCTAGACCAAACCCTTGAAATAGAATGCTACAAACATGCAAGTGATGGCTCCAATGGATGTAGACTTGAAAATGCTTGAAATGCTTAGATTGCTTGATCGATCGATCGATTGATTAGTTGCTTTCAATTGGGGATGAAATGAGTGGAAAAACCTTATATTTATACTCAATTATGCAATAATTTCTCGAAATACAACATCATAGGCCAACCTTAGATCTTAGAAAATAAAAGCTTGCTAGAAATTTAATTTGATTTTGAATATTGAGCCAAAGGGACTCATTCGCCATTTTGGGTGAATGGGTCCCACCTAAGGGGACTCATTCACTGTTCATAATGGCCAATGAGTCCCACCTTAGGAATTTAAGGTGGGTTTCAGGATTTAAATGTTTTAAATGATATTTGTTGGGTTTATTCTTATTAATAAGGCTTGTGGATGGAAAATGGGGTCAATTAAAGCATAAGAAATCCCAATTATTAATGGCAAGCCTAGAAAAGTGTGAAAGTTTGTTACAACACTTTACAACACTTTGAAATAAGGCTTGGTAAATGATGAAAAGAGGTTATTTAGGTGAAATAAATTAACAAGACCCTAGAAAAGTGTGAAAGTGTGTTGCAACACTTTACAACACCCAAGTAAGGTACCATTTAAGATTTTTAATTCACAAGGGCCCAAGACCTAATGTGAATGTATTATCCACATTACAACATTAAATCAAGGCAAAAATTAAGCCCACATCACAAGGAGAGCCCGAATGAGACATAAAAAGTATAAGGGTTAATTTTTCAATGTCCAAAGTTAGCCCCCACTTTAGTGAGAGGATGAACCTGCTTTGAACAAACTCACACTAAAGTAGATCAACACACATCAAGAGGGGTTCCAATGAACCAATTCTAGCAAGATGGGATGACAATGATCAAGAGGGGTGATCAAGCTCCCAAGATTAGGATCCCATGACAAACCAACACAAGCGCAAGGGAACACAAATGAAAATGATATCAAGAACAACAACAAGACACACACATACAATTCCAAAGATGAAGAAGGGAAAAAAAAAGAAAAAAGAAAAGAACAAAACGGATCAAGCGTCAACCGTTTTTCCAATACGATGTGGATCAAATATAGGCTGTTTATCCAAAAAAAATGCATACTCACTCCGAGGCATTAGAACTCATGGCTGTTGGTCGGGTGAGAAGTCTTAAAAAGGTGAGAAACATACACTCATGGATGGTATGCACTCACACATAGACAGGTGGCTATGGGGAAATTCATTCCTTAGAATGGGCTTCCTGCTCAACCATACCAAAGTTATACCTCCTGATAACTTTAATAAGGAACCATGAAAGAAAATGACTTTTTGAGCTTCATGAGACAAGCAAAACTTTGTATGCTTAGAGCTCATGAAAAAACACGATGGCTCTACAGGCATGCAAGTTGCATTATGCAAGGTAGCCATATAAATGCAAAATGCAATATGCAAATAATGTTCAAAGGAATCTTGCTTAGTTCATGCAAGGTCTTTAACTTAGGGAACATTGTGCCTAATGTCTCCAAGAGAGGACCAATCAAAGAATAGAAAATTCACAACTTAGGGGATGTAGTGTGTTGCATCAAGCCATTAAGAGGAATGTAATATGCTAAGATAGATCACACTCATGAAGGACATTACACCCAATGTCATCTACAAGGCGAAAAATGCATCATATGAAGCAAGAAGGTTGCACTAAGAACCAAGAAAGGAAAATGCAAAAGAATAATGCCAATGTATGCCCCCACTTTAAAGGAATTGCTAAACACCATACTATGAGCAATTACTTTAAAGTAGGGAATGAAAAATTCAAACAAGAAAGAAGACATGAGAGCCAAATTGGAAAGCCCTATGCCAAGTCATATGTTTCCAAATAAAGATGCATCATGCAAAGAAAAAGAAAAGAGAGGGATGACCCCCAAAATGAAAACACAAAAAATAAGGGATCTATGGATTTTGGGTTAGTATGTTCTTTTCTACAATGTTTTTTTGATAGCTTAGAACTGTCATCATCCCCCAAATACACATAGAACTGGAAGAATTAAAGAGAGTGAAAACAAGTGAAAAACCTTTTAGGTCAACATGGAAGAGACATAGGGTGTATTGATTCCTTGTGTCATCCACAAAAGGAAAACACAAGACAAAAATAAAAATGAAAGGCAAAGAAAAGAAATAATGAAAAATATTTTGGGTCAACATGAAGGAGAAATGGATGTCTCGATACCTTGCATCATCCCCAAAAGGAAAACATAAGAAAAAGAAGTGAAAAGGGAAAATGAAAAGGAAAAATGAAAAAGAAAGCCTTTTGGGTCAACATGAAAGAGACATGAATGTCTCGATGCTTTGCGGCATCCCCAAAAGGAAAACAGAAGAAAAAGAAAAAGAAAGATAAGAAGGCGAAAATGATGCATGACATAGAGAAGAATGAAGGTACAAATAGAAGAATGCCACAAAGAGAGGGAACATCAAACATAACATCATGGGGGATCACATTACGCACATGCAATTAGAAAAAAAGGAAAAAGGAATAGAAAATGCAAAAGACTAGTAGGAAAAATGCAAGTAAACCGTCAAGCAAGTCATCCGCCTCCCAATCTCAGTTTGTATAAGCGAAAGGTAGATAACGAACCAAAGGGACAATGAATAATACATTATGTACAAGGACAAGGCTAACAATCACTTGTCCCCACTGAGTATGAGACAAAAATGAACCAAGATAGGTGATGGGAATGGTCATGTAGTAGTGAGAATATAGTATTCTACAACTACTACATGAAAAAAGGAGTAGGAGAGGATGTTATGAGATCACTAGATAGCAACCATTGCCATCAAAGTGATACTTGCTCAATATTTATTTTAATGCATGACACTCATCACTACTATGTCCAAGAACTCGATGATATGCACAATGTGGAACTTTGAAATCTTTAGGATATATCACCAACCTATTCACAGGTGGTACTATTATTAGTTTTTTTTTTAAAGTATTTTTAATTTCCTTTCACATTCAGGTGGTGGATGAAGAGGAAACTTTATTTTTTGTAACTTATAAGGCCTCTTGCATTTGCTAGATTCACCCTTTTCGTTAGTTGAAGGAAGAGGACCCAATGGGATCCTTTCATTATGATTAGTGAAGGGTTGATCTCAAGGAAGAAGGACATTCAAATTGGGGGGAGAATCAACACGAAGCCTTAGATATTCTCTAGGAGGTTTGTTGTTATGAGGGGGATCTTGATAGCCTATCCCCTTTGTGGTTTCATCGGTTGATACTTTCTCTAAAAGTTGATGAATTTCATGCTCACTTGTTGTGTCACATCCTTGTTTGCTCAAGATAGTGAATCCTTTGCCATATGTTTCTACAAGGTTGATAGGAGTGTTTGTTACTTTGTTATCATAGAATGGTTGAGTGTTTTCTTGTTTAGAGGAACTAGGTTCACCTGTTGTAGGGAACTTAGGTTCAAATTTAACTTTAGGGTGTAAGTAACCAAACATCTCAAGAGGTGGTTTGGTAGGAGGATTTGGTTGGTTCATGGATGGATAAAAGGATGCATTAGCTTCAAGGTTGTCAAGACAATCATTTAGCAACCTATTCATGCTGGCATCATCTTCTCCAATGATGTCAACATCACGAGGAGGACATGCATTAGGAGTTGAAGGAGCATGAGTGAGTTCAATGCCATTAGGGTCATTTCCAAAGGAACAACTTGACATATCTACTGAGGACTTTAATGACATCCAAAGCTTATTAAAACACATATCCATGATGCAAATTTCAGATGCTAGACTATGCAAAAATGTAAGTTTGATTTTAAGCAATGCAAAAGATGAAATTAAACTAAAAGGAATGACTTGAATGAAACAAAAGATTTGAAAATTGAAATAGAGAGATAAAAAAAGCAAACAAGAACTCAAAAAATGAAGAATAAATGCTAGAAAATGCAAGGAAAACTATGCAAAGGGATTGATACACCCAAGGTGGTGAATGAGTCCTAGGACTATTTTTTTTGAAATTTTTTAGAATTTTTAAAATGAATTTTATGCTTTTTAGATTTTCTTATGAAAATATGATATGAAAATGTAGAATTTTACAAATTTTTAATGAGATTAAATGCAATAATGCAAGCTATATGAGATTTTCACTAATGCAAATTTTGAAACCCTATCTAATGCAAAATTAACTAATGCAACACCTAATGCAATGTTAATGCAAGCTAAATCTAGGATTTAAATTCACCCCAAATAAAATTTAAAATGTTGTACAAAGTCAGGTTCACCAAAATGAAGACACTAGAAATGGATACTTCACTTCCTTGTCCACACTATATGGATAGAAGGAGGGAGATCCAATTTCATAATATACACATTCAAGAATACCTTAGAGATCTCAACCCAATGAAGGATGTGAGAGATCTGACTATAAGATATCCTTGGAGATAAGGGAGACAATAAATGGGTTCACCACCATGTGTAAACTTGGAAAATACAAAATGTTTGAAAACACACTATGATATGCAAAAGGACCTAGAAATGCAAGTAAACTGTAACAAAAAACTATGAGATTGAAAGTGTGCACTTGGAAATTGAAGAAAGGTGGAATGGTGCTTTGGAATCCTAAAAAATCTAATATTGAAGTCAGCTGGGACTCATACACCAATCAGGGTGACTTAGTCCAGTTTCAGGAAGAATGTGTCAGAATAGGTTTCAAACAAAAGGGTACTCAGATTTGCAAAAATCTTATTTAGGCCTAGTCAATGGGACTCATTCGCCACTAATGGTGAATCAGTCCACTTCCAAATTTCTGAAAAGTCAAAAGTGGAATATGTAGCCCCCAGTCTGCTTCTCTGCTCCTGATTCAAATCCGGGTCTGAAACTGTCAAATTCAACTTCTAGGTCTTCTCCAAGCTTTTCTTAGGACTTTGACAACTTTCAATGGCTTCGACAACTTGATGAATTTTTTTTCAATCTTTCTCTTTGACAAATTTGCAACCTAGACCAAACCCTTGAAGTAGAATGCTACAAACATGCAAGTGATGGCTCCAATGGATGTAGACTTGAAAATGCTTGAAATGCTTAGATTGCTTGAGTGGTTGTTTAATTGATTAGTTGCTTGATTGGGGGTGAAATGAGTGGAAAAACCTTATATTTATACTCAATTATACAATAATTTCTCGAAATACAACATCATAGGCCAATCTTATATCTTAGAAAATAAAAACCCACTAGAAATTTGAGTTGATTTTGAATTTTGAGCCAAAGGGGACTCATTCGCCATTTTGGGTGAATGGGTCCCACCTAAGGGGACTCATTCACCCATAATGGTGAATGAGTCACACCTTAGGCATTTAATGTGGGTTTCAGGATTTAAATGTTTTAAATGATATTTATTAGGTTTATTCTTATTAGTAAGGCATGTGGATGCAAAATGGGGCCAATTAAAGCATAAGAAAGCCCAATTATTAATGACAAGCCTATGAAATTGTGAAAGTTCGTTACAACACTTTACAACAATTTGAAATAAGGCTTGGTAAATGATGAAAAGAGGTTATTTAGGTAAATACATTAACAAGACCCTAGAAAACTATGAAAGTGTGTTACAACACTTTACAACACCTAAGTAAGGTACCATTTAAGCTTTTTAATTCACAAGGGCCAAAAACCTAATGTGAATGTGTTATCCACATTACAACATTAAATCAAGGAAAAAATTAAGCCAACATCACAAGGAGGGGCCAAACGAGACAAAAAAAGTATAACGGTTAACTTTTCAGTGTCCACAAAAATGCATATGTATTGTAATGTATAGATGCTATAATGTGAACACATTATAACACGTATGTGTTATGACTTGTATGTACTTTGTAAAGTGCATACACTTTTTTCTTAAACTCTCCCTTGTGACCACTTTTTTGTTCTTTGTCTTGGTGCACTTATCCACATAAGGATATAAGAAATTTTGATAATATTTTCTCTCACATCATTTTCATTACAAAGAAATGTTTCACATCACTTGATCACCATCACAAGTAATTTTTAAAAAAAGATAATAGTTTTAATGATGTACAAAAATATTGAAAGAAGGATTATATTTGTGAGATACTACACAACCATTGGCATATGATACATTGGCCTATCATTCATGAATTAGGTTTTTTGAACCTAGTTTTACGTTGTATGATGGTAAAGGTGATTGAATTATTCATATAAGATCCTTCAAAAATACATATTTAGATTAATTTTATGAGGAAAAATTACTCACTAAATTATTCCATAGAGCTAAAAGATGACTATGAACTTGGTTCTATTATTTACCTTATACTCTTATTTCTTATTTTAAAGATTTAGAAAACAATTGCTTCTAAATGTTTCCACTATAATATTAAACTTAGGACAACTATTGATCAAGTAACAAAATGTAAACAAGTATAATGCAAAATGATCAAGGATTGTATGAATTGTATGTTGACATTCCAAATTATGGTTGCTAAACTAAATTTCTAGTTAGTGGGTAACAAGATTTAAATTTTTCTCATCAAAGGTCTACTTTTGAAAGATAAAATTGAGATTGGTGAGCCTAGTTGTGTAAACAAGAAAATAATAACTAAGTATACTATATTTATTTTTGTTAATCTACTTAAGTAAATCTAATTGTATTATGATAATATAATAATAAATAAAATATGAATATTTGTTTAAATCACATGCCAAAATAACACTACAAATGGGACATAAGCATATAAAACGAAACATATTTAGGTATGAGGAAAAATTTATATTTCTAAATATTGGTGGGATCTAATTGGTGAAAATGCTAAAAGAAGCTAGTGGAAGATACCTAGAAAGATGTAAAACTTTTTTATGTGGCTAAAAATGAGAGTTAGTGATTGGATCTAGTGTCCTACACAAGTTTTTTTATATAAGGTCATTAATTTTTGATGAGATATATACAATGGGAAAGAGTCATTGATGTTAAGAAAGCTATATGCAAATTCTTAGAAATCAAAACTAAAATAAAACTAAGCATCTAAACTTTTAAGAACTTCCATATTAACCCTTCAAGGAGAATATTACAAAATTAAATCTACAATTTTAAATTGTGTTTCAACATGTAAAAATCAATTTTAAAAGATAGAATGAGAGAAGAATACAAGAGGCATAAATCCTAGGAAAATAATTTTAAATAGGAAAATCCTACCCTCTAAAGCACTATAGAACTCAATGTATCACATGCATTCATATATCTTTTCCATGTAATAATTTGATGAGATCAACACTAATTCACCTTTGGTGGAAATCTAGTAGATAAACTTATAAAAATTCACTCCATGCATCCTCTATCATATGCATCCAATATATAGAATTAAGGATGCCTAGAAAGGCATAAACATATAATACAATTGGCCTATAAAATATCCCAAAATACCATTGGTAATAATTATCATGGCCCTCACATGTGTTGAGCCATCCCATAATAAGAAATATATTACATGTAATTATATTTCAATTCCACTACTCAAGTTAGTATATGTAACTCCCATCCAATCCATTATGATGCACTAATTATATATTACACCCACTAATAATGGAATGTGCTCTTACAAGTCTAATATATAACCCCTTATCAATACCTCATTATAATAATAAATTTAAGTCTTTGGAGAATAATAAAATAATTACTTATATTCCCATCCTCTCATGGTCATCCCACTTCCCCACTCCATGATTCTCAAAGATACATGCATAATTAACTATATATAAATAATGAGCTACATTAAAAATTAGGATTTAAAAGTTGAATGACTCCTAGGCTAATTGATAATGTGACAGGGTTAGAATGCAAGGGGATAAAAGTGGCAAAAGTGAGTAATGGGAACTACCAAAGATTCATTTATAGTTTCCTTGATAAAGATGAGAAGCTGAAGAGATTACAAAATGGCTACAACAAGGAGAAACTGTTGGATCCTTTTGATTTGGTGAGTTTACACATAATGAAATATTTTACTTTAGAAGGAAGATACACTACCATCCATGGATATCAATTTTCTTTCCTTAATCATATAAAGCACAATGAAAAAATAAAAATCCCTTTCTTTCTTCTATCTTCCCTACATCAATGCATGGCTAAAGGGGCCTCCCCCCCACTACACTAGGGTCTCACTTTAAGACTCTATAATCATGTGTTGGCCATTACCCCTCAGTTGTACCTAGAAAAATCTATTAAGCCTCTATAAATTAAGTGATTAAAAGATAATATTTTGATTAAGCATAACCTTGATCCTAAAAAAATTCAAAATATGGCCTCTCATTTAATGTTGTTTCCCAAACCCCTCCCATAGAGGAAAATTGGTTGACCCCTCCTCAAAAAAGAAAAATCTTGAAAAACCCCACTAGTTCAAAATGAAAGTTCCTTGGCCCTTCAAAGAAGAAGGTGATTAAGGATGCTGCAATAGAAATTCTGGATGAGGGTGATATTGGTCAACTTGGTAACTCAAGTAGTGGAAAGGGTGAGAGAAGGTTAGCCAGATTGGCCAAAGTGGAGAAATAGAATAAAAAATAGAATTTTAAAAGGAAAAAGTTTGCATTTGAGGAGGAAGGTGTTGAGTCTTCAGATGAAGAGTATTTCCCTTTGTTTGAAGAGGAGGACCAAGATAATAGTCAAAAAGAGGTCAAAGTGGTGGAAGCAAACAAGACCAAGGAAGATAACACAAGTGATGACGATGTGGGGGAGGAGGAAAAAAGTGAGAATGAAGAGGGGGAAGATAGTGACATGAATGATATAAATATTGGCATTGAGGAAGATGAGGAAGGGAGGAACCTTGGACAAAAGGAGGGTAACGATAATAAGCATAAGGATATGGTGAGCTCAAAGGATGTTTGGAAACGGTTTATTGATTCTCAAAGATAATTTTCCTTCAACCATGCAAGTGCATATAGTCCTTTGAAAATGGATAGAGATGAAAATGGTAATGTGCACTAACTACATGTGATTATTTCTATAGAGGAGAGGGAGCGAATGCTTAGGACCCTAGGTCATGGGAGGGTTTAGAACAATAGGCTACCTTGATCTACCTCAAGCTAACATAATTGTTTTGAGAGAGTTTAGAGTTTAAATGCCGAAAGGAAGAAAAACCAAGTTGATGCTATTCTTTAACAAGCATGAATGTTTCAGGAAGTTAGGTGAGAAAGTTTCTAGAGTTTAGATTGTAACTTAGGCAACTCACTACCAGAGGACTACAACATAGGACATGAATGACAGCGTGGCACACTGGTGTCTATACATACAAAAAGAATAAAGTAAAATAAAAGACTGAAAGAAACTCACTAACAACCTAACGGGTATGATTTAATGTAATAACATAAATAGAATAGAACAAGACTATTGCGTAACATGGAGAATACTTTAACTCAAGATCTAATCTATGAATTGACAAAAGAGGGTGAGGAAAGCACACCTTCCTACCCATGAGTTGATATCTTCAAGGTCTTCACTCAATGAAAAACCTACACACATAAGAACAAGAAAAAATTGGGGTTGTGTTTAGAGGACTGCTATAGTTAGTCCCCTACTTTGGTGTTTCTACCTCCACGAAGAACCAATATAGTAACTATTGGAGAAATGTGATAAAGGAAGATATTGAAAGAAAAATATCAAACAATAGGTTGAACAAAAATATGATATGATATTAATTATAATGCAAGATTAAAGGAAAATGGAGTAATATCACCTTCAACCATGTGCACTCAAGGAAAATGGGAGAAGGAATGAGCTTGCAAGCTATCAAGGATCGGCGTTGCTACAAAAAAAGAGAGTGTAAAACAACCAAAATACTAAATTGTAGCTTCAATGGAGGTGGTAGAACTTGCGAATTTTGTGAAAAGAATGAAAAGAGTAGACCCAAGTGTGTGAATGATCAAGAAGCATCAAATAATGAATGAGATAGGAATTTGAAGATGAAATTGGAGCCAAAAGAGCCATTCGAGGTCAGTCAAGGGAGCAAAGAAATTATACTTCATTACTAATGGAGAACTATAACACCTCTGTGGATTCTAGAGGTAGGAATCCTGTCAAAGTGACAACACACTACATAGAAATTTGTGCATGATGCTAGTTTCCATGATAGAATATCCTCCACCAACACAAAAAAATAGCTGCCAATGGATGAGAAGCGAATGAAGGATGTGGAATTGCATTATCAGAATTAATTCTCTAAGGTAGGAGGTATGTAAATGTGGAATTTGTAAGGGGTGAAAATTCATGCCATTACATTTTCACCCCACTTTATAGAGCATAAGTGTCAGCAAATGCATGGTAAATTAGAGTGAAAGCTGAGAAATGTTTACCTAAATAGTCGAGGAAGTAGACCACAATCTTAAACACTCAAATGCATAGGAAGAGAAGATGGATCCATAGGTACTCAGTCCTAAGGAGAGCTGGAAAAATGTGACACAGGCCCTCAGACCTACATAAGATGAACAAATGGCTCTGCAGGTGCTTGGTCCTACAAAGGAGGTGCCACAAGTGCTCAGTCCTGATAGAGGCCAGAAATGAGAGGCTCCGTAGAGTTTGATAGGCCCTTACAGGTGCTTAGTCCTGCAAGGAAAGGTTGAGGTGCTTGGTCCTACAAGGAAAGCTCGAGGTGCTTGGTCCTGCAAGGAAAGCTCGAGGTGCTTGGTCCTACAAGGCAAGCTCGAGGTGCTTGATCCTACAAGGAAAGATTGAGGTGCTCGATCCTCCAAGCTTGATTGAAAATGTAGCTTCATAGGTGATTGGTCTTGCAAAGCAATATTTTAATCCATAGAAAAAAAATGTTGGATAAAAAATGCCACACAGGAAGACAGACAGTCATGCAGACAGTCAACAATTAAAGGAGAAGCTTTCAAAGGGGTTCCTTGGGAACCCTCAAAAGAAAGGGGTTCGTTGAAGGGACAGTCATTTTGAAAGGTGACGATATTTTTCACAAATTATTCTAGCATCAAGGAATCCTTTTGAAAGATCTCTTTCATCAAGGAATTCAAAAGGAAGAATACTCCCTCACGAGGGAAAATTTTCAGACTTCTTCATTATAAAAAGTACTCCCTTCTTGAAGGAAAGCTTTCATATTCTTTCTCCATGAATCTGTTTTGAAAGAAAAATTCCATTAGGGGTCCTTGTGAAGAATATAGTTTTTAAAAAAATAAGGGATTTTCTATGGGGGATTTGTTGGCCATCGAATACACCTTTTTGAAAATTGAAGTAGTATGATAGCCTCACCTTAGGATGGTGTGTGTTGAACACAAAGGTACATGACATCCTAAGGAGAGAGAAGAAAGTGATTTTGTGGCCCACAATACATGATGGGATGTAAACATGGAAATATTGTTGCACATGTGAGGGAAAACACATAGGGACCACAACATCATGAAACAAGCACAAGAAAAGAAGAGAGAGATGAAAAGGAAACATAAGCAAAGATGAAGAAATCAAGAAACAAGGGATCTAATATTTTAGGGTTAGAAATGCTCATAGATATAGATAGATAGATATAATGTAATAAAATATATGAAATATCATCAATCCCCTACTATATCAGATCATGAAGAAGGGTACATGAAAGCAAGATAAAAAAAAAAATGGGTCAACATGGAAGGGAGGCCTAAATGCCCCCAACACTTTGCACATCCCCAATTTTCAAAAATCAAGGTACAACAAAGAGAAGAATGATGTAATAGATATAATAAATTTACAACACAAAACACTCCTGTATCCAAGCACCTACAAGCGTGACAAGGGTCCTCCAAGAATACATAAAACAAGCATAGGAAAAACACAACACACACACAAATCTAATCTACAAATAAAGAAGAGGTGCCCTCCTAGTCCTCATCAACCAAGAGGTTGTTGTTCTCTTAATCTAGATCATTACAAGGGGAAGGCGAATGAGCTTGCAAGGGTGGGATAGCAAGGGGAGCACCCTTTGACTCTCCTACGACAAGAGCTAAGAGGTCCCTTCAAGGTCTTCTTCATTCAAATCTTGTGAGGTAAACATCATTGATTTTGCAAAAATCATTGCCAGAGTTGGAACATCATCCATTGAGTTGAACACGCACTTGACGGTTGTGCCATGTGTCAACTAAGTGGGTGATAAAGGAGGTGCTTGAGATCCACTACTGATCTCACCAAAAGACTAAAGGAACCCCAAGGTATCCTCCATCACTAGGACAGTGCAAGCCAAAGTAGAACCAACTTTCAAAGAAGGAAATCCTTTCTTTCAAACCACATTAGAAGCAAGGTCGTCCTCCAACTTACGATTCATTAGGGGATGTGAGATCCCCATAGAAGAAGCAAAAGGAAACCAAGAAGAGGATAAAACCATAGTGGAGACCATCTGATTAATCCATGAGATTAGGAAAATATGGGATGTATGGAAGGGACATTAAGAGAGGAGGCTTAATTGAGGGAGAAATGAACACTTGCACCCTTTTAGGGTGAGGTTCATCCATGCTCACATGGGAGTCAGAAGCAAGATTGAGGGAATGAGAACTGAAGTAGAAGGGGAAGAAGAGGAGGGCATAGTAGGAGACACTAAAGTAGGAGCTATCATCTCCCCTTTCTCCTTCTGTAGAGCAACTTTCTTAGTGGCTAGAGCCTTCCTCTAACGATTACTCTCACATGCAAGGCGATTTCTTTGGCTCTAAGAGATGGAAGCTACAACTTGAGAAGGAACAGAAGGATCTTGTTCTGCCATGGGAGTGTCCATCATAGTCATTTCTAGAAGAGGGAGTGAATCTTAGACAAAAACAAGAAGAAGAGATGTAGGAATAGAGGCAAAAACTGGTAGAGAAGCAAACTCAAGCTCCTCAATAGTGGGCCTCTTCCCATTTTCCACCCTAGGGGTAGGAATAGTATGAGGCGATGGAGGATGAGACACAGAGGTGACTCAGTGAGGACCCTTCATATTACCATATAGGATGGGTTGAGGTACTATGGGTGAGACAAGAAGGTCAAACACCAATGCTTAGCCTTCTACCAAGCAGCACCATCAGACTACTTAAGAGATGCATGGCGGCGGAAGCTAAAGGCACTACAATAGGGCGAGAGTTAGAAGCATGTGGAATTGCAAAGGAAGAAGAAGGCTACTGAGCATGAGCATACTTCCGCTTCCCCTTTTGAGAGGAAGAAGCAACTTGCTACTACGTGACACGGTAGGCCATTCTTGGCTGCACCTTGCCCTTGGTCTTATACTTAACATAATTTAGATAACGAAGGTCCATTCTTAGAGGAAGTGGACCCACCGAGGTAGGCCAAAAATGATCCAGTGAATAACCCCCACACGATACCATAGATTGATATCTAGTGTCGTGCATGACCTGCACTACACCTTCATGAGATAATTTCAAACACTTAGAATAACGGAAGTGACTCCGTTCAAGGAAACTAGCCATGGGATGCCTAGCTTCACTCTAAAAATGTTAGATTCTGAAATGACATCAAAGGTAGCATTCATAGCCATAGGTCCCACTAGGATGGAAAGAGTTATAGAACCATAAGGAGCAAGAGAGAGACCATGATGGGTACATATTGTGGTTTTTTTTTTTTTTCATACTCTTCCCCTTATAGAGAGTTTAACAAAAGAGTCTCCTTCCTAATAATATTCATGTGACTCACAAGATCCATAAGGACTCTTGTCACAATGTTACCATTGATACAAGCAAGAACATATAGAGGAGAGGGCTTCTTATTCATGGGAAGATCTTGCGATGTAAAAGTTATATTTGGTGAACTAGTTGTAGGTTGAGGTGGAGGAATATGAGTAAACGAAACCATATTTACATATGAGTTCTAAGGCCTCAGGGGAAGCACCAAATGGATTAATGTCAAATATGCAGAGTAAGACAAAAATAGGTCCAAAAAATCTATAATTCACTATTTTCCTTAGCCACAAACTTAGTCATATTCTTCTTTTTACCATCAAGGTGAATAGTACCATCGTCGATGCAATCTTATATCTTGTGACGCAGACACATACAATGTTCAGTATCATGTCTATGGACGCGATGGTATTGGTATAATGCATTCCCATCATACCATTCGGGGTAAGGATCTTTAAGAGGTCAAGGATCCTCCAAGGTTATAACCTTATTCTTCAACAAATTCTTCAAAATAGAAGAATAAGATTTAGAAAAATTCATGAACAGTTTCTTGCACTTGAGGCCTTTGTCACTAGATGTGGTGACTACATTCACAATAAATTTCTCTTTCCCGAAATCAACACAATAGACCTTCCTTCTGGATGGGAGCATGGGGAAGATCCCTCAAACTAAACAACTGTTTATTGATATTTCCACAATGCCACACATAGATGCACGAAAGAAGGATACTTCATTAAGGAAAACTTCTCTTGCCAAGGTCTCTACAGGTTGCCAATGAGCACCTTCTGCACATCTGAGTTGGGTAGTGGGTAAGAAATTTATGAAAAGAGTACTTGATATTGAGCAATAAAATAAGTAATCTTCTCATGCTCTCCTTGCTTAAATTTGATGAGGTCTAAAATGGTGATCTTCGACCTAATGTTAGCTTGGAATTCCTAGAGAAACTGATTAACAAGTTGATTGAATAAGAATATGGAGTTTTTAGGCAAGGAATGGTACCACTCTAGTGTTGTGTCCTTGAGAGATCAAGGAAGTAATTTGGCCATCAAGGCATCATGGTGAAAAAAATTTGTATGCATCACATTGAAGGTTGACATGTGTGTTTGAGGGTCTCCTTTACCACTGTATTTATAAAAATTTAGGAATTTCCATCCCTCACCGACAAAGGACTATGTTGGAAGAAAGGTTTAAAGATCAGCTGGGCAGAGGCTTGAGATAGACTCGTTAGCTGGTTTTGTGTTTGACCCATATTTTGTAGCAGGGCATTCAAAATAGGGTCAAATGAAGAAATAGGACCAATGGAGCCACTGCCAAAACCACCATCGAGACCACCATTAGAGCCACAGTTGGAGCCACTACTATAGCCACTGCTAGAGCCACCGTCAGAGCCACCATCGTAGCCATCGCTAGAACCACCACCATGACCACCACCAGAGCCATTGCTAGATCCACCAAGAGCACCAAATATACCAAAACCACCAGCCTCCATCCCATTGGAAATCCCACTGCCAAAGCCAACATTGCCCCTAGGAGAAAGGACATTGAATCCTAAGGGTATTCTGCTCACTTTGATAGTAGGAGGTAGAGCAAGAGCTAAGATGTTGATGGAAGGGTGTGTTTCAGCCATGCATACTAATGTTGTAGGCATCAAGACACCAATCTATCTTTCATAAGCGTCAAGCACATGACCTTAGGTAATACTTGACCTAGGGTTGTAAGAAGGGACATATACTTCTGTTAGGTCAATAAGGCCATAGAGGAGCTCTATGCCTGTCTGATCCTTGTCTAGCATATATTTGATTTCATTAACAACTCTAGCAGCCCTAGCCATATTTTGATCTTCCCCCAAATGGTTCTCGATATCTAAAAGCCTCCTATCTAAAGCCAAGAGGTGCTCTACGAGAATAGTGACAACTTCATCTTCGTTCAGAGGTGGAGTTGTAGGAGAAATAGGAGTAGTAAGGATGTGAGTGGTTTCATCAAAGAAACTCGTCTCTGCTACCAATACCATCTCTTGGAAAGCGAGAACTGTATTGACCCTTGAGAAATTCATTTCTAAGTGTTGCACACTTCTAACTATGTATCTAGAAGTTGTAGACTAAGTTGTGAAGCTCATAAAGCATCACAATACAAAAGCCCACAACCTACGCATACATGAGAAAAATAACCACAACACAAAGAAATAGATACTGCAAGGTTCATGTCGGGTTCACCAAAATGTAGAGGAGGGGGACCGACTACTCAGGACCCCATTTCACGGGAGCTTCTAAAATAATAGGCTACCCTAATCTACCTCAAGATAATCAAAATTTTTCAAGAGAGTTTATAGTTTAAAGGCTAAAAGGAAGAGCAACCAAGTTGTTGATGTCCTTTAACAAGCCCAAATTTTTTAGGAAGTCAGGTGAGCAAGTTTCCAGAGTACAGACTATAACTTAGGCAGCTCAGTGCCAGAGGACTACAATGTGGGAAATGAACAACAACGTGACATATTGGCGTCTTAGTGGGGCACTAGAAATATAGATAGAAAGTATTAAGTACAATAAGAGACTCAAAGAAACTCACTAACAACCTAATGGGTATGATTTAATGCAATAACAAAAATAGAACAAAATATGACGATAGTGTAACAAGAAGAATACTTTAACTTTCAATCTAATCTATGAATTGACAAAAGAGGGTGAGAAAACACACCTTCCTACCCATAAGTTGATATCTTCAAGGTCTTCACTCGATGAACATCCTACACACACAAGAATGAGAAAATGTTGGGGTTGTGTTTAGAGGATTGCTGCAATCAATCCCCCACTTTGGTGTTTCCACCTTCATGGACAACCAATGTAGCAATGATTGGAGAAATGTGATAAAGGAAGAAATTATAAGAATAATACCAAAAACTATGTTGAACAATATGCTACGATATTAATGATAATACAAGAGAAAAGGAAAATGGAGTAATATCACATTCAACCATGTTCACTCAAGGAAAATGGGAGAAGGAGTGAGCTCACAAGCTGTCGAGGATTGATGTTTTTGCAACAACGAAGAGAGTAAACCAACCAAAATACTAACTTGCATCTTCAATGGAGGTGGTAGAGCTTGAGAATGTTGTGAAAAGAGTGAATCTAGTGTAGTTCCAAGTGTGTGAATGATCAATAAGCATTAAAGAATGAATGATATAGGCATTTGAAGATGAAATTGGAGGCAAAATATTTGTTTGAGGTCGATCAAGGGAGCATATATGTTACACTTCATTGCCAATGGAGAATTGTAACACCTTTGTGGATTCCAGAGGTAGGAATCCTGTTAGGATGGCATGCACCACACAGATGTCCATGTGTCACACTAGCATCCCAAACAAAATATCGTCCACTGACATAAAAAAGAGTTGCCAAGTGGATGGGAAGTGAATGAAGGACGTGGAATTGCATTATTGGGCTTAATTCTCTAAGGTAGGAGGTATGTAAATGTGGAATTCGCAAGGGGTGCAAATTCACACCATCATAGTTTCAAAATAAGAGAAGGGGACATAGTTTGAGCATAAACATGAATATTACAAAGTCCTCAAAGATGAATTCATGAGTGTCCAAATCAAGGATAGTTAAGTAACATCTAAAAAAGGACTTAATGTAAGAGTGATAGTCCCTATAATAAATTAGTCTATACTTTCTTTGCCACCAATGACACTAGAATGTACATGGACTTGTAGCATGGTGTAGAAGACATCCATATGAACACCTACAGTCCAAGAAGAAAAACAAAACCATTCATATGACATTGGGATCATATAATGCAATCAATAAAATGATGTAGAAGATGATAAATTATGTCACTCACGAACAATGCATAACCCATGTGACAATGGGAATTAGGATGGTATGGAAACTGTATCCTTGAGTCAACCCCAAAATTGAGAGCATCATTCCAAGAAATTTTCAAAAATTAATTGAGATTGTAGGGAAATAAACTACAATCCAAATGGTAGCAATCCAAGAAGAATAAATGCTTCTAAGAGAGAAGTCACAAAGATTGTGAATATAACACTTGGCATATAAAGTATTGAAGCAGGCTTGAGGAATGACACTATTTTATGATCATAGCCATGGTGATGGCATCCCTAAGGTTTTTGCATGAACAAGAAATAATCATGAGTTGTAGGCCTTATGAAAATACCAAACAACACTATTGTGGATAGTACATGGTCTTATCAATAAACATAAGAGGCTAGTCATCATAAAAGGTAGATAATGATAGGTGCGTGACAACATTTTATACGACAATGAATCCTTGGAAAATGACAATGATAAAGTTAACAATAGACAATTGAATTGACAAAAGGCAAGGCGTAGTTGTTATATTATCAAAGGGTAGATCTAAAGCTATCAAAGACGATAGTTTCATGTCAGAGATTAATATGGGTTTAAGATGACTCTAAATGCATATATGACAATATTATTGGAGTTAGTGAATAGAAAAGTCCTTAAAAATGCATGATAGTCCTTCAATACCTAAGGAAAATGGTCATAGCAACAAATCACAAGTTGATTGCACAATTATTCCATAATGATTGGAAGAAAATGAATGCCATATGACTGTGGAAGATACTATTTTGAAGATAGTGACAATGGTATTCATAGTGACCTTATCATTCAAGAAGGAAATAACCATGGAGACATGAGGTAGTGTCTTAAGACATCCTAAAATTTTAGTGAAAGGATGACAGTACAAGTGGGAAGTGATCTAGTAGAAAATCCTTGAACACGAAGAGGAAAATGGCATGAATAACAAGATGATAGTCATTTGAGATCTTGAAAATTCCCATGAACCAAAGGAGAGTGCTACATGATCATAGTACAATATTATTGATACAAAATGTTTAACTTAAAAGGATAGTTTAAAGGTTATAATAACACAAGGAATGACAAAAAGCATGAACCATGATGGTGACCTTATGCAAGGACAGTATAGACAATCAAGGAATAAAAAATACATGATAAAATGTTGTGGTACTTTAATGAGCTCAAAAGGATAAAAGGGTAGAGGTCACTTGTAGAGGGTTGTATAGAAGATAAGTGAAAAATACCATACATGATGATATTGGCCTATTATTTTTTCAATAAAGGATACCTAAAGTGCTTATGGAGGGTAAGTTGTCAAGCCATGAGTTAAAGGATAGTGAATAGTCTTCAAGAACATTAAGGAAAAGGAATGTTTTATGAATTAGTTGCAAAATTTAAAGGTTTCCCATGAAATAGAAGGCAGTCATTGATTTGAAACAATAATGGAAAGAACATAAAGAATGAGTGACAAAGATCAAGATAAAGAAGCTTTGAGACATGAAACATGTGTCAAAAAACTAGCGTTGAGAATATCCCATGTCACTAAAAGGCATTTGACTATTTCAAAATCTCATCCACATACCTTATAAACACATTTGAGGAAAATTATGAATGATTAATTACAATTATTGTATCAATTACGTGGTAAAGTGAGCCTTATTCAATTATTCAATTAATCATTTATAGTGAAAATATGGATGTCATTAATCATTTATAGTTGCATTAGTTCATTATTCATTTATTCAATTAATCATTTATAATGCAAATATGGACTCCATTGGTAAAAAAAACTTTATTAACCAAGAATCCATATAGGCATACACCATTACATGTCGATAAAAGTATATCATATATATAAGAAAACCATATTAGCTTACAAAAAAGTCATATGGACATACAATGTCACATATATGTAATAAAAAATATATGTTAAAAAATGCCATATAGGCATATAACGAAAGACCCTAATGAAGTAATTTCCCTGTAGGGGAAGGAAAGAGATCATGAGTTGCCTTTGACTATTATGAGGACAGAGATGCTTACAATGGTGGTCTCATTCAAAGTCGTTCAATCAACCTCCTATTTAAATATTCTTGGACCTTTACCTAATACAATAAAAATATAGAAATTAAAATATAGAATGACATATAACAAAATAATCACTTACCACATACAAATAATCACTATACTTAGCCACAATAGGGGCACACTCATGATCTAGAGTTGTGAAGCCCTACAACAACCATCTAGATATCAATTAAACTATAAATGAATATCATTCAATTTTTCAATAATAGACATATAAAACAACAAATATACTATGAAATTTACTAATATGTCTCATACCTTTGTCAAAGGCATCAAACTTGCTACTACTACAACAACTTTCCATGCTTCATTGCCATATGATCAGGAGGAGCATTTATTTGTGCATCAACTAAAATTGAAACAACATTAATCGATTACCAAACCTACCTAACATATTTCCTTAGAAGTTTTAAATTTGAAAGTGGAGCTAAGGATGAACTAATGGCTTAGCATGGGCTTCAAGAATTAAACAACAATCTCTAACTTGGATATTTTCTACTACTCACAAAGAACACTAGTGGCTATGAAATTTATGAAAAGTGACTAGTTGTGAACAAATTGATAAAAAATCTATAGTATTGGTGATGCATAGGAGAATAATAATATGTGGTAATATTTATCTTGAGTTTATTTGTTAATGGTTTTTGGGCATGTTTTCCAATCAAGATATTTATTTTTCTAGGTTCCAAGGATGAATTTTTATTTGATATACAAAATATGTTCAATAGAACATTGGGTACTTCTTGTACCAAACTTATTTTCTCACACCATTTAGTTATGGAGATGTTACACCATTGTGTAACTTATGATTTGGTTTCTTTTATCATAGACTTTGAGTATCATTTATTTTTGGCTTTTGATAAATTTCATTTTGTGTAGGGTGATGAATCATGGATTTTAAATGAGCCTAAATAATCTCTAGAATATATGTTGAATGACATTGTATGATATCTAGAGGAGTCCATATAAAACCATGTTCAATTGTGACCAAACTACATAAAATAAATTATTGGAGGTACTTCATTGACACTGGGTATGCACAGGATCATGATGGGCCAAAAAGTGACAATATTATGGGTATTTGTAGGGTATGTGGTTGATGACTTTTTTTTATCCAAATTTGATGAAACGAAAAGGGTTTTTAGAGGAGATTCTCAGCTTTCCACCAATATAAATTATGCTTTAATCTGAATTTAATAAATTATTATTATTTATTTTCTATTAGAATTATGACTAAAGTCCTGATCGATAGGCTAATTGAAAAACATCTATAACTTTCAAACAGTATCACATTTTTTGAATCTGAAACATGTGTCACATTCTATTCTACACATACTATAGGATTAAAAAAAGAAAAAATAAATTTCATGAAGTTTTGACCAAGTTAAGGTGGTAGACATAAGAGTTTTTATATTTTTTAAAAGTTGTAATAAAGAAATCATAATTAATTATTTACTTGGAAAAAAATTACAAAAAAATATGCATCACATCCAGACATGAGTCCTCTACTTATATATAAAATATTATAAAAAAATATTATCATTTTATTATGGTTAGGGTGGTCAGACAGACACCTACTTCTTATTTTTTCCCTGAAATTTAAGTACTACTGCATTGAAATTTCAAATTTTCACCAAATAGATTTTATTTATTTTTAAATAAACCTAGTAGTTTAGAAAATACATTCAATTTTCTACAGATTCTATTCTTACATATTTTTGAAATAATATAGATAACTTATTCAAATTTTTATGTCAAGTTGCCTAACACTGATTTTTCTAAATTTTTTGCCACTTAAGGGCCTATTTTTTCCATGATGATCCTGCACATACCCCACTTTTATCTTTTTTTCCTTTCTTTCCAATAATCTTATTTTTCTATTTAACTTTCTTTGTTAGTCCATTCTTAAAATAGTGTGATAATGGTTTTAATATACCATAACTCTTTAATACAAGCTTCTATAATAGATTATTCAAAATGAACTTATGTCATTGATAATACATTTTTATAATAATTGAATGTAATTAAGAAGCTAAAAATTAGTCACATAGAATAAAAGAGAAAAAAAGTTGTGGCCTATGAAATTGTATGCCTCAATGCCTCCTTCCTATTCTCTAATAAAGATGATTTTTTGATAAAAATACATATGTGATAATATAAGTATTTAAGACATGAGGTTTCATGGATCTCCATGATCCCTCAAATTAAAGCATTGATTATATAATAAATAATGTATTGTATTAAATGGCAATTTCTATAGCCAAAAATACTATAATTTTTGCATTAGATGATGATGATATAATTGTTTATGAACCTTGTCAATGTTGCATTTTATAAATCATATGTGAAAGGAACCTATTTTCTATGTGAATTATTCTAAATTGATTCCTTAAGATATATTAAGGCTATGTCCTTATTCAATCTCTAATTTGTACCATTTAAGGTTGTATAAAATTACTCAAGGAGCTCTTTCAATACCAAAGTGCAATATTGGGATTCACAACATTT
Organism: Sequoia sempervirens; assembly: GCA_007258455.2. Lineage (NCBI taxonomy): Eukaryota > Viridiplantae > Streptophyta > Pinopsida > Cupressales > Cupressaceae > Sequoia > Sequoia sempervirens. Next base: position 359,203,303 of record VDFB02353493.1, on the reverse strand, counting down.
ATAGACTATGAAATATCCATCCTTATGAAGAAGGCTTCCATACTTAGTTGTATTTCCTATTAAACCATATCTCTTCTCCTATAACTAGAGTTGTTGCTTGGATATTTGTAGATATGGTAAAAATTAAAGATTATAGATCTAAGTTCTATTATTTCTAAATGGATTATTACAATAAAAAAAGCAAGTTTCTATAGAAATTTTAACAAGTAACTAGTTTGTACAGTTTGAATTTTTTCTTGGTATACTTGAATTCAATCTTTCAATGTTAGTAAACAACCTTAGGTTTTAAGAAATTTTGACTAAATTAACAATACTTTACTGGTCATTTTATGAGAAATAGCAATTTGAATATATTTGAGCCCAACATATAGTTTAATGCTATCTTAATTAATTAAATTATTCAATTATTAATTAAAAAATTATTTTGAAATGTTTACCAAACTTATCACCTCTTTAACTTTTTTCTACATTCCAAGATTCAGTATTATAAATGTTTCTTAACATGCAAAATGGCTAGAGTATTGTTATTAAGACTAATATATAGTATATAGAATATTAGTGCAAATATTTTCCTTATGCTTTCATATGCCCTATAAAATTTGATGCATAAAAAAGATTATTTAAAACACAATTTCAATTTTTTTCATGATTCTAACCAAGTTGAATTTTATTTTTATTTTGTGTCATTCCCTATTAAACTATAAAACTTTGTACCTATCAACCATAAAACATAGATCAATTATGTATTGATACATATTTCTTTTACTATGGGTATAGAGGCAAGGAACCCATTTCATTTTTGATGATTCTAGCAAACTTGAATTTTGTTTTCGACCTTACATCATTTCATATTTAACTAAAAATATGTGTACCTATCAACCATTCAACAACACTTTTGAATATTCTCACTAGCTTTATAACATTTTTCACACAAGTGTGACACAAAGATGCAAAATTTGGATGAATTCTCTCTCAGATAGCTCATTTTTGATGATTCTAGTAAAGTTTAATTTTATTTTTGATCTTGGATCATTCTATATTAAACCATAAATCCTTATACCTATCAACCATTCAATGACATAACATTTCTCACACAATTGTAATAAAAAATTCAAATGGATTCTCTCTCTAGGGTAGGCTTCCTTCCTACTATTCAGCCTTAAAAGCATATTCAAGGCTTTCCAAAGAATTGTCTCTTTCAGATGTTCTCACTTCCGCAATAAAACTAATTTGGTGGACTTTTAAGCCGACCTTATTGAAGTTTTCTGTTTGAGGAGTTTGCTGGACTCTTATCTGTTCCTTGTCCATTCAATCAAAACTGTTTTTAACTTTTTAGGTTCGAAAGGTCGCCTCTTTCGGTACAACCTAAGTGGTCCTCTATGATTACCAAGAACTATTATTTGACTGGGGGATTTCCCTCATGGACAACAAGAGTTAGTAACATTAGAAACACAGAATGTGGGGTGCAGCAGAATTTGTCTGGCTCATTGCCCATTTATCATGTCCCAATGTTTTCAAACTTGTAGTGCTTGACAAGTACCATTAATGTTACTACACATAATTGGTGTTCTATAATGTCCATTTTACTTCAAACTCAATAATGGTTAATTGACAAATTTTTAATATATGGTGTGGTCGATGTATGTCAAGGTGGGTTACAGTGACATCACTCTTCACATGTGCATGTCTCTGATGTCTGCAAATTTAGACCAAATCTATGGAATGAACATTTGAGGGAATACTGCCTTCACGCATCTGAAATTTCTGGTTTTAAATTATGAAACCATTGAATTGGGTCTGTTTTATGAGTGATTTCAGCACTAACGACATGGTGGGCGGGAGCCACCACTGTCCCCCACAGATGATTTACATATTACTCAATCCAGATTACACATTACTGTTTGACCTAAAGTAAAGTGACCTAAGCGAGCGTCATGCAAACAAAGCCAACGAAATCATTAGACACATGCCCGTACAGATGTACTTGAACCATTTTCCGTGCAGATATTTCTTTTGAATATATAAAAATATGGATTCCTACTTGTCATGGAATTGAGAAGCAAATATAAAATTCCTGCATTGAATTGCAGTGATTATTTGAATAGTTGTTAAAAGTTGAGAAATGGACGGCATTGACAATGTTTTCGGGCACAAGTTCGCTTAGATTAGATATCCTACACTTCATACGACGTTAGAAGGTTGAAATTCAAGTTAGATTGATTAGATTAGCCTTTCTAATCTTCAATTAGATAGGATATCCTTCTCTCCGTACGTCAGGGTTGAAATTCAAGTTAGATTGATAGAATTAGATTTTGTTTTTTTAAGATCTTGATTATTGTTTTTTCAGTTGTAAGTTGACAACAATTTCTACTTATGGCTACTGAGTTAACGCATGGGCGGCTGAAAACCAGTTTTCTATGGTGGGTTCAGGTTACAAGCAATACCCACAAATTCTTTATTAGAAACAGTTGAAGAAAAAAACATAATAATACTGCATACGGGTGTACATACTCAGATCATTGACATTTTGCAGTCGTTTTCTTCCTTTCGAGCAATACATGGCTTATTATTCAAAAGACATTCATAGAAATATCTCTTTCAAACGAAAGCAGTTAAAAGAGATGATGAAAATCTTACTGTTTGGTGGAAGAGCTAAATGTTGATTAGAAAGTGCTGTTTCTGTGGTTGAAAATTTATATTATTCATAATTTTATTTTGTTTTTAATACGGAAGTACGAGTCTATGTTAATATCTTTTTCGCTTAATATTTATTAAGCTAATATCAATCAGGATATGATCTACCATTTTTAAACATAATAACATCACTCTCACAAATTGCATTCAATTAGTTAAACAATATTTAATGATAGAGTGGTTGTCTAATTATTTTTGGAGTTTCTTCTTTGTGAATGGATCATAGAGTGCGATGCACGTTATGAAAGACTTGTATATGATGAATGTGGTGGTGGTGATACAGAACAACTCAAATCTGTTACGGATCAGCTCAAATTTCTTTGTTTGAATTTGAAGATAGGGATGGCCGGCAGCAAAGAAAACGTGGAAGGTGACATGACAGCGTGACTCGAATCTTTGCTCAAACGAGAGAAAGCCTGATACTCATGACGTCGAAATTAAATAGTTTAAAATCAAACGTCTGCAGAGGCTCCAAAGGTGCCACGCATAACAGACCCACATGGTCAATGCAGCCGAATAAACAAAATGCATATTTGTCCTGCATGATCTCAAAGCAAGCTGCCCATCAAGATATATGCATTTGTTACTTTTTAACCCTTTGGGGAAAGGGTAGAGGACTGATAAATCGATAACTAAGACTATCCTACGGGCACCCAATTATTGGGTTGTTCTTAACGCCCATTAATTTTGAAGGTAGGCCCTACTACAAACTAACAACCTTCTTGTGGAAGGGTGTTATATATAAAAGTTCTTATTTTAGTAATCTATTAATTTTGGGAGTGCACTATAAGTTACAGAAATAATTGATTTTGTTTGGCATACAGTTAATAAATTATGAAGTATTTTTTTAAGTAATTTTTTAGGGTATAGTTTCAACTTCATTTTTTATTTATTGAATCTTGGAGGGATTTGAATCTTGGTGGATGGCATAATCAAGGACATACCATCACCCTCATCAATTATGCCCAACCAATTAAATAACAACCCTTTGTTTATTATATCTATTTTACTTAATACACTCTTCAAAGAAAACAATAATTATTTTACTATTGTTTTTAATTATGTTACAAGCATGAAACTAATTCTAAAAGGATATATAACTTGACCGATATGAACCCAAAATAAATAGACCTAATATTATACTTTGAAACATTTACACAATATGTAATTTCAATAAAATTTATATATTTTTTTGAACAACTTCTTACACTTATCTTGAAAGGAGGGTTATGCAAAAACTCTTCAGATCTAAATAGTTACAAGGACTTAAACATAAATAATATTCATACTACAACACAATAATTTATATGGAGAAAACCCTTTCGGGAGAAAAACCCCACACTCCAAAAGTCGCCCAATATATTATTCAAAAATAAACAAGATTACAGTATACTTGCAGAGAAAAATTTCTCATAAGAGTATCACCAATGAGAGATTTGGAGGCAACTCAATAGCTATAAAGCTCTTACACTCAACCTCCATCTCATGCACCTAATATATAGGAAATATAATACATGAAACCATCATACAATATTACAAAACCATGAGTTAAAACCATCTAAAAAGTGGTGCCCATCCTTATCTCCAATAATAGATGCCTATGATGTGCCTAAACACATACCACCTCATGTAACTCCCCTTTTACAACTCATTTATGTGTCCAACATGCTTTTACTTTTGTAACTTTTTAGACCATAACTCTTGATCTAGGTGTTTGATTGATGATCTGTTTAAACCATCAAAAAGATCATAAAGTACTCTATCAAGCTACAACTAGCTACACTAGTTAAAACCAATTTCAAGCCCAAAATATGCATCTAAGGCCTTCAAATGGAATTTAAAACTTTGAAAAATAAAAAATTTAATAACTTCAAATCCAGACATGATCTTGTGATGAAACTTTACAAGCATGCTTATTTAGCCAATCCAAAGCTTTACAAAAAAATTCACATCAATACAAGCCCGAACATGAACTTAATAACTTCGTGTAATTGTAAGGTTGATACACCATTTTTCTAACACATTTCTACTTGTCGAACACCTTGCAAGAGAAAAGGGAATATCAACACTGTAATTCAATTTTTAGGGGCCATGAGGCCCATAGACTCCAAACACCATTTGAACTTCTCTATGCTCATAGGCTTAGTTAAAGAATATGCAACATTCATAAAAGTATCTATCTTAACAACCTTCACCTTGCCATCCTTGATCATATCTCTAACAAAATGATAATGTACATCAATGTGCTTGGTTATGGCATGAAATTTCTATTGAATGCACAAAACAACTGAGAGGGGAGGTGAAGCAGTTGTACCTTAAAACTTCAAAACCCTCACAAACATTCAAATCCATATTATTCCAATTAACCCTTAATTTGTTAGAATGATTCATCATGAAATAAAATAATAGAAACATAACAAAATCAACACCATACACAAAGAAACACTAGATTTGCATGAAAAACCCAAGACGGGAAAAATTATGGTGAGGATTAGCTCACAATATAAAGTAATATCAACACTGAATACAATAGGGCTCACTACCCAAAAGAAAGAAAGGCTCACTGCCAAAGGCTCGCTGCTAGAAGAGAGAAGAATATATAGAAGAGTGTTACAATGAGAAATTCATCTCAATGCAACATAAAAATCTACTAAAGCATCACCAACACCTTTCCAGTCTTCCTAAAAGTTGTACACCTTCTACTCACTACATCTAGTAATCTAACATCTGAAAGCTCACACTAGACACTCCACAAATTCGTACCCCACAACTTTGTAATTCACATCATTTTCCTCACTCATCTATCTTATCATCCCTCAACAACTCAACTCATATTTATACCATCTTCAACCTTGAAAACATTCTCCAAGGTCAGCTATGCACCTCAATTATGCAAATTCAAATTAGGATGACACCAAAAAATTCTCGTAGTGGAAAGGAATGAAAGTGGACCACAACACACCTTAGCTAGGACCTAAATCTACACGAAAACAACACACTGTGCTTCCACAAAAATTGAAGCAACTATGCAATTAGTGTAAACACCAAAGGTCAGTTGAACCTGTATTAACACCATTAACATTTAAGTACACACTTCCTCAAATCAAAAGATGATTCATGAACAACACACTAGAAACTTGAACATGATCTAGAATATTCCACAAACACCTTAAAATCAAAAAAATTCCTTTACAACAACTTTCACTTGAAGAATGTACACACCCAGTACACTCAAATAATTATGTCATACACTGCAATTCAAGAAACTAACTTTTGAAGCACCAAACCTCAAACAACTTCAACTAAAGAAAGATAAAAACACTATAAGCACCCTTCCAAACCCGCAAGACCTCAAACCACTCTACGGAGAAATGTGGAGCAAAAACATTTCTCGTAGACACCTCGGTAATACACAGTTCACACATTGGTGAACACACCTTCCTCTGCACAACAATCTATCACACCAAATTTTGAATCCAACACCTTTGAACACCTTTGATCAACATATCTAAACTGCACAAGAGGATCTTCAACATTGTCACATCTTGTTTCATAATTACTCGGTTACTTTTACCTTCATGGGTAAATATGTTGATAAATGTAAATTATGACTTCCATATGCTTATTAGGTAAATGAAATATGTGAATATGCAATAAGGTGTTATTGATTTCAAAAGAAAGAATATGTTTTAATTTGAATTGCAATATGAACATTCTAATGCTTTGTTGGTACAAATGTGTTATGATGCAATTGGATTAACTATGAATATCTAACTACCTTGGTGTTGTACTAAGTTGGTTGTAGGGATAGGTTCAATCCTCTAGAAGGGAGGGGAAGTATCAATCAGAAGTGACTGGTTGGTTAACCCTAAATGAAACCTTACTAAGCTTACACACTCATGACCTAGACTTGGTTTAGAAGAGTCGAGTCAATTTGGATTCGGTAAGTGAACCCTTCATCTTAGTATTGGCTTATTGGAATTGGGTGGTCACATCCTTGATTGCATTGATTGTTTCTTTGGGTTGAATCATGTGATTGGTCTCTTATCTTATATGAGTTCTCCCTTATGTGTTTATATTTGATCAATGATACACTTCGTGTATATAAGTCAATCGATGGGATTGTGAATATATGTGTTTAATCAAAATAAGGATATATATATGTGTAATATACATATATAATCATATAATAATATGTGTGTGAAGTACATGATGGAAATGTATATGCATATTAATATAATTATATATGTATAAACATATATATATCATTATTATTGAATTATATATCAATATATGTGTATGTATATACGCATGTAGCATTGCATATGGAAATGTTAACTTAATCTCATTCATTCGAATATCAAATAGATTATTTAAATGATCTTGTGCCAAAGGATATATATATTTGTATATATATGTACATATATACACAAGTATTTCATGCTAATAAAATATGTATATATATTTATGTTGATTCAATGAAGATATAGCACTATGTGTTATTGCACAATGTTATTACTAACCTGTGTATAAGAGTTTTGAAATTTTGGGAAACATTGCTAGTGTAAACCATAGCCAATGCAAAGCTAAGTATTCAAACTGCATATATTAACAATGATAAATATGATAGAATGCATGAGTTTATACTTGATGCATGGGAAGCAATATGGGTGCTTATCAATACTTATAATAATGCAAAACTTATATAGGTAAAGATCTCATGTTACATAAACCAACATTACATTCTAATATTATTGCACATATAATGCGCCAAGGAACAAGAAAAGTAACATACATTATAAATGAGTTAAATATAGTGCTATTATCAAGGAGATCGACTCATTGATATGTGTCGAATACTTGGCTAAGAGCAAGTCAACCTATGTGAAACACAACCAAGTAAGTTTAGACTTATTCTTTGTTAAAATAAAAAGCTTAAGAATAGGGAATGTGGTGAATTGTTGGTTCAATAGAAGTCTATTTTAGCCTGGAAGTCAATTTCTAGAATGAAGCATGTGCTTTATGAACTAGTCAAATTGTTGTCAGAAAACATTCAGTAAATCTACTATAAAGCTTTTGTTAGGGATTAGGTAGATCAAAGCAATAAACATTAACAATTAATGTGAGGAGGAAAATCGTAGAGCATAAATGAGACAAAATGCAATGAAATAGAAGCTAATCTAAATAAAAAGCACTAATCTAGATCTATCCCTTCATTCATGAAATGTAATTATAAAGCTAAAGAAATCAAAACATTATTGAAACAAGACAATAAACAAGAATTCAACACAATACAATCTTACCATCTTGTGTCAGAGTGTGTTCACAAGATGTCAGGTTGTTCATATCATTGGTGAAGCCTCTATTGTTGCGTGTGAGAAGCTTTTGATACGATGTGTGTGTTGGTTGATCGAAGATATATGTTGAAGCTTTGTCAATGGTGATTAGGAATATTGGTAGTACTTCATTGTGCAAATGATTTTGATTATTCAATCCTTTTTTGTGAGGAAAGAGGTTTGTTATATATAAATTGTGATTTGAAATGGACAATCAGGATCACATAGTAGAATATCTTGATCAACGATCGAACGATGTTGAGAGAAAATAGACATGAATAATCTATGCAAAATATATTACATGATTAGTTTGATTGAAGAAATGTTGCTGAGCAATTTGATGAAATAGGTGGAGCAATTCGTGAAATTGAAGAAATCAATTTGATCCTTCAATGGGATTGAGAAAATTATGTAGGCGATTTGTGAGATTGAAGAAGATGAGGAAATCATGTTGGGAGCAATTTTCTCAATCATGAAAGTTGGTGAGGATAATTCAATTAATTGATTTAATTAATTAGTCCTTTAAGGAGTTGAATGTGAAAATAAAGTTGCATTAGTTTGATTTGATTTTTGATGATGATTTTAATAGTTTATTCAAATTATTCAATTTTGAAGGGAAAGTGAGTTAATTAAATTATTATGATTTAACAATTCAATCAACTTAGGGGAATAAAATGATTTAGCGACGTAATTAAATAATTGTTGTTATTTAACTAATCAGGAGGAATAACGTTAGATTAGGAATTTATTAAATAAATGAAATTTATTTAATTGGTCAAAATGTGAATTAATTAAATAATATTATATTATTCAATTAATAGCAAAAATAAGGTTTCAATACTTTATTAAATAAATGAAACTTTATTAGTAAAAAATGATGAGAAAGTGAATTAATTAAATAATGTCGTATTATTCAATTAATAGGGGAAATTAGGGTTTTTGAATGCAATTGATCTGAAATGTAGCGATGTTTGATGATAATGATGTCAATGACGTGAAAATGTTGTTTAGGGTGTGTGATAGGTGTTAGGTCAATTTTACATGTCTACATTTTTTTCCCTCTTTGATACAAAGTACAGGTTGCTTTGTTTCAAATATTTGATGTTAAAATCAAGATTTTGAAAAAAAATTATGCCCCAACGGTTAGCAAAATTATGGTAGGACTTTATGTTGCCCCATTGAGAGGTTGGTTGGAAATTTAATTTTTGAGGTCAGGCTCACGACACTATTCTATTTCAGTTTAGTTGTGGAGAGGACGAAAAATTAGGTCTATAGGTCCCTCGTTGCTTGGTACAATGTTCTCGAGAATTCTAATTTGACCCTAGGAAGGTTCTATAAGTAAAAATTAGGGTTTTTGAGGGTTAAAATAAGTAATTAGGGTTCTAATTACCTCATTTGCACTTTGAGCCTATAGAGAATTCTAGTCTCTGGATTTCTCATCTTGTTAGTTGTCGAGGAGCAATGCTTAGGATTCAGGGAGCCCCACATCGTTAGACTTGGTTCGAGAGTTTGGACGAACTGTAGGCATCGATGCCCTAGTATGTACCCTCTCGATTCTTGTTTTTGTCTTCTCATTTTCTCATAATTTGTCCACAAATTCCATCAAGTGAAAAGCGATTTTACTAGGATTTCAGCACTATTGAGTTAGTTTTAGCACACCTACCATCTTGGAAGTGGCATTTTTTACATAACCTTACACACTTGACTTCTTTTTGTGCCTTTGACTTAAACTTTCACCTTTGAAATTAGATTTTTCTATCATTTTTTTCCTTTGGTTGCTCTTCCACATTTCTCGTGCACTTGTGTTAAATTTGCGCTTTTGATTTTGGCGCACTTGATGTTTTCCATTTCTTTTGACAAAATGTCCTCACACTTGCCTTGCTTAGATTTTCTCAATAACTTCATCTCTTTTTCTAAAAATCATTTGATTTTGAATTTGTGGAACTCTTTAGAAGTCTCATTGTTCGTTGTTTTGAAGTTCGTTTTGTGTGCTTAGAGTGCACCCTTGACATCATGGGTTGAATGGTTGCAGGTGGTCCTTAAACCACTACAGTCAAGGGAGAGATGAACTCAGGATCTATTTGATCTAATTATCTTTTTTGATGTTTTGGAGTGAAATTTTCTAGATGCGGTCAGGTAACATCACATTTGTTACATGCCTCCCATTCAATGTCACATGATGATGATGACTATGCTCATGGAGCAGTGGCATTTAGAGACTTCTTCATTCCATTTACCTAAAGGGGAGTCTACCATTACCCTTGAGGATGTGTGGAGGATTCTCCACATACCTATCCATGGTGATCTCATTACATACCATGTTTGATGGAGTACGTGCACCATGCGGGGTGTTCTTGGTGTTAAAAACTTGGAGGTTCACCAGTCCAAGATTGATTTATCAGTGTTTGTTGGTAGTGAGGACCTTGTTTCCCTTGTTCTTTGTTGTTTGGTTTCAGGGTTAGTTGTTCTTGATAGGAGAGCTCGTCAGTTCCCCATTGGATGGGGTATATGTATTGAGGAGATGTTTGAGCATGGGCTTAGATGTGCATGGGGTCCCTATCTTCTCACCCACCTCTATAGAGATATGCATGAGGTTGTATATGAAGGTGGGAAATACATTTTTGTAGGTGTCTCTCTTTTACATGTATGGGCTTGGGAGCACATTGCAGTGACATATCTTGATGGTATACAAGATCGTACTAATGGTGATCCATACTTGTATCGTTATGGAGACTTTCTGCATTACACCTTTCCTAGGGATCTTTTGTACTCATGTTGTGTGTTCAATGACATGCCACGTTTTGTTTGGAGGCCTTATATGGATTGTGATGCATGGTTGGAGGATCAAGAGTAGCTAGTATATTGTTGCTAGACTAGATGGTTGGTTGGTCACTCTCACTCTCTTCTAGAGCAATATTTACCTCAAATAGTATGCAGGCAGTTTGGGGAGAGACAAGGTCGATTTCTTGATGCATACGAGGCTTGATTTGGTCGAACCACCAGAGAGGTCCAAGTATGGGGTTGTCAAGTTGATAAAGATGCTGCCATTGCTAGTTTTAGAGTGCTTTCCCCAATCAAACGGGGTTATTTGTAGGTTTGGTCCTGATCCGAGTACTACTAATTTTGATCAATGGTGGGCATGACATGTGCCATTGAGATTCACAGATCCTTATGGTGATCCCGCATTTGGCAGAGTAGTCATCATAGGTCATCATGGGGAGTGACATTATATTGAGGTTCTAATCGAGCAACTTGGTTGGGCCTAATAAGATGGGGAACAAGGTGATCAGGTGTAGGGTTAGGGACAGGTTCTAGGTCCCCCTCCATCACCTGGGGATGGAGGTGCTCAGTTATCTATAGAGATAGGGTGATGACAAGTTGCAGAGGAACTACTTTCCACTATGAAATCAGAGTGAGATGGTCTTTGCAAAGGGTGAGATACTAAGGTTGGGCACTGTCTTGTTGCTGAGACACAGTTACAAGCTATCACTATAGAGAGGGATAGTTTGAGAACCAAACGAGATAGTCTTTGCAGTAAGCGAGATCAACTATTACAGAGGGCTACATACTATCAAACTTTGTATGATGCCTTTGTTCCTCGAGCACAGAGACGACTGAGATTGGGGAGCCTAGTGTTGCGAGCAGTGGTATCAAGTTAGCTGGTCATTCTGTTAGACAACCAATTCTAGATGGTGGTTCACAGCCTGGTCTATAGAGTCCTGCCCTTCCTACCAGGAAGTGTTACATATGTACTTGTTCTTTATGATGTTTATTGCTCAGAGACTTCATATTGTAGATAGGATTTTGTATTATATATTCATCAGCCTAGTCGAGGCCTCGTATATATGTATTTATTTTGTATTATCCCATCACACATATTTCACTAATGATGATGTATTATGACATTCTCCCTTTTTTGATGATGATATATATGAGATATACCTTCTTCGATTTGGCTCATTATGTGTTTATGTGATGATTATGAATGATGATGTATGATGATGTATGTTGGATGTATGTTTTTGTACTTTTTCTGATGTATGCATATGATGTGGATGGATGGATCATATATTATTTAATATGATGTTTTATCATGGATGATCAATATGGTGTGTGTATGATGTTGATATATGATGGATTTATGCCTTATACATGATACATGGTGTTTTGTTGCTTTATTATCCTCATGATATGTATTGACGACATTGTGGATGCAAGATGGATATGGTACTAATGATATTGCAATGTAGGATGGCTGCTAGTTAGAAGAAATATTTGATGATGGATAGAAATTTGATGTTTTTTAGTTGTTAATATGTTGCTTTTGACTTTGTTTTTTCTTCCTCATTTCTCATGCACTTACATGTTAAATTTTTGCTTTTGTGTAACATTTTCACTTTGTATTTTGGCACACTTGATGTTTTCCATCACTTTTGACAAAATGTCCTTGCACTTGCCTTGCATCACTACTTTTCTCAATAACTTCATCAATTTTTCTAGAAATCATTCACTTTTGAATTTTTGGAACTCTAAGTCTTGTTGTTTGTTGTTTTGAAGTTTGTTTTGTGTTCTTAGAGTGCACCCTTGACATCATGGGTTGAATGGTTTTAGGTGGTCCTTAAACCATTACAGTCGAGGGGGAGAAAACCTCAGGATCTATTTTATTTGATTTCTTGTTTTGATGTTTTGGAATGAGATTTTCTAGATGTAGTCAAGCTACATCACATTTGTGTACATTCCTCCCATCCGATGTCACATGGTGATGATGACTGCACTGGTGGAGTGGTGACATTCAGAGACTTCTTCATTCCATTTACATACAAGGGAGGCTATCATTACCCTTTAGGATGTGTCAAGGATTCTCTACATACCTATCCATGGTGAGCTCATTACATACCATGTTTGATGGGGTACCCATGCCATGTGGCGTGTGCTTGGTGTCAGATACTTGGAGGTTCACCGGTCTGAGATTGATCTAATAGAGTTTGCTGGTAGTGTGGACCATGTTTCCCTTGTTCTTTGCAATTTGGTTTTAGGGTTAGTTGTTCCTAATAGGAGAGGTCATCAATTCCCTATTGGATGGGGTATATGTATTAAGGAGATGTTTGAGCATATGACTAGATATGCATGGGGTCCCTATCTTCTCACCCACCTCTATAAAGATATACATGAGGTTGTATATCGAGGTGGGAAATCCATTTCCATAGGTGTCTCTCTTTAACATGTATGGACCTAGGAGCACATTGCAATGAAATGATCTGATGGTATACAAGATCATACTGATGGTGATGCATACTCATATCATTACAGATACTTTCAATATTACACCTTGCCTAGGGATCTTTCATATTGGCATCGTGTGTTTGATGACAAGCTAGGTTTTTTTTGGAGGCTTTATATGAATTGTGATGCATGACCAAAGGATTAGGAGCAACTAGTGTATTTTTGCTAGACTAGGTGGTTGATTGGTCACTCTCACTCTCTTCTAGAGTGATATTTACTGGACAAAGTATGCAAGCAGTTTGGGGAGAGACAAGACTGATTTCCTAATGCATATGAGGATCAATTTGGTTAGAACACCATAGATTTTTGGGTATGTGGTCATTAGGATGATAGAGATGATTCCATTGCTACTTTCAGAGTGCTTTCCCCAGTCAGATGGGGTTGGCCAGTGGGTTTGGTGGATCTGGGTACTACTCCCAATTTTTGTCAATGGTGGGCATGATGAGTGCCATTGAGATTCATAGATCCTGGTGGTGATCCCACAGTCTGTAGAGCAGGCATCATAGGTTGTCACAAGGAGTGACAACGTATTGAGGTTCTAGTCGAGTAGCTTGGTCAAGCCCAATAGGATGGGGCAGAAGGTGATCGGGTTTAAGGTCAGGGACAGGTTCCAAGTCCCCCTCCACCATTGGGGGATGGAGGTGCTTAGTTGGCTATAGAGATAGGATGGCGATAGGACGTAGATGTACAACTTTCCACTATGACAACAGAGCAATATGGTCTTCACATTGAGTGATATATAGAGGTTTGGCATCGTCTCATTTCTAAGACATAGTTATAGGTTCACTATAGAGGAAATAGTTTGAGGATCGAGCGAGATAGTCTTTGCACTTAGAAGTGAGATTAGCTATTATAGAGGGATACATAATATCATACTCTGTATGATGCCTTTGTTTCTCTAGCACAGAGATGATTGAGATTTGGGGAGCCTAGTGTTGTGGGCACTGGTGTTGATTCAATTGGTCATTCTATTAGACAACCAAATCCAGATAGTGGTTTGCAGCTTGGTCTATAGAGTCCTTCCCTTCCTATTGGGTAGTGTTACATATGTACTTGATCTTTATGATGTTTATTGCTTAGAGACTTCATATTGTAGACATTATTTTGTATTATATATTCATCGTCCTAGTCAAGCACTTGTATATATGTATTTATTTCGTATTATCCCATCACACTTGTTTCACTGATGATGATGTATTATGACATTCTCCTTTTTTTTATGATGATATTGTAGACACGTAAAATGTACTGATTGGCAATACACGCTTGATCTGGATTACTAACACCGTTTCATCTTAAATCATCCCTTAGTCTAACCATTTAATCGAATACCATTATTTGATTAAATTCATCACTTTTTGTCCCTTAATTAAATAAATAATCATTTATCTAATTAAGTCATTCTCTCATTAATTAAATCAATCAATCTTCTCTAATTAACTCTAGCTCTTTATTTTAAATAAATCAATTTTATTTAATTAATTTCTAAAGTCATATCTATTAAATTAAATAAATTAAACCTTATTTCATTTAGTCTAACCAATCATCCCCTTTATTTAAATAAAATAAAATCTTTATTTAACTATCTCTAAAAACACATTCTTCTCATCTTTGATTTAAATCAACCCATAAATCTAAGTCAAATTTGTCACATCATCTAATCTCTCATTTAATTAATTAACCCTTGATTAATTTAATCCTAATCCATGTCCCATCCTCTATCTTTTTCCACTTGCACATGAAAATAGATTTAATTCATTTATTAAATCCCTATTTTCTCTCAACATGGCATAATAGGGGAATAATCTTCCAAATTTGAAATCCTTCCAAGTGGACTTTGTCCTTCCAACAAGACATTTATTTCATCTTTGCATTGAGCCAAGTGGCATTTAAGACATTCCTTTTTCCCTCTTACATGTCATTTCATTATTTTCAAATTCCACCTAATTGCATTTATGGGCACATTCATCAAAATGTGCACATCCCTCATCCATTCTCATTTTGACAAGTGGCATTTGGCCATTGGTTGAAAGTTAGTCCCACATTGCTTCATTTTGGGCATTTCTCCATCTTGTATTTCTATAAATAAGAGGTTTCTTTCCTCATTTCATCATCCACAATTTGAGAAAACTTACTATACTCAAATCCATACTCAAGCATATCAATTCTCTTCCATTTCATCAAGGCATAGCTAGGTTATTGTAGGTTTTCTCCATGGAGTTCATTTGAAGCATTCACCAAGTGGATCAATCATTACCAAATCATCAAGATCTTGCATAGGAGTTGGGAAAGGGCCAATTTCCACATCAAATTGGCACCAACTCCCCCATAAGATCAAGAGTTTGCATGTTTTTAATAGGATTTAATCTGTTCCCTTGCTTTTTATTATGTTCTTGCTTTTATTCCTATTTTGAACATTATTAATGGATTTTATGGGGAAATTTGATCTTGGATTAAATTTGAATCTTCTAATGTGTTTGTTTGTTGTCTCTTGTAGGTACTAGGATCTTGGTTCTACATTTGGCGATAGAAGGAGGGCAGATCTCATTTTCTAATCATGTTTTTTTGGTGTCTATAGGAAAGTGCACTGCTAGCAGAACAACATCACTATTTGAAACCGCTACCCCATCAGTGTCACCATATAGTACCACTCTAAATTTCAAACTATGACGCTCTAGTGCTCCCACCCAAAATTCAAAATTTTAAATTGCACCGTTGGTTCTATTTTCACATGCTAGAATTTTTAAATTTGAAACTGCACCACTCGAAAAAATAGCGACATAATCACCTTCTTTGTTTTGTTGCAGAGCAATGCCTAAAGAATTATCGGCACCATATAGAACCACTGGGTCCTTTAAACTGTATTTCTTGTGCAGGTTCAACTGCTAGAGTAAAGGAAAAGTTAAATTTTAGTTTTTTGACATGTGCTTTTTTAAATTCTGATCATTTGGGTTATTAATTGATTTCCTAACCTTTATTTTGTAGTTCTAACTGGTTTCTTGGTAGGTTGGCTTATTCAAGGTGAAGAAATGAAATCTAGTGGAGGTCTCATAATGACATCATTATCTCATGATACAATTGAACAAGGAAATTTCCATTTTTTTTTGGTGCACTACAAGGAATCAAATCATTGCTTTGTGGACTTAAAATGAACAAGTTCTTCTTTGTTTTGTAATTAGCTACTCAAAGTAATATCATTAAAAGGATGGATGCGCTTCTCTCACGCCTCACAACGATCTTGAGAATCAAAAGGATTTTGGTGACATTAAGTTGCGTAAGTAATTACGCACACACTTCAATTTGGATTTTAAAATTGAACAATTCTTGCGAGTGTGAGTGGAGCATATTGCGTACATTCTCTCTCTTTGGTTCGCAACAAAGATTGATCAAGTTACAAATATGTTTGCTCACTTTTGTTTATCTTAGAGGGCCTACCTTGTGGGAAAAAGTACTCACCCAAGGGAACAACCCAACCAGGAACACGCTAAATCCAAGCGACTTCCACCCAGGATATAAGTGTGGATATTGGAACAAAGGCCAATATCACGAAGATTATTCTGACAAGAAGGGAAACAATGGTCTCTTGCCGCATGGATGGTCCCCCACGAACGAAATGCCTGCATTAAAACCCTTGTGTAGAAAGGCCAAAATCCCTATCTATTTGTTGGTGCAAGAATGGTCATTCTGAATCTGCCCCACACTTTTACGACTTTTGGGTAAGTGCACCAAGATGGTTCCCAAAAAAGGGGCTTAAGTGGCCACTTTTTTTCTAAAATCAGGAAATGTTGACCTTGGACGTGAAATTGAGGATAGTTACACTCAAAATTTTGAGATGGAACAAAAACAAGGATCGAAGTGCTCCTAGTCTACTTTCTAAACTACTAATTTATTTTGAAAATGGTTGAGATTAAGGGGTTCAAAAGAGGGTTGTACACAAATTGGTGCTGTAAACATAACATAGAAACTCTTGTACGACCTGAGCAGGTGAACTTTTTTGTAGTATTTTTAAAATTGCTATGGTCAAAAGTTAGCTAACAACATCTAGTTGATGCACAATTTTTTTGATAATTTTTGAATGAACATTTTCTTTTTTACTAATTTTCTAAGTGGGCACTTCCTGAAAAGCAAAATTTTGGCCGTGCTCCCCTTACAAATTTTTGAAAATAATTGATTTTCTTTTTCTTTTCTTTTTTAAAATTTGTATAATGGAGTCTAGTTTCTAAAAAATGTAATGTATTTGAAATTTTGATGAATGGTTAATTTATAACAAAAAAAACACCAAACACTTCTTTTTAGCAAAAACCAGACATACAAACAAAAGAAATTATGGATGAAAGGCTTAACATTGTCAAAAATTGAAAAAAGTTACATCATTGGATAGCTAAGAGAGAACTTAACATTACCCATGTGTTCGATTTTGTTGATTTTGGCGAGCGCATTTTTAAAAAAAATTGAAAAGTGGCCACAAAATTGGTACCCAACTTCATGCACCCACCCTTTTAGTAGAAATGGAAAGTATGCCATGGGAGATTCATGCGTACTAATGCTTAGCTACCCTGAAAGAAGTGTTGAGCCATGGAGGGGAGCCAGTGGGGTCAAGCATCTAACCATCCACTCAAAGTAGGCGTAGCTAGACTTTTCCAAGTGGGGACTCAACAAATATTATCTCAAGTATCCATAGGGTTGTGCATGTTCTTGAAATCAAAACACTTTTCTTGATCGAAAACATTGGAAAATAAACATTTAACATGAGAATCAAATCTCAAACCCTTTAGGAGAAGAAAATATCCTTGAACAAATTAACATGCCCTTGCTTGCCCTTGGGATTCATATCCTTAGAGGTTTGTAGGCATTTGAATTTCATCTCAATTTTCTCCTACTAAAGTAAACATTAGGTAACTCTTGCTTTGAATTCCTTGATTTCCACATGATACACTTTGTGGGATGAGAAGACATTAAAACATTAGACATCTAGTTTCAAAACCTAATCAAAAAGTGTTTGTGGTAAAAATAAATCATTAAGCAAAGACTAAAGAACAATTGAATCCCACACATGTCTCTCAAATGATTTCACGCAAGATCAAGATCTGAAAACCAAAGGTAAAAGCTCTTAGTGCAAAAGATTACCAAAATCATCTCTCAACACTATACGAATTCAGACAAAGAATTTTTTTTAACTTTTACATAAGAGCTTCAAGAAATAATCCAAATTTGTATGAATTCTTTTGTCAACAGAATCCAAATATTTTTGGGAATTTGAACACTTTGTCTAGAGTAAAGCATGTTCTTCAAAACCGAGGTCTTGTAAGCAAGTGTATTTTTAGGTATATATAGGATCAAAATCAAACCTTCATCCATATGTTGAACATCAAACCAAAATCATCTCACCATCTACTCTTGAAAATCTTGGAAAAAAATCCTCCATGTTAAACTTTGGGAAAAACAAATCAAACAAATCCAAATCGTCTTGTTTGATTAGATGTGCACATCCTTCTCTACATATTTAATCAAATTATCAAACCTTGTGGACAAGTCTATCCCTTGAAAACATCCAACATCTTTGGGTTTAGGAGTTCATTATCTAAAATAAAAATCCAATCATCTTGTTTGGTTAGGTGTGTTTAGATGAATCATTCTTCTCACACTTAGTCAAATTAGCATCTTGAGGAAAAACTTACTCTAGGAAAATATCTAACCTCTTAGAGTTTATGAGTTCACAATCCATATCCAAATCAAATGAAATCTAATCCCAAATCAAAATCAAACATCAAATCCAAAGTCCTAAAGTTTAACATCTCCTTCAATATTTCTCAAGATTTCTAGTCATCCATATCATGCACCTTTCACACATTTCACCATCATGCTTTTGATCCTTAAATCATCATAAAGTTTCTCTTTTGTACCTAAAGTTAGATCAATCCAAATAATTATAGATTCATCTCCCACATTCTTAAAAAATTGATCCCTATTTTATGGTGCAAACTAGATCTCAACACAAGAGGAACATGGAAGCCAACAAAGAAACATCCACTTCAAGTGACCTAAGCCAAACAAATTCTAAGATGAATCTCGTTGGATCAAGTGATCCTCTAACTAAATTTCCTTCATCATCACAAAATCCTCAAGAGGAAAGTCAAGTAGAGGATATCACTAACAATGCCTTCGGAATGACACAAGATGAAATCACTGAAATGGTCCAAAACCTAGAGAATCATAGAATCATTAACATCATGATGAGGCTCAATCCCTCACTATACATGCTTGAATTAGCAGAACAAGGGGCTAAACTCCCTTATGATTTCGATGTGAGTACCATTGTGGAAACCACCTTTCGATTCATGCCTTTGATTTCATCCATCCCCCCAATCTCATCTACACCTCCATTGAAAGCATCACTCAAACCATCCCTCAAATTACATCATCCATTGCTCCAGCTCAACCCATTGTTAAGAAAGGGAGTGCATTTCTTAATGCATTACAAACACACCTCCTTGTGAATAATCAAGAGTTGGACGCAAACACCATCTTGGGGCAATCCATTCCACAAAATCCATCACATCCATATGTCCCCCTTACCTTCCACGATCCTAATAACCCATCATGATCATTTCATGCAACATCCCAAACTTCTCTCCCCATAGCCTCACAAGGAGAAGGAGACTTATTTGGACCAAGGGGCATCTTTGACACTACATCTTCATCATTCCCCCAAGGGAGTATGCTAGTTATATTTCCACCACTCCCCCCCTACCATCAATACCCACATCACCTCTTGGTTTAGGGCTTCCTCCCTTACCAAATATCAATCAATAAAATCAAACTAAACCTTCGATTGTTAATCAAAACATCCTACAAAATCCTTCCATATTGTCATCGACATCACAACAATAGATGACAACCATCCTGATAACTCAAGACACCACCATCACATCATCAACCATCCCCCAAATATCTCAAAACATAGTCTCTTAAGGTCCAAGCATAGCAATCACACCATCCACCACCCAAATCCCAATCATCAATACGATGATACCTCTCACCACAACAACAAACACTATACCAAATCCGCCACCACCACCACCACCTCCTCCACCACCAAACAAAAATGTATCAAGCCAATTGATATAGCATTGTATTACAAGATAATCAACAAGCTGCCTATCAAAAGGCACTTTAGAAAATAAAAAACTGACAAGTTGTAAAAATAGCCACTCAGAAAGCACAAACACAACAAGCCACTCAAGCAATGCAAGGCACTCAAGTAATGCAAGTTTCCCAAGCAGCGCAAGCCACTCAAGTAGCACAAGATGCTCTAGCCACACAACAAGAACAACAAGCACAACAAGCACATAAGGCTACTCAAGACCAAGCCCTATTACAACAACAATAAGCTTCCCAACAAGCACAAGCCCAAGCATAGGCACAAGCTCAAGCTCGATCCCAGTACCAAGCTCAATAGGCGCAAGCACAAGCACAAGTGCAAGTGCAAGCACAATACCTCACACAACAATAAGCAAATCAGTAACAAGCATACCAACAAGCGCTGAAACAATACCAAGAGTAGCAAGAAGCAGCCCAATTAGCAGCCCAACAATAAGCATTGTTGGTGCAACAACAACATCAAGCTTAGCAACAAGCACTACTAGCACAATAGCAATAGGATCAACAACAAGCGTTGTTGATACAACAACAAGTACAAGAATACTCAGCACAGTAGAATGTGCTAACACCATCCATTAACACACCAACCAATCCACCCATCTCTCCAACAAGCGAACCATCACAGAACACCTTCATCCCACCCCCTGATCCGCAAAACAATGTAGCAACACAGATCAAGTTACTCTCACAACAAGTACTTGATCTTCAATCAAGGAGAACCATAAAGACACCCAAAAACTTGTGTCCCTATCTTTTTGATAGGATCCTTATAATGAAACCATTCTCAAATGGATTTGAGATTCCCAAATTTGATAAATACTATGGGATGGGAAACCCTGAAGGTCACATTAGGGAATTCCAAGTTCATTGCATGGAAGTCGCATATGACGATACCTATCTGATGCAACTATTTCCTAGAAGTTTGGCTAGCCATGCCATGGAGTGGTTCTCTCGCCTTCCTCTTGGCATCAAGAAGTTCCAAGAGATAGCAGACATTCATTAAAAATTATGCATTCAATATCAGTATAGATGTCAGTTTCGAAGAACTATCAACTCTTAAACAAGGAAAGAGCAAATCATTTGTTTCCTTCCTACAATGATGGCGATCCAAGGCCAATAGGAGAAAATGGGCCATGCCAGAAGAAAAAAAAGTGTGCACAATCATCTCCAACCTTGATGAAGCCTTAGCATTCCATCTCAAGGTGAAAGGTATCACCACATACGATCAATTGATCCCTAAGGCACTTAACATTGAACGAGCCCTTATTTCACAAGCAGGGACACCCACATATCTAGAACAACCAAACAATCTCCCATCCAATAGCTATAACGAGAAACCTCGCACATGGGAAAGAAACAAAAATATCACAAATGATGGTGTGGTTGATGCTAAGGTCATGATCAGTGCTTTGAGGAAAAACAATCAAAGCTATCAACAACTGCAAAACTATGATTGGAACAATACCCAAACCAATGCAGTATCACAACACCAACCAAATAGTAATCAGGTTAATAACCTAAATAATCAAGGAGGACCACCCCCGTGAAACAAAAATCCCACCAAGCAGAAATACACGGCCCTTGGACAACTACTCGAGGTCATGATGAAGAAATTGATAAACTAAAACCTCAACAAGGCTCCCACCTATAAGAATTACCAGGAACCAGAAGTGAAACCACCCTGGTACAATGAGAACTAGCTCTGTGACTTTCAAAAAATCAAAGGGCACACCACTAACAATTACATGAGGTTAAAAAACCTAATCCATGACCTCATTGATCAAAAAATCATGAATATGGAGTAGCCAACAGGAAACGAGAATCTCAAAATATACACTAATTTGATGCCTAATCATAGCAATAAAGGGAACAACAATAATGATAAGGGGAAGGGAACATTCAAAGGTGTCAACCATGTATATGACCATGTCATTGCATCCCTAGACAAGTATTGCTCGGTTATCACCATCAAAGGAGCCCACGTTGATTATGGAGTCACCACAAGAAGCGGTAAAATCACCATCGTAGGGTCATCTTAGCCCCCTAGAGCACCTGCTTCCAACCCAAGATCTATTCCCAGTGATTATAATGTCATTGATCAATTGAAAGGAACTCCAACTTAGATATCCATCATGGAGTTATTGAAGATATCATCATCCCATAAAAAGATCCTAGAAGAAGCATTAGCCTCATCCACTGTCTCCGCAGATCTTGATACTGAACAATTCCAAGCTCTGATCAGAAATATCATTACCCCAAATATTCTCACATTCTTTGATCAAGACTTTCCCACCCAACCATCTCACAATCGTGCACTCCATTTGGAGGTCCAAGTATATAAGAACAAAGTCAAGAGGGTTTTGGTGGATGGAGATGCAGGCTTAAACATTTGTTCCCTTAAGCTAATAAAGAATCTAGGAATCTCTGAGGATACCATTGACAAAGGAAAAGGCATCACAATTAGGGTGTATGATGATCAAGAGAGAGTGTCTCAAGGCACTATCCAACACCCTGTCCAAGTAGGGCTAGCAATAATGGAAATCACCTGTGAGATCCTAGACCTTGATTTTCCTTACAATATTCTCTTGGGATGCTAGTGGATCCATGGGATGCAAGCAGTCACATCAACCTTCCGCCAGTGTGTCAAATTCACATATCAAGGACAAGAGATCACTATACATGGGGATCTCAAACTGTTCTCTTATTGTAAGAGCCTAGAAGCTAAATATTATAAAATACCCCAAGTGCCAAAGAACGATGAAGGCCCATCTACCCCATACATTGATCCAGCCACTCTCGCTTCCACTTTTGTGACAGAGACACTTGCCATCCCCACCATCTCTGACATCAAGGTTATTATCTAGGATAATGGATGTGGGCACTATAATATCCCAAAGAATGTCTTTGTGTTAGGAGAGTTACCACAATCTCCTAGGTAACTAGGATGACCACAATCAAAGGATGCTTCATCATCCCAAACATTCACAGCAGACTCTTCCAACTTCCGAAGTTGGGGAGATCTAGGCTGAGATATAATAGAGGAGGACCCATCTGATCTCCTGTACCAAGATAATAGACCAGCAACTAATCTACCTATGGATGACAGTGGTAAGGGTTTACAAATGATGCTCACCATGGGCTATGACAGAAACAAAAAGCTTGGCCAAAATGACAATGGGCTTCTAATACCTATTATTCCTAAGACACGACTCAAAAATCTTAGCCTCGGATGCACCCCTCTGAGTATAACCATACGTGGCCGAAATCCCTTGGTTAAAAAAGTCAAAACTCCTCAACAAATGGCAGCCACCCTGTAATTTCCCATATCCACTGGCCTACCCTTAGATAATTTCACATTCGACATAACCGATGTCTGTAGTAGTAGTGATGAGGAAGATGCCATAACTGATTTACCTAGGCTCTTCACAAATTCCTCTATCCTCATGCTTAGTACTATGTCTTTTGAGACAAATGACCATCAAAACTGTGAAATCCATCTAGTCTACCCACAACTCATCGATTGTGACCAACGAGGACCACCAGTTCTAGACACATTCGAAAACGATGAAGCGCTCTCAGAATTCATGGGACTATGGGATAATATTCCATGTGGGGATCATAAAGTGGGATTCATCATCGAGCTGGACACACGGGCATACTATGGGGAAATGATTGAATCCCTCAGTTACAAAAGAAAAAAATTGAGAATAATCTCTAGGTCCTTGAGTGAAAACCACACTGTAGTACTCTTCGACCCAAAAATAGTAAAAATAAAGGACACATCCAATGGTGAAAACCTCTTAGAGGCACCCAAGGATGGGGGATTCAATCTTCCTCTCAGAGCTTTACATTAGGAAAAATCAACAGTCCTCACCAAAAAATGCAACCCAGTCAACTTGGGAATAGAGGAAACACCACACATCACGTTCTATGTAGAGTCATTAGTATCAAAGGAACAAGAACTCCGAGTAGCCTTCTTAAGAGAGAGATAGGTTAATTTTGCATGGAGCTATGTTGACATGCCCGGGCTTGTTCTAGAGATCATGGTCCATCATCTAGCAGTCTACTCCAAAGCAAATCTTGTCAGACAAAAGCTCAGGAAAATGCATCCTTAGATTGCTTTGTTGGTCAAGATGGAATTAATGAAAATACTTGACGCAGGATTCATACGACCAATAGACTATCTAGAATGGGTGTCAAATCTAGTTTTTGTTTCAAAATGTGATGGGGGCATCTGAATCTACATGGATTTTAGAGACCTAAACAAGGCATGTTTGAAAGATGATTTTTTATTTCCTAACATTGACATGAAAGTGGACATGATGATGGGACATGAAATGCTTTCTCTAATGGACAGTTTTTTGGGGTACAACCAAATAATGATTGCCAAAGAAGACCAACAGAAAATGGCCTTCACTTGTCCATGGGGGACCTCCTGCTGGAACATGATGTCATTCGGCCTAAAGAATGCTAGGGCCACCTACCAAAGAGCCATGACGTTAATCTTTCATGACATGATCCAAAAACTATCGAAGATTATGTTGATGACATACTAGAAAAATCCAAAAAGAGGAGAGATCACATAGCAACCTTGAGTGCTATTTTCGACAAGCTGGTGGAATACAAGGTTCGCTTAAATCCAAAGAAGTTAATCTTTGGCATACAGTCAGGAAAACTACTAGGATACATACTATCAATGAGGGGCATTTAAATAGATCCTGCCAAGGTAAAAGCAATCCTTGAGATGGAGGCACCTAAAACATTGAAACAGTTGAGAGGCCTCCAAGGTAGGCTTCAGTCCATCTAAAAATTCATAGCACAACTAGGAGATAAGCAAAACCCATATTCCCACCTACTCCAAAAGGGAGTAGCATACAAATGGGATGACAATGTGAGGAATCCTTCAACAAAATCAAATAATATCTGCTAACACCTCTGGTCCTCATGCCACCAATCCCAAGAAAGCCACTAATCCTCTATGTGTCAACAACAACAACCCTCGATGCTCTCCTAGTTCAGCATGATGAAAGTGGGACAGAGAGGGCCATCTATTACATTAGCTAGACAATGGTCGGGCATGAGTTAAACTACTCATTCATTGAAAAATCTAGTCTAGTAGTAGTGTTTGCTTCACAAAAAATTCAAACATTACATGTTGGCACACAAAATCAAACTCATCACCAAAATTGACCCCCTCGAATACCTATTATCAAAGGAAATGCTCATAGGAAGGATGACCAAATGGGTCATGATTCTATCTGAATACAACATCGAGTACGTGGAATGAAAAGTAATCAAAGTACAAGTAATCACAAATAAGCTTGCAAAAGCACCCATGTATTCAGAGAATCCACTCATATCAGAGTTTCCAGATGAATCCATCTTCTATCTCAGCATAGCCGACCACTAGAAACTCTACTTTGATGGTTCATACATGTAGCATGGATCAGGAGCTAGTGTCTTCTTTATCACCCCACAGGGGGACTGTATACCTAGATCCTACAAATTGGCATTTCCCTGCACTAACAACATTATAGAGTATGAGGCATTAACCATAGGTCTTAGAATAGCAGTGCAGTTCATGGCCCTCAGCGTAAATGGAGACTCCCAGCTGATAATAAATCAAGTGAATGATGAGTACCAAACAAAGGATGATAAGCTAACTCCATACAAAAAGTTGGTAGAGAGCCTCAAAGAATCATTCAATGATATCACATTTGAGCAGATTCCTAGAGAAAACAACAAAGCAATAGATACCATGGCAGCAATTGGATCCTTACTGGACATCCCTCACAACGTCCCGAAACATGAATTCTTGGTAGAGTAGCTTCTCGTGCCCACATTTGAAGTACCAGAGTTAGAATTTGTGTGTGAAATATTTGGTCCTGGTAATC
Source organism: Sequoia sempervirens (assembly GCA_007258455.2). Classification (NCBI taxonomy): domain Eukaryota; kingdom Viridiplantae; phylum Streptophyta; class Pinopsida; order Cupressales; family Cupressaceae; genus Sequoia; species Sequoia sempervirens. The sequence continues at coordinate 359,176,935 of VDFB02353493.1, read as the reverse complement.
CCTAGTACCATGACATTTATACCTACCTACGAATAAGTGTCCTACCTGCTAACTTACCCTCAAGCCTAAAAAGAACCTTTGTCAAGAAAGCATCCCGGTTCATCATCTTAGGGAATACCCTTTATTGTAGGAGCATAGAAGGAACCCTACTACGTTGTTTAAATGTTGAGGAGGAATTTACCGCTTTAATTGAGGTGCATAATGGTATTTGTGGTTCACACTCGAGTGGAATGACCTTGGCCATGAATTTTTGAGGATGGGGTATTATTGGCATACAATGGAAAGAGAAGCACATGACTACATCAAAAGGTTCCTACAATGTCAGCAGCATGGGGACCTCATCCATGCTCCAGCTCAAGAACTTTATCCTATTATCACACCATCGACCTTTTCACAATGGGGACTCGATCTCATTGGAAAGATAACCCCCACCTCATCTAATGGCCACAAGTTCATCATAACTGCCACTGAGTACTTTCCCAAGTGGGTAGAAGCCATCCCCATGACATACATCACTAGAAAACACATATCAAAGTTCATCCTACATTACTTAATATGCCAATACGGTATTCCCCAAGCTATTATCTCAGATAATGGGACACCTTTCAAGAATCAGGATTTTCGTGATCTATGTGAAAAATTCAAAATATAGCATCACTTTTCCACTCTGTATTATCCCCAAGGTAATGACCAAGAAGAAGCTACCAATAAAACCATTATGAAAATCCTCAAAAAGATAATCAATGATGCAGGTTGTGACTGGCATCTGCAGCTAAATCCTGCCCTTTGGGCCTATTGAACCAACATCTGCACACCAACAGGTGCCACCCCCTTCTCTCTTCTCTACAGATCAAAGGTCGTATTACCCATTTAGATCGAGCTCCCATCACTAAGAATATAATTGCAAAACCTCATCACAGATGAAGAATATCGAGTATCAAGATAGAATGAGCTGGAGTTGTTGGATGAGTGATGTATAGGAGCATTGAACCACCTACAGGTATATCAAAACTGACTCAAGCAAAGTTATAACAAGAAGATCATAAGCAAGACTTTCCAATTCAGAGAACTTGTGCTAAAAGAGAATCATAAGAATGTCCCTAATCCAAATAGCAAAGGAAATTTTGAACCCAACTGGCTAGGACCATTCATCATCATAGCAAGTTACAAGTTAGGTGCATATTAGTTATCAACACTGGAAGGAAGACCTATGGAGGAGCCCATGAATAGCTCCCATCTCAAAAAAATTTATGCCTAAATCTTTCAAGGTCAAAAAAATTAGAAAATGTCCTAAGAAAATGGTTAACCTAATGAAAACTTGGCAAACAATTGTCTTGGTGACAACAAAAAAATAAAAAAATAAAAAAATGATCAAAAACAGTAAAGAGAAAAATCATCCTCTAGTGAAAACCACTTCAGTGGCACTTTGGGCAAGTACCTTGGTGAAAACCTAGCAAATAGGCACCTCATGTAAATAAGCACTTTCCATCCACCAGGATCTTCGCAACTTTTTTGCATCATCCATCCATTATGCGTTCATCCATCGCATTCTATATCTCCATCCATCACCCATCCATTTGGCATCTGCATCATAGCTTGGTCCTGTGTTCATGTCATGATCCCTCCTAGTACTACTCAGCCCATTCTCAAGGTCAATTTGTCTTGCCTCTATTGGAGTAGTCTATTGTTTCAAGCTGGGGGCATGTTCTCATCAGAATGGATTCATGTATATTTTTGAAGTCCCTAAAAATTGAAAAATCCAAAAACATCACAAAATCAAAAAATCCAAAAAAATCATAAAATCATAAAATCCAAAAACATTCAAAGCATAACAAAATCCAAAAATAGGTCAAAAAGTCAAAAAAGTCAAAAACAGAGTCATCTTGTCAAATGAAGGGTCTCTGATCCTTGAACATAGGTAAGGTTGATCTTTGATCATCCCTCGAGACACTTAGGTCAGGCCTTTAGGAGTCTGTCATAATAAACTGGCATTACACTTGCTCATATCTCATCAATAATCGAGTTTGTGTCAATCGAACTATGTGGTCTCTACGTGTATAACGTAGGAAAGGATAATTTTTTGATCAGCCCCCAAGGCCCCTAAGATAGGTCTTTAGGTTTCTTTTGGTCAAAATCTCATAAAACTCCAAAACATTTGAAAATTTGAAAATCAAAACATTTGAAAAATCTCAAAAATACCAAAAACAGCCTCAAAACATTCCAAAACATCAAAAAAATCCAAATATTTGAAAAATCCATCCATCTCATCTCACTTTCACCCTCAATAAACATCACTCACAATAAATCAATCATCATCCCCAACCTTTGGTGAAACAGTCGGAAACAAGTTTAGCAGGTCAAAAGTGAAAACTCAAAACATCAAAGTCTCAAGACTAGGTTAGTATGTAAACAAGTTGGTCAACTCTTTGTGTCAATAGCTCTCATCATCCAATTAGTATCATATCAAATCATCTAATATCATCAATTCCTAGGATGAATCCTTCCTGCAATGGACATCAACATCAGGCGTCACCGTAGTTAAGTCTTGGCTAGCCGTTTTGAAGGACATCAACTTGTTTGTTTACCTTACCTTTTTCTTTGGATTTATCTTATTGTAGACATGTAAAATGTACTGATTGGCATTACACGCTTGATCCTAATCACTAACACCATTTCATCTGTAATCATCCCTCAATCTAACAATTTAATCAAATACCCTTATTTGATTAAATTAATCAATTTTTCTCTCTTAATTAAATAAATCATTTATCTGATTAAGTCATTCTCTCTCGTCAATTAAATCAATCAATCTGATCTAATTAACCCTAACTCTTTATTTAATTAAATAAATCAATTTTATTTAATTAATCTCTAAAGTATATCTCATTAAATTAAATAAATTAAACCTTGTTTAATTTAATCTAGCCAATAATCCCCTTTAGTTAAATAAAACAAAATGTTTATTTAACTATCTCTAAAATCATATTCTTCTCATCTTTGATTTAAAACAACCCATAAATCTAAGTCAAATTTGTCACATCATCTAATCTCTCATTAAATTAATTAACCCTTGATTAATTTAATCATAATTCATGCTTCATCCTCTAGCTTTTGCCACTTGCACATGAAAATAGATTTAATTCATTTATTAAATCCCTATTTTCTCTCAACATGGCATAATAGGGGAATATTCTTCCTAATTTGAAATCTTTCCAAGTGGACTTTGTCCTTCCAACAAGACATTTACTTCATCTTTGTATTGACCCAAGTGGCATTTAAGACACTCATTTTTCCCTCTTACATGTCATTTCATTATTTTCAAATTCCACCTAATTGCATTTATGGGCACATTCATCAAAATGTGCACATCCCTCATCCATTCTCATCTTGACAAGTGGCACTTGGCCATTGGTTGAAAGTTAGTCCCACATTGCTTCATTTTGGGCATTTCTCCATCTTGTCTTTCTATAAATAAGAGGCTTCTTTCCTCATTTCATCATCCACAATTTGAGCAAACTTACTATACTCAAATCCATACTCAAGCGTAGCAATTCCCATCCATTTCATCAAGTCTTAGCTAGGTTATGCAGGTTTTTTCATCTTGGAGCACACTTGAATCTTCAACAAAGTGGGTCACTCTTCATCACTCATCAACATTTGTATCATAGGAGTTGGGAAAGGGCCAATTTCCACATCAAATTGGCACCAACTCCCCCATAAGATCAAGAGTTTGCATGTTTTTAATAGGATTTAATCTATTTCTTGGCTTTTTCATTCTGTTCTTGCTTTCATTCCTATTTTGAACATTTTTAATGGATTTTACGTGGAACTTTGATCTTGGCTTGCATTTGAATCTTCTAATGTGTTTGTTTGTTGTCTCTTGCAGGTTCTAGGATCTTGGTTCTACATTTTGGCACTAGAAGGAGGGAAGATCTCATTTTCTAATCATGGTTTTATCAAAAAAAAAAGAAAATTTTGTTTTTTTGGTGTCTACAGGAAAGTGCACAGCTAGCAGACCAACGTCGCTATCCAAAACTGCTACCCCACCAGTGTCGCTATATAGCAACGCTGCAAATTTCAAAGTACAACACTATGGCATTCCTACCTAGAATTCAGAATTTTAAACTGCACCATTGGTTCTATTTTCACACGCTTGAATTTTCAAATTCCAAACTGCACCGCTGGGTGAAATAGTGATGCAATCACCTTCTGTTTTTTGCTATAGATCGATGCTTGCAGAATTAGCAGTGCCATATAGCACCGCTGGGTCTTTTAAACTGCACCACCTATGCAGGTTCCACCGCTGGAGTAAAAGAAAATTTCTAACTGGTTTCTTGGTAGGTTGGCTTATTCAAGGTGAAGAAAAGTGGAGGTCTCATAATGACATCATTATCTCATGATACCAAGTTTTTTTGAACACTTTAGTGTTTGTTTAACACTCTTAGAAAATTCACAATTTCTCTTAAAAAATTGTTATCTTTCACAACCTTAGGACCCATTAATTTCCTTTTGGGCTCTAAAAAGAGCAATTCAATTTTTGCTACAAAGGGGTTTAAAAAGAACATTAGGACAAACTCACTAGATTTGGTTGAGGATTAAAAATTGAACAAGGAAATCTCCATATTTCATTTTGGTGCACTAAAAAGAATCAAATCATTATTTTGTGGACTTAAAATGAACAAGTGTTTCTTTTTTTTGTAATTAGTTACTTAAAGTAATATCATTAAAAGGACGTGTGCGCTTCTCTCGTGCCTCACGATGATCTTGAGAGTCAAAAGGCCTTTTGGTGACATTAAGTTGTGTAAATAATTACCCCCACATTTTATTTGGGTTCTTAAAATTGAATAATTCTTGTGAGTGTGAGTGGAGCATATTGTGTACATTCTCTCTCCTTGGTTCACAAAAAAGATTGGTCGAGTTATGAATATGTTTGCTTGCTTTTGTTTATCTTAGAGGGCCTGCCTCATGGGAAAAAGTACTCACCCAAGGGAACGACCCAACCGGGAACATGCTAAAGCCAAGCGACTTCCACCTAGGATATAAGTGTGGATATTGGAACAAAGGACAATATCACGAGGATTATTTCAATGAGAAGGGAAACAATGGTCTCTCACCGCATGGATGGTCCCCCATCAATAGAATGTCAATATTAAAACCCTTGTGTAGAAAGGCCAAAATCCCTATCTATTTGTTGGTGCAAGAACAGTCATTTTGAAGCCACCCCACACTTTTACGACTTTTAGTAGAGATGGAAAGTATGCCATGGGAGATTCATGGGTACTGATGCTTGGCTGCCCCAAAAGAAGTGTTGAGCCATGGAGGGGAGCCAATGGGGTCAAGCATCTAACCATTTGTTGAAAGTAGGCTAGTTGGACTTGTCCAAGTTGAGACTTAACAAATATTGTCTCAAATATCCATAGGGTTGTACATTTTTTTGAAATAAAAAACATTGCTTGATTGAAAACATTGGAAAACAAACATTTAACATTAGCATTAAATTTCAAACCCTTTAGGAGAAGAAAATATCCTTGAATGAATTCACATGCCCTTGCTTGCCCTTGGGATTCATATCCTTAGAGGTTTCTAGGCACTTGAATTTCATTTCGATTTGCTCCTACTAAAGTAAATATTAGGTAACTCTTGCTTTGATTTCCTTGATTTCCACGTAATACACTTCGTGGGATGAGAAGAAATTAAAACATTAGACATATAGTTTCAAAACCTAATCAAGAAGTGTTTATGGTAAAAAGAAGTCATTAAGCAAAGACTAAGAACAATTGAATCTCACACATGTGTCTCAAATGATTTTACACAAGATCCAGATCCGGAAACCAAAGGTAGAATCTCTTAGTCCAAATGATCACCAAAAGTGTCTCTCAACGCTATACAAATTCAGATGAAGACTGCTTTTTAACTTTTACAGAAGAGCTTCAAGAAATAATCCAAGTTTGTATGAGTTCTTTTTTCAACAAAATCCAAATCTTTTTCAGGAATTTGAACACCTTGTCTAGAGTAAAGCATGTTCTTCAAAACCAAGGTCTAGTAAGCAAGTGACTTTTTAGGTACACATTGGATCAAGATCAAACCTTCCTCCATCTTTCGAACATCAAACCAAAATCATCTCACCATCAACTCTTGGAAATCTTGGAAAAATCCTTCATGTTAAACTTTGGGATAATCATTTGAAACAAAATCCAAAGCATCTTGTTTGATTAGATGTGTGTAGATGCATCCTTCTCCACATATTTAGTCAAATTATTAAACCTTTTGGACAAGTCTATCCCTTGATAAACATCCAACATCTTGGGGTTTAGGAGTTCACTATCCAAAAAAATCAAAATCCAATAAAAAATCATCTTGTTTGGTTAGGTGTGTTTAGATGAATCCTTCTTCTCACACTTAGTCAAATTAGCATCTTGAGAACAAATTTACTCTAGGACAACATCTAACCTCTTATATTTTATGAGTTCGCAATCCAAATCCAAATCTAATCTAATCCCAAATCAAAATCAAACATCAAATCCAAAGTCCTAAAGTTTAACATCTCCTTCAAGATTTCTCAAGAGTTCTAAATCATTCGTATCATCCACCTTTCACACATTTCACTGTCATACTTTTGATCTTTAAAACATCCTAAATTTTCTCTTTTGTACCTAAAGTTAGATCAATCCAAAGAATTATAGATTCCCACATACTTAAAAATTGATCCCTATTTTATGGTGCAAACTAGATCTCAACACAAGAGGAACATGGAAGCCAACAAATAAACATCCACTTCAAGTGACCTAAGCCAAACAAATTCTGAGATGAATCCCATTGGATCAAGTGATCCTCTAACTAACTTTCCTTCATGATCACAAAATCCTCAAGAGGAAATTCAAGTAGAGGATATCACTAACAATGCCTTCGGAATGACACGAGATGAAATCACTTAGATGGTCCAAAACCCAGAGAATCATAGAATCATTAACATCATGATGAGACTCAATCCCTCACTATACATGGTTGAATTAGAAAAACAAGGGGCTAAACTCCCTTCTGATTTCTATGTGAGTACCATTGTGGAAACACCTTTTGGGGTCATGCCTCTGATTTCATCCATGACCCCCAATCTCATCTACACCTCCATTCCAAAGCATCACTCAATCTATCCCTCAAATCACATCATCCATTGCTCCAACTCAACCCATTGTTAACAAAGGGATCACATTTCTTAATGCTTTACAAACAAACCTCCTTGTGAATAATCAAGAGCTAGACGAAAATACCATCTTGGGGCAATCCATCCCACAAAATTCATCACATCCATATGTCCCCCTCACCTTCCACAATCATAATAAGCCATCATCATCATTTCATGCAACACCCAAAACTTCTCTCCCCATAACCTCACAAGGAGAAGGAGACACATTTGGACCAGGGGGCATCTTTGACACTACATCTTCATCATTCCCACAAGGGAGTATGCCACTCACATTTCCACCACTCCCCCCCTTGCCTCCAATATCCACATCACCTCTTGGTTTAGGGCTTCCCCCTTTACCAAATATCAATCAACAAAATCAAATCAACCCTCTGATTGTTAATCAAAATATCTTGTCATCGACATTGCAACAATAGATGACAACCATCCCGATAACGTAAGCCACCACCATCACATCGCCAACCATTCCCCAAGTATCTCAAAAAATGGTCTCACAAGGACCAACCGTATCATTCACACCATCAACCACCACAATCCCAATCATCAATACGATGATACCTCTCACCACAACAACAAACACTATACCAAATCTACCACCAACACCACCTCCTCCATCACCAAACACAAATATATCAAGCCAATATAGCATTGGATTACAAGTTGCTCAACAAGTTGTCTATCAAAAGGCACTTTAGCAAATCCAAAATTGACAAGTTGCACAACAAGCTACTCAAGTAGCGCAAGCCGCTCAAGTCGTGCAAGGCACTCAAGCAGCACAAGCCGGCCAAGCAGCACAAGAAGTGCAATCCACTCTAGCCACACAACAAGTGCAACAAGTAAAGAAAGCACAAAAGGGTTCTCAATCCCAAGCCCTATTACAACAACAACAAGCATAAGCCCAGTACCAAGCTCAATAGGCGTAGACACAAGAACAACCACAAGTGCAAGTACAATACCTCACACAACAAAAAGTAGCTCAATAACAAGCATACCAACAAGCATTGAAACAATACCAAGAGTAGCAAGAAGCAGCCCAACTAGTAGCCCAACAAAAAGCATTGTTGGTGCAACAACAACATCAAGTTCAATAGCAAGCACTATTAGCACAACAACAACAGGATCAACAACAAGCGTTGTTGATATAGCAACAAGTACAAGCATACTTGGCGCAATAGAATTTGAAAACACCATCCATCAACACACCAACCAACCCATCCATCCCTCCAACAAGTGAACCATCATAAAATACCTTCATCCCACCCCCTGATGCACAAAATGATGTAGCAACATAGATCAAGTCACTCTCACAACAAGTACTTGATCTTCAATTAGGGAGAACCATAAAAACACCAAGCAACTTATGTCACTATCCATTTGATAGGATCCTTGTAATGAAACCGTTCCCAAAGGGATTTGAGATTCCCAAGTTTTATAAATACCATGGTACAAGAAACCCTAAAGATCACATTAGGGAATTCCAAGTTCATTACATGGAAGTCACATATGACAATACCTATCTAATGCGACTATTTCCTAGAAGTTTGGCTAGCCATGCCATGGAGTGGTTCTATCACCTTCCTCCTGGCATCAAGAAGTTCCAAGAGATAGTGGATGCATTCATAAAAAAATACGCATTTAATATCGGTATGGATGTCATTCTCAAGGAACTATCAGGTCTTAAACAAGGAAAGAATGAATCATGTGCTTCCTTCCTACAACGATGGTGACCCAAGACCAATAGGAGCAAATGGGCCATGCTAGAAGAACAAAAAGTGTGCACCATCATCTCCAACCTCGATGGAGCCTTAGCATTCCATCTCAAGGTGCAAGGGATCACCACATATGATCAATTGATCCCTACGATGATTATCATTGAATGAGCCCTTATTTCATAAGGAGGAACACCCACATATCCAGAACAACCAAATAATTGCCCATCTAGCAGCTATAATGAGAAACCTCACACATGGGAAAGAATCAAAAATGTCACAAATGATGGTGTGGTTGATGCTAAGGTCATGATCAGTGCTCCAAGGAAAAACACCCAAACCTATCAACAATTGCAAAATAATGATCAGAACAACACCCAAACCAACATGGTATCACAACACCAACCAAACAACAATTAGGTCAGTAACCTAAATAATCAAGGGGGGCCACCCCCGCGAAACAAAAATCCCACCAAGTGGAAGTAGACAACCCTTGGAGAACCAATCGAGGTCATCATGAAGAAATTGATAAATGAAAACCTCATCAAGGCTCCCACCTATGAGAATTAGCAAGAACCAGAAGTAAAACCACCCTGGTACAACAAAAACCAGCTCTGTGACTTTCACAAAATCAAAGGGCACACCACTAACAGTTGCATGAGGTTAAAAAACCTAATACAGGACCTCATTGATCAAAAAATCATAAATGTGGAGTAGCCAGTAGGAAACGAGAATCTCAAAATATACACAAATTTGATGCCTAATCACAGCAATAAAGGGAACAACAATAATGATAAGGGGAAGGGAACATTCAAAGGTGTCAACCATGTATATGACCATGTCATTGCATCCCTAGATGAGTATTGCTCAGTTATCACCATCAAAGGAGCCCACATTGATTGTGGAGTCACCACAAGAAGCGGGAAAATCACCATCGTAGGGTCATCTTAGCCCCCTAGAGCACCCGCTTCCAACCCAAGATCTATTCCTAGTGATTATAATGTCATTGATCAATTGAAAAGAACCCCAACTTAGATATCCATCATGGAGTTACTGAAGATATCATCGACCCATAAAAAGATCCCTGAAGAAGCATTAGCCTCATTCAATGTCTCCGCGGATCTTGACACTGAACAATTCCAAGCTATAATTGGGAATATCATTACTCCAAACCTTCTCACATTCTCCAATCAAGACTTCCCCACCCAACCATCTCATAATCGTGCACTCCATTTGGAGGTCCAAGTATATAAGAACAAAGTCAAGAGGGTTTTGGTGGATGGAGGTGCAAGTTTAAACATTTGTTCCCTCAAGCTAATAAAGAATCTGGGAATCTCTGAGGATATGATTGAAAAAGGAAAAGGCATCACAATCAGGGTGTACGATGATCAAGATAGAGTGTCTCAGGGCACAATCCAACTCCCTATCCAAGTAGGGCCAACAATAATGGAAACCACCTGTTAGGTCCTTGACCTCAATTTTCCTTACAATATTCTCTTGGGACACCTGTGGATGCATGGAATGCAAGTAGTGGCATCAACATTAAACTAGTGTGTCAAATTCACATATCAAGGCTAGGAGGTCACTATCCATGGGGATCCTGAACCATTCTCTTACTTTAATAGCCTAGAGGCCAAATATTACAAAATCCCCCAAGTTCCAAAAAATGATGAAGTCCCATCTACCCCATACATTGACCTAACAACTCACACCTCCACTTTTGTGACAGAGACACCCGCCATCTGCACCATCTCTGACATGAAGGTTATTATCTAGGATAATGGATGTAGGCTTTATACAATCCCAAAGAATTCCTTTGAGGTAGGAGAGTTACCACAACCTTCTAGGCTACGGGGATGACCATAATCAATGGATGCTTTATCATCCCAAACATTCACAACAGGTTCTTCCAAATTTTGAAGTTGGGGAGATTTAGACCAAGAGATAATAGAGTAGGACATATCCCATCTCTTGTACCAAGATAATAGACCAACAGCTGATCTACTTATGGATGACAACTATAAGGGTTTACAAATGATGCTCGCCATGGGCTATGATAGAAACAAACAGCTTGGACAAAATGACAACGAACTTCTAATACCTATCATTCCTAAGACGCGGCTGAAAAATATTGGCATTGGATGTACCCCTTCGAGTATGACCATACGTGGCTGAAATCCCCCAGTTGAAAAGGTCAAAACTCCTTAGAAAATGACAACCACCTTGTAATTTCCAGTATCCACTAGCCTACCCTTAGATAACTTCACATTCGACATAACTGATGTTTGCAGTAGTAGTGATGAGGAAGATTCCATAACTAATTTACATAGGCTCTTGAAAAATTCCTCTATTCTCATGCTTAGTACCATTTCTTTTGAGACAAATGACCATCAAAACCATGAAATCTGCCTAGTCTACCCATAACTCATCGATTGTGACCAACGAGGACCACCAATTCTGGACACATTCAAAAATGATGAGGCGCTCTCAGAATTCATGGGACTGTGGGATAATATTCCATGTGGGGACCATAAAGCAGGATTCATCATTAAGCTGGACACATATGCATACTATGGGGAAACAATTGAATCCCTCAGTCGCAAAAGCAAAAAATTGAGAATAATCTCTAGGTCCTTGAGTGAAACCCACACTGTGGCACTCTCCAACCCAAAAATAGTAAAAAGAAAGGACACATCCGAGGGTGAAAACCTCTTTGAGGCACCTGAAGATGGGGGATTCAATCTTCCTCTCAGAGCTCTCCATCAGGAAAAATTAGTGGTCCTAGCCGAAAAATGCAATCTAATTAACTTGGGAATAAAGGAGACAACACACATCACATTCTATGTTGATTCATTAATATTAGAGGAACAAGAGCTCCTAGCAGCCTTCTTAAGAGAGAGACAAGTTAACTTTGCATGGAGCTATGCCAACATGCCTGGGCTTGATCCAAAGATTTTGGTCCATCATCTAGTACTCTACTTCGAAGCAAAACCTGTTAGACAAAAACTAAGGAAAATGCATCCTCAGATTGCTTTGTTGGTCAAGATGGAATTAAAGAAACTAATTGATGTAGGATTCATACGGCCAATAGATTATCCAGAATGGGTGTCAAATCTGGTTCCTATTTCAAAACCTAATGGGGGCATCTGAATCTGTATAGATTTTAGAGATCTAAACAAAGCATGTATGAATGATGACTTCCCATTGCCTAACATTGACATGATAGTGGACATGACAGTGGGACATGAAATGAGTTCTCTAATGGACAGTTTAGAGATTTGAATCTGCATGTCCGAATGATGACTTCCCAAAATGATGTAGGATTCATATGGCCAATAGATTATCTAGAATGGGTATCAAATCTGGTTCCTGTTTCAAAACCTAATGGGGGCATCTGAATCTACATAGATTTTAGAGATCTAAACAAAGCATGTCCGAATGCTGACTTCCCATTGCCTAACATTGACATGATAGTGGACATGATAGTGGGACATGAAATGCTTTCTCTGATGGACAGTTTTTTTGGGTACAACCAAATAATGATCGCCAAAGAGCACCAACACAAAATGGCCTTCAGTTGTCCATGGGGAACCTACTACTAGAGTGAGATGCCATTTGGCTTAAATAATGTTGGGTCCACCTACCAAAGAGCTATGATGTTAATCTTTCATGACATGATCCAAAAAATTGTCGAAGATTATGTTGATGACATACTAGCAAAATCCAGAAAGAGGAGAGATCACATAGCAACTTTGAGTGCTATTTTCGACAGGCTGGAGGAATACAAGGTCCGCTTAAATCCAAAGAAGTGCATCTTCGGAATACAATTAGGAAAGTTACTGGGATGCATAGTTTCAATGATGGGTATTGAAATAGATCCTGCCAAGGTAAAAGCAATCCTTGAGATGGAGGCACCCAAAACATTGAAACAATTGAGAGGCCTCCAAGGTAGGCTTCAGTCCATCTGTAGATTCATAGCACAACTGGCAGACAAGAAAAACCCATATTCTCACCTACTACACAAGGGAGTAGCGTAAAAATGGGATGACAAGTGCGAGGAAGCCTTCAACAAAATCAAAGAATATTTTCTTACACCTTCGGTCCTCATGCTACCGATCCCAAGAAAGCCACTAATCCTCTATATGTTAGTAACAGTAGCAATCCTCAGTGCTCTTCTAGCTCAACATGATGAAAATGGAATAGAGAGGGACATCTATTACATCAGCCACACAATGGTTGGGCATGAGTTAAACTACTCATTCATCAAAAAAGCATGTCTAGTAGTAGTGTTTGCTTCACAAAAATTTTGAAATTACATGTTGGCACACAAAATCAAACTCATCACCAAGATCGATATCCTAGAAACTCTACTTTAATGGTTCCTACACGCAGCATGGATCAGGAGTTGGTGTCTTCTTCATCACCCCATAGGGGGACTATATACCTAGATCCTACAAATTGGCATTCCCTTGCACTAATAACATTACAGAATATGAGGCTTTAACCATAGGTCTCAGAGTAGCACTACAGTGGCACATCATGGCCCTTAGGGTATATGGAGACTCCCAGCTGATTATAAATTAAGTGAATGACGAGTACCAAACAAAGGATGATAAGTTGATTCCATACAAAAAGTTGGTAGAGACCCTCAAAGAATCATTTATTGATATCACAAATAGTAGATTCCTAGAGCAAACAACAGAGTAGTAGACACCATGGCAATGATTGGATCCCTACTGGACATCCCTCGCAATGTCCCGAGACATGAATTCTTGGTAGAATAGCTTCTCGTACCTACATTCAAGGTACCAGAGTTATAATTTTTGTGTGAAATAGTTGGTCTTGGTGATCCGTATTACCATGACATTTATACCTACCTGCGAATAGGTGTCCTACCTACTAACTTACCCTCAAGCCTAAAAAGAACCTTTTTCAAGAAGGCATCCCAATTTTTCATCCTAGGAAATACCATTTACTGTAGGAGCATAGAAGGAACCCTACTACAATGTATAAATGTTGAGGAGGCATTGACCACTTTAACTGAGGTGCATAACGGTATTTGTGGTTCACACTCAAGCAGAATGACCTTGGCCAAGAAATTGTGAAGGATGGGATATAATTGGTCTACAATGGAAAGAGAAGCACATGACTACATTGAAAGGTTCCTACAATTTAAGCAGCATGGGGACCTCATCTATTCTCTAGCTCAAGAGCTTCATCCCATCATCCCACCTTTGCCCTTTTCGCAATGGGGACTCGATCTCATTGGAAAGATAACGCCCACCTCATATAATGGCCACAAGTTCATCATAACCACCACTGAGTACTTTTCCAAGTGGGTGGAAGCCATCCCCATGACATACATCACTGGAAAGCAGATATCAAAGTTCATCTTGAACTACTTAATATTCCAATACGGTGTTCCCCAAGCTATTATTTCAGATAATGGGACACCTTTCAAGAATCAGGATGTTTATGATCTATGTGAAAAAAATCAAAATCCAACATCGCTTTTCCACTCCATATTATCCCCCAGGAAATTCCCAAGCATAAGCTACCAATAAAATCATTCTAAAAATCCTTAAAAAGAAATTCAATGACGTAGGTCGTGACTGGCATCTGCAGCTAAATCCTACCCTTTGGGCCTATCAAACCGATATCTGCACACCAACAGGTGCCACCCCCTTGTCCCTAGTCTACGGATCAGAGGCCATATTACCCATTGAGATTGAGTTCTCGTCATTAAGAATATCACTACAAAACCTCATCACGGATGAAGAATATCGAGTATCAACATTAAATGAGCTGGAGCTACTAGATGAGCAACGTATAGAAGCATTGAACCATTTACAGGTCTATTAGAACCAACTCAAGAGGAGCTATAACAATCAAATCAAGAGCGGGACCTTTCTAGTCAGAGAACTTGTGCTAAAAGAGAATCAGAAGAACGTCCCTAATCCAGATAGCAAAGGTAAGTTTGAACCTAACTAGCTGAGACCATTCATCATCACAACAAGCTACAAGTTAGGGGCATATCAGTTATCAACACCAGAAGGTGAGCCTCTGCAGGAGCCCATGAACAACTCCCATCTCAAAAATTTTTATGCCTAAATATTTCAAGGTATAGAACCCAAAAAAAAAAATGTCCTAAAAAAATGGCTACCTTGATGAAAACCTGGAAAACAAGTGTCTTGGTGACAACAAAAAAAAAATCAAAAAAGAAGAAAATGATCAAAAATAGTAAAGAGAAAAATCATCCTCTACTGAAAACCACTTCGGTGGTGCTTTGGGAAAGTACCTTGGTGAAAACCTAACAAGCAGGTACCTTGTGTAAATCAACACTTTCCATCCACCAAGATCTTTGTGACTCATTTTGTATCATCCATCCATTACACTTCCATCATCCATCACATTCCATATCTCCATCCATCATCCATCCATTTGGCATCCACATCATAGCTTAGTCCTGTGTTCGTCTCATGATCCCTCCTAGTACTACTCGACCTATTCTCAAGGTTAGTTTGTCTTGCCTCTATCGAAGTAGTCTATTGTTTCATGCTAGGGGCATGTTCTCATCGGATGGGATTTGTGTATATTCTTGAAGTCCTTAAAATTAGAAAATCCAAAAACATCATAAAATCAGAAAATCCAAAAACATCAAAAAATCAAAAAAATCCAAAAATATTCAAAACATATCAACATCGAAAAACAGGTCAAAAAGTCAGTCAAAAAGTCAAAAACATAGTCATCTGGGTGAACTACGGGTCTCTGAGTCTTGAACATAGGAAAGGTTGATCTATTATCATCCCCCAAGACACTTAGGTCAGTCCTATTAGGAGTCCATCATAATAAGTTGGCAATCCATTTGTTCATATCTCATCAATAATCAAGTTTGTGCCAGTCGAACTACATGGTCTCTGTGTATATAACATAGGAAAGGCTAATTTTTTTATCAGCCCCCAAAGCCCCTATGATAGGTTGTTAGGTTAGTCTCTTGGTAAAAATATTAGAAACCCCTAAAACATTTGAAAATGAAAAATCAAAACATTTGAAAAATCTCAAAAATACCAAAAATAGCCTCAAAACATTTCAAAAGAAAACATCAAAAACATCCAAATATTTCAAAAAAATCCATCTGTCTCATCTCGCTTTCACCCATAATAAACATCACTCACAATAAATCAATCATCATCTCCAACCTTTGGTGAAATAGTCAGAAACAAGTCTGGCGGATCGAAAGTGAAAACTCAAACATCAAAGTTTCAAGTCTAGGTTAGTATGTAAACAAGTTGGTCAACTCTTGGAGTCAAGAGCTCATCATCTAGTCAATCCCATATAAAATCATTTGATATCATCATTTCCTAGGATGGATCCTTCCTACAATGCACATCAACATCATGCGTCATTGTAGTTTAGTCTTGGCTAGCGGTTTTGAAGAACATCAACTTGTTTGTTTACTTTATCTTTGTCTTTTGGCTTATCTTATTGTGCTCATTCCAAGGACCTCTCAATAATGTCCAAATGATGAATTTAGAGAGATAGGAATGGGGAAACGATCATTATCTTTTGTCTACTTGGCATGTGGAATACTTTTGTAATATAACCTTGGTCATGCATACTTTGTTTAGATGAAGCGAGGACATTTTGGGTATCTTGTTGACCACATAGGAAGGCTTGCTTTTCTATGTTTTGGTCTGAGATGTTTGGAATATCCAAAATGCATTTTGAATAAGACTTTGGATGCTAGGTGTGAACAAGAATACTCCTATTTGATTTTCGAGTCAAATTCCATCACATTAGGTGCAATGCCATCCTGGTTATTTATATCTTGATGCATCATACTTATGTGTGTTATCAAACATAAGGTAATTGGCCCTTTGAAAATCCCAACTCCTTGGCAAGTCATCATCATCATCACTGTCATCATCTCATGTCTTGTTGGAATCTCTTGTTTTCTTCTATCTCTTTCTTTTTGCGCTAACATGGTACCATGACAGTTAATCACAAGTCATCATCATCATTGCATTCATCCTACATCCAACAAACCATTAGCATATTGCATTATGCATATCGTATCATCTCGAACATTTCTAAATCATGCCATATGCATTGCATCTCCATCATATATAATATAGATTGGTTATTCTAAGCATCTCATAAATGATTACATTATTCATTTGCATACAAATTATATCACATAAAGCATTCATCGCATTTACCATACAAACATAACATGAATAGAAACATCATTTGCATCCATCATACCATTACATATACATCATAAAGTCATACACCACATATCAAAGTATCCATACCATAAGCATCATCACATATCATAACACATATCATCATCATATCACATCAGCATAAGTGCATATAATAAAAAATAACACCACAACACATACATCATGAAAAAGTGCATCAAAAAAACTAATGAAAAGAGAAAAAGATTGGATTTGTATCATCACATAGAATCTAATACGCATCGCATAATCATTGCATCACATCATCATAACATCAAAAGATAGAACATGATTGCATAGCATATAGAACATAAATATCATCCATAATGCATAAATAAGATAGGACATCACATATCATCAGATCAAAATCATCATCTCATATATATCATTAGAATAATACATTGTCATGGTACAAAAAATAAGATCAATGTACATGTGTATGTCAATGAGTACAATGGCCCATGGGGCTATCAAAAATGAGCCCAAGGAGTGAAAAAATAATCTATCTCAATCAAAGGTAGGCCTAGCCCTACTTTTTGCTTCTCTAGCCGCTTGCTCTCTTACTATGACCCTCTGTTGGCCTGTGCCCTATCCTTTGTGAAAAATATAGCACTCGAGATTCCTACGATACGGCCTCATAATAATGTAATTTGTAGTAATCGGCCTCCTGGATGGCCTCCCTATAGCCTCAAAACGATACTGTGCTCCAGGATGAAGAGGTGGACATGCTCTTTATCTATTATCATCGGCCCATCTTAGGCTCTACCTGTAACTCTGTAGCCTGTCTCTGTAGGACTTCCTAGTCCTACTATGCTCTTAGTTGATCTCTCTTAGCTATCAATGCATGTACCTAAGCCTACAAATAAAAAATATGCTCATCTCGAGGATTTGGCTATAAGGGTGGTTGTACGTGGGGCTAATCCTAACACCCATCTCAAGGGTGGTGTCGGGATCCTGTCTTGATGTCTCGGATCCTGGTCCTACCGGGGGAAATCCTGTCTCTGTTGTCCAACCTGTGAGTCTCTAGGTAGTTGATCCTATGGTCCATGATCCTAAACCTAGTGAACTGGTGGTGGCCCACCACCGCCCTAATCCTAATCCCCATCCCCCCGACCCCATCCTGCTACCCTGCCTTTGGCTCTCTGTTGGGCAAATGGTATCCCTGGAACTGTAAGTCAAAGAAGTGGCTAAAACTAGTCTCGGTATGCTTGCGTGGTCCTTGGATCTGCCTATCCCTAGTCATATGGCCATGGCCTAGCCACCAGTTGTCTGAAAGAATCGACCACCTCTTGGGCTGGTATATAGTGACCCTAGGAGCTCTGGCTCACTGTCCTCGCAAAAATGGCCATGTACTAATTGTTAAGCCGATCTTGCACCTCTCCTAACTGTCTTTATACCCTACCCGACAGCTACATCTCAAGCAATGTATGCTTTCGGCCTTGCATCAGTCAATCCTGGTGAGCAAAGAACAACTGTTGAATGTCATCAAACTAGGTGGGATGTCCAACGTATGGCCACTAGGTGAACACTCGCATATCATCTAGGAATCTCTGCCAGTGGAGAGTCACGTGTTGTCCTTTGTGGGTGAAAGAAACACCCCCTTTATATTTCCAGACAATTGGATCATTTGGCTCCATGGAAACCTAAATAGCTCAAGGACGAAGCATAGTGATGTGCTCCCAAGCCCAGATGTGTAGAAGTGTAACGCCTGCCCCAAGTGTTCGGCCATCTAGGTAGGAAAACTCATGTAAATCTTTGTATAGCTAGGCTAGAAGAATTGACCCCCATGCAAACAATGTCTGTCACCAGACCATCAGCTCCCAAACGAGCCCCCATCCAAGACTAAAATATTGGCCATGCTGATCTGGTGTGACGAGACCTTAAATAATGGCTACAACTAATTGAAATCTAGAAACAATAGGCCTATAACGCTCTAACTCAATCTTGCCCTCACCAAATACAAGCTGATCAAGGCCCATGACATCATAGTAGGCCTCCCTCCCTGCATCTATATCGTAGATCACATGCTCATCGTGAATGGATAGTCTATAGATCTGCCACACATCCACTAGTGTGACTGTAGCCTTTCCCATTAGGAGGTGGAAGGAAGAGGTCACGCTGTGCCATTGCTTAGCGAGTTCCGTGAGCATCCCCAATTGAGTCTGAACAAGCGGCGCATAGGAAATGTACTAGAGACCAATTCACCCCAAGTGCTCCTGTTGTCGCTTGGTTAGCTCAACCAAAATACTGAAAAGCTCTTGGGACCTATTCTCAGATGAATAAATCTCTCTCGCCTCCTCCTACATCAGGAAAATTCACCGTGTTAAAGATCATTGAAAAAATTTTGACCCTGGCTTGTCTTGGCTTCTCGGAGCAATTTCAGCATCATTGCCTGTGAAGGCAGTGCAGTTTGCAAACTTCAAATTGCACTGCAAGAGCCTTAAAACTCTCAACCTACACATTGGCATTGTAGTTTACAAAGGAATTCAAGTTTAAGCAAAAACCCTAATTCTAAATAGCACCGTGTCGGAGCACCTTGCAAAAGCGGCAAAGTTTGGAATTTAACCCTAAACTCCAAACTGCGCAACGGCATTGCTACTCGCGATGGCGAGACAATTTGATGTCGAGCGACACTATTTGAAAAATCTAGCGACACAATATAGCACCACTCCTAGAGACCTAATTCCTAATGCATTAAATGAGCATGACAATCGTAAACAAGCTCGGGTCAAGTTGACTCATCGGTGATCTAGTGCCAGGAAGTCTTTGATGTGTCTGTACCCTGTCAGAAATTTGCATGGGAAGCTATCATTTTTCCATCTCTCTAGAAGGTCAAAGCTCAAAATCATAGGAATTCTAAAGGCTAAAAGTGAAAATGAATTGGAAGTGGCCCCCCAAGGCCTATTTAAGCCTAAAAATTAGGGTTTTTTGACTCCGTTTAGCTTTCCAAGAGCGGTTTACGTCCCCTGATCCTATTTTTGTCTATATGAGGGATTTTTTGTACCATTTTTATATTTTATCTTGTTTTTTGACCTCTCGGAGCCTTTATGGTCTCGTCGGGAACCTTGTCCACTTTTTTCACAAGATCACCCAAAAAATTAGAATTTTCGTCCAATCTCTCGAGGGGGAAATACATTGGCATGTTTTCTCTCGCCAAGGAACTAGTGGGAAAATTTTTAAAATTGGAATTTTTTTGAATTTTGATCGAGGCATTTTATTATTTAAACCAATGTAACAAGTGTACTACTTCAAGGAGGGGAAAAATGTAGACACATAAAATGTATTGATTGGAATTACACACTTGATCCTGATTACTAACACCATTTCATCCGTAATCATCCCTCAATCTAACCATTTAATCAAATAGCCTTATTTGATTAAATTCATCAATTTTCCTCTCTTAATTAAATAAATCATTTATCTCATTAAGTCATTCTCTCTCATTAATTATATCAATCAATCTGATCTAATTAACCCTAGCTCTTTATTTAATTAAATAAATCAATTTTATTTAATTAATCTCTAAAGTATATCTCATTAAATTAAATAAATTAAACCTTGATTAATTTAATCTAACCAACCATCCCCTTTAGTTAAATAAAACAAAATATTTAATTATCTCTAAAATCATATTCTTCTCATCTTTGATTTAAAACAACCCATAAATCTAAGTCAAATTTGTCACATCATCTAATCTCTCATTAAATTAATTAACCCTTGATTAATTTAATCCTAATTCATGTCCCATCCTCTAGATTTTTCCACTTGCACATGAAAATAAATTTAATTCATTTATTAAATCCATATTTTCTCTCAACATGGCATAATAGGGGAATATTCTTCCAAATTTGAAATCTTTCCAAGTGGATTTTGTCCTTCAAATTAGATATTTATTTCATCTTTTCATTGAGCCAAGTGGCATTTAAGACATTCCTTTTTTCCTCTTACATGTCATTTCATTATTTTCAAATTCCACCTAATTGCATTTATGGGAACATTCATTAAAATGTGCACATCTCTCATCCATTCTCATCTTGATAAGTGGCACTTGGCCATTGGTTGAAAGTTAGTCCCACATTGCTTCATTTTTTGAATTTCTCCATCTTGTCTTTCTATAAATAAGAGGCTTCTTTCCTCATTTCATCATCCACAATTTGAGAAAAATTACTATACTCAAATCCATACACAAGCATAGCAATTCTCATCCATTTCGTCAAGTCTTAGCTAGGTTATGTAAGTTTTTCATATTGGAGCACACTTGAATCTTCAACAAAGTGGATCACTCTTCATCACTCATCAACATTTTCATCATAGGAGTTGGGAAAGGGCCAATTTCCACATCAAATTGGCACCAACTCCTCCATAAGATCAAGAGTTTGCATGTTTTTAATATGAATTAATCTATTTCTTGGCTTTTTCATTGTGTTCTTGCTTTCATTTTTATTTTGAACATTGTTAATGGATTTTATGGGGAACTCTGATCTTGTCTTGCATTTGAATCTTCTAATGTGTTTGTTTGTTATCTCTTGTAGGTTCTAGGATCTTGGTTATACACTTATTTCACTCATTCCAAGGACCTCTCAATGATGTCCAAACAAAGGATTTAGAGAGATAGGAAAGGGGCAACGATCATTATCTTTTGTCTATTGAGCTTGTGGAATACTTTTGTAATATAACCTTGGTCATGCGTACTTTGTTTAGATATGGGGAGGACATTTTGTGTATCTTTTTTACCACATAGGAAGGATTTCTTTTCTATGTTTTGGTTCGAGATGTTTGGAGTATTTGAGCCGCATTTTGAACGAAGTTCCGTATGCTAGGTGTGAACAAGAATACTCCTATTTGATTGTCGAGTCAAATTCCATCACACTAGGTGCAATGCCATCCTAGTTCTTTATACCTTGATGCATTGTACTTATGTGTGTAATCAAACATAAGGTAATTGGCCCTTTTAAAATCCAAGCTCCTTGGCAAGAAAATCATCATCATCACATCATGTCTTGTTGGAATCTCATGTTTTCTTCTATCTCTTGCTTTTCGCACTAACATGGTACCATGACAGTTAATCGCAAATCATCATCATGATTGCATTCACCCTGCATCCACAAAACCATTAGCATATTGCATTATGCATATCATACCATATAGAAAATTTCAAAATCATGTCATATGCATTGCATCTCCATCATATATAATATAGATTGGTTATTCTACACATCTCATAAATCATCACATTAGATTCACTTGCATAAAGTAAATCATCCCATACAATCCATATCACATAAGCATCCATCACATTTACCATACGAGTATAACATGAATATAAACATCATTTGCATCCATCATATCATAACATTGCATAATCATCTCATATCACATATAAGCATCCATTACACCATCACATATACATCATACCAATCATACATCACATATCAAAGTATCCATACCATAAGAATCATCACATATCATAACACATATCATCATCATATCACATCGTCATAAGTGCATATAATCAAAAAGAACACCACAACATTTTGCATACATCATGAAAAGGTGCATCAAAAAAACTAATGAAAAGAGAAAAAGATTACATTTGCATCATCACATAAAATCTAATACGCATCGCATAATAATTGCATCATATCATAAAACATCATTGCATAGCATATAGAACATAAAGATCATCCATAATGCATAAATAAGATAGGACATATCACATATCATTAGATCAAAATCATCATCTCATATATCATTAGAATAATACATTGTCATGGTACAAAAAATCGGATCAATGTACATGTGTATGTCAATGAGTACAATGGCCCATGGGGCTATCAAAAATGAGCCCAAGGGGCACAAAAAGAATGCTATCTCAATCAAAGGTAGGCCTAGCCATGTTGGCTGTTGCCCTCACTGCTTGCTCTCTCACTGTGATCCTTTCCTGGCCTATGCCCTGTCCTCTATGAAAAATGTAGCACTTGGGATGCCCGTGGTACTGCCTGGTAATAATGTAATTTGTACTAATCAGCCTCATGGATGGCCTCCCTGAAGCCTCGAAGCAATATTTTACTTCAAGAGGAAGAGGTGGACATGCTCTCTATCTGCTGCCATCAGACCATCTCAGTCGCTGCCTGTAACTCTACAATCTGTCTCTGTAGGACCACCTGGTCCCGCTCTACCTATAGTTGATCTCTCTTAGCTGTCAATTCCTATACTTGGGGCTACAACTACAAAATATGTTTTTCTCTAGGATCTAGTTGTAGGGGTGGCAACATGGGAGGCTAATACTGATCCCCATCTCTAGGTGGTGATAGGATCTTGTCCTGACATCCCAGATCGTGGTCCTGCCAAGGGGCATCCTGTCTCTATTCTCCTTCCTGTGGGTCTCGAGGTGGCTGATCTTGAGGTCCGTGATCCTGAACCTGATGAACTAGTGGTGGCCTACCACCTCCCTGATCTTGATCCCTGTCCCCCTAGCCTCATCCTGCTCCTCTGCCTCTGGCTCTCCATCAGATAGATGGTATCCCTAGAACTGTAAGCTGAAGCAGTGGTCGAAACCAATCTCAGTACACCTACGTAATCCTTGGATCCACCTGTCCCTGGTCATATGGCCATGGCCTAGCCACCAACTACATGAAACTCTGAATTTCCTCATGGGCAGGTATGTACCAACCCAAGGAACTCTGGCTTGTCATCCTCATGAAGATGGCCATGTACTGATCATCAGGCCAATCCTGCACCTCTCCAAATAGCCTCTGCACCCTACCTGGTAGGTACATCTCAACCATCGCATGTTCTTGCCCCTGCATCAATCAGTCCTAGTGAGCAAAGAATAACTATTGAATGTCATTGAACCAGGTGGGTTGTCCAAGGTATGGCTACCAGGTGAATACTCGCATGTCATCTAGGACTCTCTACCAGTGGGGAATCCTGTGCTATCCTATGTGGGCGAAAGAAACACCCCTTCTGTACTGCTAGAAAATTGGATCATCTGGCTCCATGGGAACCTGAGCAACTCAAGGAAGAAGCACAATGATCTGCTGCCAAGCCCAAACATGTAGAAGTGTAACGCCCGCCCCAAGTGCTCAACCATCCAGGTAGGAAAACTCATGCAAATATCTGTATAGCAAGGCTAGAAGAGCTGGCCCCCATATAAACAATGTTTGTCACCAGACCACCAACTCCTAAGTGAGGCCCCATCCAAGACTAAAATAATGGCCATGTCGATCTAATGCAACAAGACCTAAAATAATAGCTGCAATAACTAATCAAAAACTAGACACAACAGACCTATAGTGCTCTAACTCGATCTTCCCCTTGCAAAATACAAGTTGATTAAGGCCCATGACATTGTAGCAGGCCTCCCTCCCAGTATTTGAATCGTAGATCACACGCTCACCATGAATGGGTAGTCTATAGATCCACCACACATCCTCTAGTGTGACTATAGCCTCGCCTATCGGGATGTGGAAGGAAGAGGTCTTGTTGTACCATTGCTCCATGAGTGTCGTCAGCATCCCCAAGTGATTCTGAACAGGTGGTGCATAGGCAATATACTAGAGACCAATCCACCCCAAGTGCTCATGTTGTCACTTGGTCAGCTCACCCAAAATACTAATAAGCTCAAGGGACCTTTGCTTGCATGAGTAGATCTCTCTCACCTCCTCCTACATCAGAAAAAGTCATTGTGTTAAAGATCAACGAAAAAACTTTGATCATGGCTTGTCTCGGCTTCCTATGCCAACTTTAGCATCATTGGCTATGAGGGTTGTTCAATTTGCAAAATTCAAACTATGCAGATAGAGCCTTAAAACTCTCAAACTACACTTCGGCGTTGTAGTTTGCAAAGGTGTTTGAGTTTAAGCAAAAACCCTAATTCTAAAGAGCACTGCAGCGGTGTGTTGTTGTGCAGAAAACACCATCAACATGACTCAGACAGAATGTAATATCCTATCTCACTTGGAAGGTAAATCTCTATCAACAAGCCTCAAGAGATAACCCCAAGGTCTCTAATGTCAGGTCTGACAATGCATAAACAACTCAGTGATAAAATGTGAAAATGCTGGTACTCACAATGGGACCTTACTACAAGCAAAATACTGAATCAATTTTATCAGATCTAACAATCTGATGATGCTTCAATCTTAGTTCCAACCCAATAATCAAAGAAATAACAAAAGATAAGGGTTTCAAAGAAATTTCTAAATCTAATACTACTCCTAAGATTAACAATGAATATGACCAATATTCAAAATGGACCAATCCCTCAAAATTGATCTCTACTTGACCCAGATAAATCTACAATCTTATAGAAACAATGCAATCTTCTAAGGTGTTAGGATTTTCAAATCATGAACATTCATTCAAATAGCCCTATTGCAGTTGAAATGAAAAAATCCCCACAATCGAACCAAGCACAATGAATATAAAGTCCAGGCTAACTTTGTAAAGAAACTAACAGTCAGTTGGTTGCGAAAAGTATGGACTGAAGGATTGCTACAACATTCAAGTATCAAATCACAAACATTATTGAATCAAATCTAATATGAATATTAACCTCCTCAAAGCAATTTTAAACATAGAATAGCAAGAACCATGCAAGACAAGAGAATACAAGTATGGCACCAAATCACAATGTCATTACTTGCATTCAAATTATCCACTATAGCAACAATTCAAACTTTTTGTTACAATATTTGCTTGAGAGCAACTACTTGCTAAATTGCTCTACTTAACTCATTTCTAACTATCTCTGCTCTATATCAATCTCTATATTCTAATTACATATATTCTAACTATTACAAATGAGGTGAAATGCCCAATATATAGAATCCCCCTAGAAAACCCATCGGCCAAGCAAGAGCTTGCAGCATTAATTGGGCACCACCGACCAGCCAAGAGAAAGTCAAAATGGAATGAAGGAATGCATTAAATGCGTGAACAACACCCAAGTCGGCCTAGGATTCCCAATGTAGCTCGGACCAATGCAGGTGCGATAATGGGGAAGCACAAATCCCAGAGTAGTTGGGCATTAACTGCCATCCCCTTTGTCTCTATTCCGGTCTGGCCCTTCATGAACTCTCAAAAGCATCCCATCCAAGTCAGCTACTGGTGGTAGAGGAAAAACCCTAAGTCATCTTTCAATTGATGCAATCTCCGCCCTTGATTTCCTTACCAACCTATCCCAATCTACCTTATATGTCATATATTTATCAATAACTGCAAGTTAGGTGGCTGCATCGTCCAACTGGTGCTCAGAAACAGAACCATCATCAAGTGGAGCATAAACATCATGCCACCACTTCCTCAACTGTTCCAAGCTCAAATACATGGGTGCTCAAATACTTGGGCGCGATCTTCCTTCTTCCTGTCATAATTTCAAAGAAGGAAATGGAGCCATTATATACATCACTTAGGGTATCATCAATCTGCCTTCTTTGTTTGTAAATCTTCTTCAACACTTTCTGCCTGATCTGCAATGCCTCATACCACTCCCATGGTTTGGTAGCTCTGGAGGAAGGAAGAATCCCATCACTTACCTACCTATCCCGGTTGTACTCCATGATAGTTCTGGTTTTCTGCAGAAGGAGATTCGTATCTTAATTATCTTGCACCAACACTTCCTTCAACCAATCAGTTGCCATGATAGCATCCTTTCCAGTTGACAAAATATACTTAATAGCTTCATCACCCTTCATTTGCACCCATTTCAACCAATTCGCGGTGGCAATGGCAGAAGCTTTCATCCTTTCTAGCTCAGTGATGGTCTCTTGAGGTAGAGGATTTGCAGCAGAGGAAGAATGGTTGATGGACTGCAGCGGTTTCATTAAGTCTTCCAAGCATTTCCTAAGATTTTCATTTTCTTTCTTTAGCTCCTGCTTGGTCTTCATTTCCTTCGTCAATCTACCCACAATAACTGCACTAGATCCCTCATAATCTTCAATGTCCTGCTCGACTGATGTAGGTCCTAGATTGAAAGTCTGAATATTGTAATCCTTTCCAATCACATCATCTCTGTTTTTATCTGGAGCAGGGGTGGCAATGTGAACAACTCTATCATGAGCATCATCCCTTTCAATCCTCAAGATCACCCTAGCCTTCTTCTTACCTTTGTCTTTCCCAATCTTGGCTAGTAGTGCATCCCAATTCGGTGGACTATCTTCCACAACAACTTGTTTTCTCTTTATCTCTTTGTCCAGCCAACTAGGGATAGTGTATTCCAATTGCACCTCAGCCGGTTTTCCCTCTTCTTATTGACCTTTAGGTGCTTTCTCACTCAAATTCTATTTATTAGGAGTCTCATCTATCTTACTTTCCTTTTCTTCAGCATGATCATCTTCATGTATAAACGAGGGAACCTTCACTATTTCCTCTTCTCTTGGAGGGGCTTCTTCGGTTCCGATAGGGGAATCCGCATATGCAACCATAGGGGACTTCATTATCTTTTCAATTTATACCTCTCCACTATGGAGATCACCCTCATGAAACTCCTCCCCCTCAGTATTTGGATGATCCTCAACATCCTCTAACTCACTAGGCTTGCCTTGAGCTCCATGAGAGGAAGGAAAATCATCATGCTGCTCCTTATGAGAAACCGCCAGAGGGAGATCAACCTTGAGCACATTGCCCGTGGGAGGAGTCCTAGACCTCCTCATATACACCTCGGCCTTCTCCTCTGAACTTTCAACATTTACCATTGGTGGGGCAACTTCTTCCTCTCCTACCTTGGAGCTTTCCTTCTCTGACAATTTTATGATTTTTCTCCTCTTGGGCACTGGCACATCAACTTCAAGACCCTGATTTTCAATCCCTTTCTGCTCAGACTTCTTAGTCCTTATCCTCTTCTTGGCCTTTGGCTTTCTCTATTTTTCTGCTTCCTGGGCCTCTGTTTCTTGAACTCCTTTAATCTTGATTTTGCAAGGAGAATCTAGCTTACCCTTGCCCTTAGGATCCTATTTGGTAGATTCTTCAGAGGTGGAGTAGGGATCCAAATCTCCCTTTAGAGCATAGGTGCATTGTACACCATTATTTTCTGGCTCCCATAGCTTATGCCTTAGCCACATCCTAGTAAATTTGAGAATTGGATCCACTAGTTGTTTCAATTCCGTCTATTCCTCATCTAACCAATCGACATCACCAATTGGTCTGTCTTTTATGGCCTCATATGCATGATCCTGGATCAAGTTCCCATCATCCTCCAATTGATCAAGAACTGCCTTTACATTATACAATCGAACTGACTCAACTGGAAGCCAAGACAATTTCTTCTTTCTAACCTCAAATTCATCACTGCAGTTGGCCCAGTAGTCCTTCAAATTCACCTTATGGCTATACTCTTTGTTGGCCGTCTTTTGAGCTTCTCCTGTAATATCAAATCTGGGCCTCTTGGAGTGGAAAGACAAGCCAAGGGTAGTCATTTCTTCCTCTAAAGCTTGGGCAGAACCAATGGAAGGACAAACCTCTCCAGTGCCAATCCTTAGTGCGAAATCCCCACCAAAACCAGTTTTATGCTTGTCTTTCTTGATAATGGCATCGAAGTCACAGATTTTCTTATTCACTTCCAGCAATATAATGTGATCAGTAGGGTACCTTGGAAGTCTGTATGGAGCTCTCTGATAGCCATCAATCTGAATGTAGGAGAAAGTCGGGAATTGAATAAACCATTGCCCATATTTCTTGATGAGTTCCTTAGCCTGGTCTGAAATCCTGACATGCTCTGCTTCCTAAAGCATTATGGTGATATACATGGTAAATGCATCATCTTCCCTCCTATAGTTTGAACCTCCCAAATGCAACTGAGGGTAAACTTCGTAGATAATATCCTATCCAAAAATTCCCTTTGTATCCAATCCCTTGTAGGGATGGAATCTTGCAAGTGCATAGACCAGATATGAAGTCATTGTGGAAGTTTTGGTTTGCAACACATTGGACAACTACTTGTGAATTACTTGGCTAATGACTCCTACCCAATGGTAGTTAATCTTGTCCTCCTCCATCTTAACAATCACATGGCACATCCAATTCTCAAACATATCAGCATTCTTCAATCCCACTACCCTACTAAGAAACGTGATGGCATCATAGTACTCCTTGAATTTTGCTCTAAATAGCTGCTTGGGCAATTTGGAATAGTGAGACTTGGGCTTTTCCAGCTAGGAATTAATAAGCTGTTGTGATTTCATAGTCTGTTCATTGTAGAATTCCTTAGCTGCCTCAATGGTGAATCCCACCACATGAGACCTGTCTAGCATATTAAATGTCTAGGAAATTAAGACAGGGTTGAGATTTGCAACAACTCTCCCTTGAGGACCAATAATCCTCTGCGTATCACTGTCATAGTGCCTTGCACACTCCAGGAGTAGCTCATAACATTGCACTGTGGAAGGGTAACCAGCAACATGTGACAAGCTTGATTCCATCATTCTTCTAGTCATCAAGGGAAGATCTTCAGCTGCCATTCTTTCTTTAAACTCTTCATAATCCCAGAGGCCAACATTTGTATCAGTCACTTCTGACTAGACTGATGTGATTTTACTCTCAGGGACGTTGCTCGTAATGTCCATTTTAATCCTCTCTGCATCAGACATTGAGGACCCAGCTGCTGCCTTGCTAGATTCAGCCTACACTCAACATGAGATGACCACGACAAATTTTGGGTTTCAAGACCATCCACGGAATCTGAGCTAGAGAGGAATTTCGGGAAATTCCAGACCAATCGAATTCCAACAAAATAACTAGGAAACACCTACTTAACCATTAAACCTGATCATGATCAATCAATAAATTACACGGGAAATCCAAATATGACATGAAATAATCATTAAATGTATCACAAATCATAAACAAATCCAATTATCTCACGTTCCTTTATATTTCATCAAATTTCAGGAAAATATGTGGGACGGATTCCCGTGAAGAATGAGCCAAAGAGGAATTTCGAGAAATCAGAGAGACACTAGATTTCAAAGAAATC
Organism: Sequoia sempervirens; assembly: GCA_007258455.2. Classification (NCBI taxonomy): domain Eukaryota; kingdom Viridiplantae; phylum Streptophyta; class Pinopsida; order Cupressales; family Cupressaceae; genus Sequoia; species Sequoia sempervirens. The sequence continues at coordinate 359,146,806 of VDFB02353493.1, read as the reverse complement.
TGGGCTCGACAGAAATCCATGGATAAGGCAGAACTCCGAAACAATGCAGATTCTGGGAACGAAGGTTTCTACAAGAGTCAATCATCTCGCTGAGAAGTCTTGGCAACTTCCGGGAGGTCAGGCTGAAGGATGTCATCAGAAGAGTTTTCACCAAGACCTGGTAGTTTCAATGTAATGTCTCGCCGACCGGTGATATAGCAAATATACCGATATGACCAAAGGGTAGTCGAGGTAAGGTCTTGGTGAATCTTTTTGGTCTCACTGACTTTCAGGGTCCGAGCAAACACTTTAGCCAGACTAAGGTTTTCGATATGAGGTCTCAGCGAAGTTGCGGTGTCTTGCCGACCGGCAATAGGTTTTGAATTCTACCAGAGGTCTTGCTGACCGTGTAATGCTTCACCGACATGAAGGGAAGGTTTTGGTAAGAGTTGTGAGCTCGCCGAAAGGTTCCACCAAAGGATGGATGTCTCAGCGAAGCAGATGAATATCAGTATAACCAATGGAGCCCATTATGACCTCTTGCTGACTAGGGCTTGTCTTGCTAACGGTGATAGGTTTATCGGTGTGAGAAATGATATTGTCACGGTGATCAAATATTTAGTTAGGAAGGCTTCTCGGTGAAATACAGGGTGATTGATATGACATCTCCCCGACTTTGAAGGGTCACAACGAAGAAAATTAGGAAGGGACGGATTTTTGCAAAGAACGACGCCAAGTCATGATTTTACCCAAACACTAAATTAATCATGAATTTTGCAATTTAACTTAGGACAAGCTAGGGATGGACCTTTCATAGATTTTCTTTACATTCTAGGTCAATTTTAAGATGAAATAACCTGCCATGGCATTGCCCTAGGTTTCAAACCCAATTCATCCACCATTAGTGCACCAACAAGCTCAGAATTCAGTTGTTTCAATTGCTAAGTCGTCACTAGGGTTTACTAGTTACTCTTAGGCAAGATTCATCAAAATGCAGATAGACAAGTGAGCTCAAAACTCACGTAGGAGATGACAAATAACACAATACTAAACAACCCTAGCATGAAATGATCAAATATGTAGGAATTTGAATCCCACGGGCTCTCATAACATCAACGCGCCATTCATAATTCTCAATCAAAGGAAGGGAAATAAAAACATACCATTGTGACAGGGGAGTCGATCTCAGAAACAACAAATGCAAAGCCCAATGGCATCCACAAAAAATAGATGCAGGAATGGACAAGGAATCACCATTTAAATCCACAATTTGCAACCCAAATGTCCCAAATACGAAGTCAATCAATCGCAAGAAAGCACTCCCCAGCCCAAACAATGGAAAATAGTAAACACGATGGCACAAAAAATCCCAGAAATCAAGTTAAATACATCCCTCAAAGCATGTACGAAGCCATTAATGCAATTGATAGGATAGTCAGAAAACTTGTGAAGTGGACGATAGGGCGGAATCTGGGAAAATCCAGCCCACGCGGAAATCCACGAAGACCAAGAATCCCTAAACCATGGGGTCCAGCTGGAGTCCAAGCGGGATCTGGGAAAATCTGACCAGGGCAGAAAATCCTAAATCTGAGTAAAAACCCAAAATTTAATCTAGAACTTGGGATTTTGAATGAATAACCTGGGGAAAGGCAATCAAAATAAACATTAAATCACATGCCCAAATCAGACAAAACCTCAAAATAAAGGGCCAAGAAACCAAAACTAAAGTGAAAGAGGGTCCCTGCTTTCAGCGGGGCGTGTGTGCGAAAAACTGCACAACAAATGGTGAATTCTGCTGGGAAAATGCTCCAGAGCATTCGATGACGAACAAGAATCAAGAACCCAGAATCTTTGGTTTCAATCTCACCATCAAACAAACAAGTCAGAATGCAAAGATCTAAAGAATCAGAACCAAAGGATAGACCAAAACTTCCATAAACTAAAAATCCAAGTGTGTGCATATGAATTCATTTCCCTCCTTAAGCTACTGCAAGAACCAAGCTCAATCAAGTCAGGCTACGTAAGGATTCTAACTTCAAAAGCAACTTGGATAGGGCCTCACTGCCAGTCAGGTGTCCATAGCCCTAACGAGGTTATCGATGTGACTCTCTTGAACATAGCTCTACTGCCAGCCAGGCGTCCATAGCCCTGATAGAGATATTCAGGTACCCCTGATAAGTTGAATTTATTCTTTTGATATTCAATATTTCATTTTTCTTTCTTTTCATATTATTTATATGTCACTTTCATTTCAACCTGTGAACAATGAAGTTCACACTCAGGGCTGAAAATCATAGTGGCGCTGAAGCAGAAATAAGATTTTTCACTTGACAAAACTTTACAAGGATTCCTATAGTAACATCAGGATTCTTAAGATATATGAGAGGTATAATATTTCAGAGTACTTCAAATTCCAATCAAAGCCAATGATCAATCTTCTATAAATCTGACATTAAGACTGTTGGCAATAGTAAATATTTCAACCATCCTTTCAAGATGCAAGACTAAAGTCCACCAAGGAAATACTTAGAACAATTCCAGATAATGATATATTTTCCATGTAGGTGCAACACATCCAGGCAAAAACAGAGAAACCCACAAAGCAAGAGCAGAGCAAAACAAAACAAACCAAAAGTAAACCAGAAAGGAAAACCTAATCTAACTATATACAAGACAAGAGCTAAAAACAACTCAAGACTGAAAATAATGCTTCAAATACTGCCCATTGACAGGCAGTGGGATATCCTCTCTAGTGAGAGTTTTCAAATGGAAAGCATTATCTCCCAGAATTTCTGAAATCTGGTAAGGACCAAGCCAAAGTTTATCAAATTTTCTAGGGCTTCATCCCTCTTTTCTTCAAGGTGTAACAGTTCTGCAAGTCTAGCCTCACATTTATCTCCCTCCTCATAATAATTATTAATGAACTGAAGGGTAGGAATTTTCAATTGTATAGGAAACACAGGCTCTAATCCATAAACCAGGTGATAGGGTGGTATTCCTATGGAAGTCTTATGTCTGGTACGATCTGACCAAAGAGAAAATCTAAGTTGGGTATGCCAATCCTTCGGATTTCTTTCTAACAATTTACGAACAACAGTCAGGAGATTTTTGTTGGATGACTCTGCTAAACTATTACCCTGCGAGTAATAGTTGGATGCAAATTTAATTATAATCCCATGGTTGAAAGCCCAATTAGAAAATCTTAACGATGAAAATGCAGGACCATTATCACAAACTAAAGACATAGGACATCCAAAACGATTAATGATACCTGATTCGAGGAAGTTAATTACTACCTCTAAAGTACACTGCTTGCATGCAAGAGCTTGGGTCCATTGTGTAAAATAATCAGTAATGGTAAGGATATACCTATTTCCAGCAGAGGAGGGTGGATTGATTAGACCTATGAAGTCCATTCCCCATTGTGCAAAAGGTTTTACCTCAAAGACCGGCTAGAGTGGGAGTACAACATACTTCTCTCTGGTGGCTGCAGTTTGACACACATGACAAGTTCTGACATGGTGATGGGTATCTTTGAACAGTGTAGGCCAATAGTAACCCACTCTCAGAATCTGGTTCACTGTAGAAGGTGTTGATCCATGGCCCGTATCGTATTTGTCATGAAACTCCAACATCACTCTTTCAGATTCTGCCCTTCCTAGGCACCTCAAATAAACACCCTCATGATTTTTCTTGTATAGCACAACTCCTTTCAACATGAAATTGTCACTCTTTAAGCATAATGCCCTTCTTTTTACTGAATTGAGGTGATCAGGGCATCTCTGGGTCAGGAGATAATGAACAATATCATCATACCACTCTCTAGGAGAAACATCCTCTAAATTATAACTTTGAGCGGTAAGATCAGGGCCTGTCTCTGCCATTGTTTGTGTAAGCCCTTGCCCTCTTACCAACTTCATGGTTTGAATTTCCATATCATACTCTTGTAACATAGTTACCCACTTGGCTCTGCATTCCCCTATCTCATTCTGCATCAATAATAGCTTAATCACTGAATCAGGAACTATTGCAAAGATTTTGTTTCTGAGGATATAATGCCTAAATTTCTTTACAGCCCTGACTAAGGCATAGGCCTGCTTTTCCACACTTGGGTATCTCAATTCTGCATTCTTCAATGGTGCACTCATGAATGCTATGGGATGCTCATTTCCTTGATCTGACTTTTGAGTTAACATAGCAGCACAGGAATGATCAGAGGAAAACGAATATATATAGAATGGTTTAGCATAGTCCGGACTTACCAAAAAAGGAGCTTCAGCAATAGCCCTCTTTATTTCTACAAATGCTTCTTTTTTTTCTACATTCCATTCAACTTTGGCCTCCTACTTTAACATTGCGTTCAGTGGCTTAACTATTTCTGCGAACCCAGTGATGAATTTCCTCACAAAGTTGATCTTGCCAAAGAATGATTTCATTTCTTTTTTACTGGCAGGCTGTGGAATCTTAAGAATGGCTTCTATGCATTCTGGATCAATGGCAATTCCCTTATCAGAAAGAACATGTCCCAGCAATTTACCTTTTGCAACCCAAAAGATGCATTCCTTTGGGTTGAGAGATATCCCAAACTCTCTACATTTCTGAAAAGCTTTGCATAAATCTGAGATATGATCACCTCTCTTCTTGGAAAAGACAGATCATCCATATAAATGATTATGCACTTACCAATTATATCTTTAAAGCCAATGTCTATAGCTCGTTGGAATGTCGCTCCAGCATTAATTAAGCCAAAAGGCATCCTCCTATAGGTGAAAGTGCCCCACTTGGTGGTGAAAGTAGTCTTATTCCTATCCTCATACTGCACCATGACCTGGTTGTATCTCGAATAACCATCCAAGAAGGACATCATCTAAGATCCATTGACAATCTGGAGCACTTCAGCCAGTGATGGTATCAAATAATTATCTTTTTCTGATGCTCTGTTTAGGTTCCTGAAATCCACACATAGCCTGATTTCACCATTTTTCTTTCGTACTAGAACCAGGTTTGCAACCCAAGTGGAGTGTCTTACTGGAAATATTATTCTTGCAGACAACAATTTCTGCACTTCCTTCTATATTATGGGTTCTATTAAAGCATTGATGGGCCTTTACGTCTGTCTAAAAGGCTTTACTCCTAGATTGAGAGGAATAGTATGGGCTATGATTGATGTATCATAAGTCTTTAAGTCTTCATAACTCCAAGCTATTACATCTGGATATCCATGTAATGCATCAATAATTCCTTGTTTTTCTTCTAGAGTGCACACTTTGCCAATGAGAACATTTTTGACATTGTCCTGAGTTCCCATATTATATTTGTCACACTGTCCACTAATGGACTCTTTCCTGGTATCCCATTCCTAATCTCTGATCTTGTCCATATCAAAGATCCTCTCTAATTGTACCATTCCCCTAGGAATTGTGTTGGTCTTCAGGTTAATTACCCCTTCCAAATCCATCTCAGCTTCTTGAAGTTCAGTTTCGTCAATGATTTGAGAAGCGAAGACATCGATACTAGTAATAAAATCTAAGATATGCTTGTCATCTTCAAATACCTGGAAGTTGGTGATATTATCAGGCACTGATGGTATTGGGCTCAGCTCCATAGTAAAATTCTTTAGTCCCAAAAGAGATACAAGCTGCAAGGTACTTGCCGCTTGAGCAAGAGAATCAGCTGTCTGGTTCTTATTTCGTGGAATCAACTGAATGTTGAAGGCATCAAATCCTTCAATGAGGTCCCACACTCTGTGTCTATAGTTGGTCATTCTCCTGTCATGACAAGAGTATTGTCTCCTGATTTTCTTGACTACTAACTCAGAATCTCCAAAAACTTGCAAGATCTTAACCTTTTTCTTCAATGCCATTAACAACCCATGCACCAAGGCTTCATATTCTGCCACATTATTCGTACGATGAAATTGAAGTCTATGAGCAGCAAAAAATGTCTTACCTCTTGGACTAATTAGCTCGAAACCTTCCCCAACTCCATTCTTTGATTTGGACCCATCGAATATTAAAGTCCAACAATCAGCAACTGTAGAGTTCCCTACCCTTTCACTTATATTGTTACTGTTGGACGGCTTTTCAGGAGGCATCACTCTCTTCCCTTTAGGATCCTCTTGGACATTCAGGATATCAATTTTGACTGCGGGAGTGGGGTTGATACATTTCTATATTTGTTCCACTGCAACCTGGCATAAGCAATAGTCCAATTCCGAATGAGAAGCATTATGCACCCTGCACCAATTGGGCAAGAGTAACTCTCCAAATTTCATTCCTCTTCCCAACTAAACTTGATCTTCAATGCACTTTCGAATGAACTCTTGAAAATTATCTAGCAAACCAAGCTGACCATCTTCTAGGTCATTATCATTTTCATCTAGTTCGATTAGGACTTCAGTACCACTGGATTCTACTATAAGGTCAATAGGTACTGTGTGAAACATAAGAACTTCCTCCATATCTAGTTCTTCAAGAGGAGCAGCAAGCATATAGTTACCCATACTTACTTTTGATACCAAAATTTCAGTAGAGGTTTTCTAGTATTCTGTAATTATGTACTTCATTCTGGGTTCTCTTTCAATTCTGATCTGGTTTGGCACTCCCTTCCAAGGAAGCCACATATGGGAGTGATTAGTCGAGACATCCATTCAAGGCCCTGGTAAAGTCTCTTCCCAGGATTAGGCCATAGGCGTCAGGTATGTCAACCACTTGTATATTAATGACTTGCTAAATCCTAGGGTCAGAAGCAATCTGCATATGAATCATATTTAACTCTCCCACAACATTGACTTCAGTCCTATCCAATTGTGTGACTTTCTTCTGTGAGTTATCAGAAGTAATTCCCATAGCTTGACATACATCGAAAGCATAACATTGGTTGAGGCACTGAAATCCAACAAACAATTATGTAGATTCTTACCGAATATTCAAACAGAAATCAAGAAAGGAGGTGTGTCTGTCTTCCCTTGAAATAGGGTTAAGGGAGTATCTACTTGAGCAACTTGAGATTTGTCCCTTTCTTTCCCAATATCCCCAGGGGGCATATGGACTTGATTATGAGTTTGATTTTGTCTCCCTACTGACTGAGAACCAAATACTCTACTAACATCCTTGCTAACTGATTTATCTTGTGACATGAAATTTGCATTATAAGATCCTAAAACTACATTCCTAATGGATGGAACTCTTAATAACTCGAATGTGGATAGATTTACTTTTATTTTTTTGAGTTCTTCAGCAACATACGTGGCTAATTTTTCTTCATTTAAATCAATAGGATTCCCCCTTAGGTATTCCACCATCTTTTCCTTATTTGCATCAGCATTTCTTCCTTTTGGTACATCAACATGTCCTGGATCTTGAGATAAATATTGCTCAGACATAGGAGGTAGTGATAGATTATTCCTAGCATTAGGGTCTGGAGGCGTGTTGAAATTATTTGGTGGAATGGAAGTAGTAAAGGGGCCTCCAGCCTGTGGGCGCCTGTGTGGCAACTCCCTCAATTCATACTTTTTGACAGGTCTCTGGAAGGTCTGCACTTCTTCAATGTAAGCTTCCTCTTCATCTCTGGGACCATTATCATTCCTTGGATTCTCATCAAATAAATGTGTCATTTCATCCCCATTGCATACTTGGTCTGCCTCTTCCTTCAACTGGTCAGATTCTTCTTCGGGTACATTCTCCTCACTTTGCGGAAAAGGAGCATGGTTTAATACCAACACCGGTGAATCATAAGGGTTGGATGGTACTATTTCCTGACCGCTTGCATTGTTCTCCACTTCATACTGAAAGATCGAGGCCACCCTTTGGAATTCTTGACAGTCTAACTTGGAATGTTGACTAGTCTTGTGGAGCCTACACCACCCTAATAAAGCAGCCTTAGCTAGATATATACCGCTAGGGGGCCTCTCTTGATTCACTGGTTGACTGGCAGATTGATTGACAGGTTGACTAACTGGTTGATCCAATGGAGTGGTGACTCCTCCATTATTGGGTCATGTGTTCCAAGTCCTGTTTTGTCCTAATTGCTACCTTCCCTCGAACCCTTGTCTGCCACCCGGTCCTCTATCAAAGTTCTAACCCGAGGGTTGCCCTTTGTCATAGTTCTATCTTCTATCATTATTATACCCTTAGTCCTGGTTATATCCTCTATCGTTGTTGTATCCTCTATCACTATTATATCCTCGATCATGGCATTGCCCTCTATCAAAGTTTTGTCCTTTTGGATTCTCTCTGTTCTGATTAGACTGCATATTTCTCTGAACAACTTGCAACTGACTGTTCTGGTTCCTTAAGTAAGTCACCTCCATATTCAGCTTCTTTATTTGTTCAAACAATTCATCCAGTCTCTCCTTGTCAGGATTACTGTATGGAGGTTGATTCACATTATTCTGGGAATACCCTACTGCAGCATTGACATTTAGTGACTGGTTCAAGACTTTAGAATTTTGCAGGTATGAAGGATAACTGGCCTGAGGCTGGATATGTAGGGGTTGATTCACACTTTGCTGAGGGTAACTAATGGTGGATAACACTTGTCCCATAGGAGGTCCTGGGTGAGAGACCAGAGGTAACTGAGGTACTAGATTCATGATTGGAGTATGGTTTGCCAGAGCTTGGTTGAGAGCTGGAACTTGTCCAAGGTGAGCAATGGGTCCTAATGATGGTAGAGGCCCAGAAAAATGTTGTCTTAGATTAGTGCTAACTTTCACAACTTTTGCATATGCATCCAGTAGACTAGCAGGGGGGTTATTACTCCACTTCATCAAGGTAGTTGTCAAACTATCAAGTCCCTTATAATAAACTTCTAGAGCAGTGGGTTCATCTACAGTGTAAGGGGTCTATAATCTGGTATAAGCATGATGAAACCTATTGTTGAAAGATCCTATAGGCTCATTGACCTCCCTTTTCACATTAGTGAACTGATGGTAAAGCTCATTAGAGCTAATGGGGATTTGAAACTTCTGCAAAAAGGTAGCCTCTAGCTCAGTCCAATGGTGGATAGATCCAGCAGGCAAATGGTTGTACCAATAAAATGCATCTTCCCCTAATGAATAAGGAAAGAGTCTACAAGCTACATCCTCATGGTTTATCCCTCTATCCTTAAGGCCAGTCTAAAAGATCTCGATGTGTTCCTCAGCGGTTCTATTTGGATCATTGACATGGAATTTTGAACAAAACTGTTCAAGATTTTTGGGCATGACATTGTAAACAAAAAAAATTAATGGAGATGGGTTGGTTGCTAGGAAAGCCATTGGTGGAGTTGGGGGTGGTAATGGCTGATTTATGACTAGTCGAGGTTGTGGACTGGGAATGCCCTCAGACTCAGATGAACCTGATGAAGATGGGGATGATGGAGATGAGGGAGGTGGATGGGATGATGATGATTCTCCCCTTCTATTAGTCCTTCTTGACCTAGCAAGGTCTAGTAATTCCTAAAATTCCTCCTCTCTTGGAGCGGATCTTGTTCTTCTTCTGAGTCTCTCAGGAGAGATGGTGTTCAAAAATTGATCCAGCTTGCTTATTTAGGCCCTCCTTCTAGCACCAATCGTGTTGATGGTGTTTTCTACACAGCAACAACTTAGATAGAGTGTAATATCCTATCTCACTTGAAAGGTAAATCTCTATCAGCAAGCCTCAAGAGATAACCCCAAGGTCTCTAATGTCAGGTCTTGACAATGCATAAACAACTCAGTGATAAAATGTGACAATGCTAGTAATCACAATGGGACCTTACTACAAGAAAAATAGTGAATCAATTTTATCAGATCTAACAATCGGATGATGCTTCAATCTTAGATCCAACCCAATAATCAAAGAAAGAGCAAAAGATAATGGTTTCAAAGAAATTTCTAAATCTAATACTACTCCTAAGATTAACAATGAATATGACCAATATTCGAAATGGACCAATCCCTCAAAACCGATCTCTACTTGACCCAGATAAATCTGCAATCTTATAGAAACAGTGCAATCTTCTAAGGTGTTAGGATTTTCAAATCATGAGCATTCATTCAAATAGCCCTATTGCAGTTGAAATGAAAAAAATCCCCACAATCGAACCAAGCACAATGAATATAAAGTCCAGGCTAACTTTGCAAAGTAGCTAACAGTTAATTGGTTGCAAAAAGTATGGACTGAAGGATTGCTACAACATTCGAGTATCAAATCACAAACATTATTGAATCAAATCTAATCTAAATATTAACCTCCTCAAAGCAATTTTAAAGATAGAATAGCAAGAACCATGCAAGACAAGAGAATACAAGTATGGCACCAAATCACAATGTCATTATTTGCATTCGAATTATCCATTGTAGCAAGAATTCAAACTTTCTGTTACAATATTTGTTTGAGAGCAACTACTTGCTAACTTGCTCTACTTAACTCGCTTCTAACTATCTCTCCTCTATATCAATCTCTATATTCTAAATACATATATTCTAACTATTACAAATGAGGTGAAATGCCCAATATATAGAATCCCCCTACAAAACCCATTGGCCAAGCAAGAGCTTGCAACATTAATTGGTCACCATTGAACAACCAAGGGAAAGTCAAAATGGAATGAAGGAATGCATTAAATGTGCGAACAACACCCAGGTCGGCCCGGGATTCCCAATGCAGCTCAAACCAATGCATGGCGCGATAATGGCGAAGGACAAATCCTGGAGTAGTTGGGCATTAACTGCCATCCCCTTTGTCTCTATTCCGGTCCGGCCCTTCATGAACTCTCAAAAGCATCCCATCCAAGTCAGCTATTGGTGGCAGAGGAAAAACCCTAAGTCATCTTTCAATTGATGCAATCTCCTCCCTTGATTTCCTTACCAACCTATCCCAATCTACCTTATGTCATATATTTATCAATAATTGCAAGGTAGGTGGCTGCATCATCCAACTGGTGCTCAGAAATAGAACCATCATCAAGTGGTGCATAAACATCATGCCACCACTTCCTCAACTATTCCAAGCTCAAATACTTGGGTGTGATCTTCCTTCTTCCTGTCATAATTTCAAAGAAGGAAATGGAGCCATTATATACACCACTTAGGGTATCATCAATCTGCCTTCTTTGTTTGTAAATGTTCTTCAACACTTTTTTCCTGATCTGCAATGCCTCATACCACTCCCATGGTTCAGCAGCTCTGGAGGAAGGAAGAATCCCATCACTTACCAACCTATCCCGGGTGTACTCCATGACGGTTCTAGTTTTCTGCATAAGGAGATCCATATCTTCCTTATCTTGCACCAACATTTCCTTCAACCAATCAGTTGCCATGATAGCATCCTTTCCAATTGAAAAAATCTCCTTAATAGCTTCATCACCCTTCATTTTCACCCCTTTCAACCAATTCGTAGTGGCAACGGTGGAAGCTTTCATCCTTTCTAGCTCGATGATGGTCTCTTGAGGTAGAGGATTTGTAGCAGAAGAAGGGTTGATGGACTGCAGCAATTTCATTAAGTCTTCCAAGAATTTCCTGAGATTTTCATTTTCTTTCTTTAGTTCCTGCTTGGTCTTCATTTCCTTCCTAAATCTACCCACAACAATTGCACTAGATCCTTCATAATCTTCAATGTCCTGCTCGACTGATGTAGGTCCTAGATTGAAAGTCTGAATATTGTAATCCTTTCCAATCACATCATCTCTATTTTTATCTGGAGCAGGGGTGGCAATGTGAACAACTCTATCATGAGCATCATCCCTTTCAATCCTCAAGATCACCCTAGCCTTCTTCTTACCTTTGTCTTTCCCAATCTTGGCTAGTAGTGCATCCCAATTTGGTGGACTTGTTGGAGTTATGGGAAGACATTGAGAGGGGGGGGTGAATCAGTGTCAAAACTTTTTCAACTTCGACCAAGATTTTTCAGTCTAATTTCCTTTTCTTTCAACAATAGAGTAGAGTAATCACTTTTGAAAGCACAAAGATATGACAGCATTAACACAGTCTATTTGACAACTTATGAAAATATGATTTGAGTGAGATATCTTGCATTTGCCAAAACATAGCTCAAATTTGATCTCAATATTACTCTGATTAATGCATTCATGAATTGAATGTAATCATTCATAAACAGAATTGAGAAGAGTAGTAATCCCAACAGAGAACTGAAACAACAACATAGAAAAGCATAGAGCATACAGAAGAACAAAGAGACAAAAGCTTTTGCCGAGTGGAAAACCCTCCTAGGGTATAAAAACCACTCCTAAACTGCCTTACTGGCTTAATCTTCAAAACCACTGTTAACAATGCCTTATAGGCTAATTTCTGAGCACCAGCTCAAGGAGCACCAACCCCTCATTTAGAGACACCAATCTCAAGGAGTACCAACCACTTACTTAGATTTCAGAATTACAATCATAATATCAGAGGATCTCTCTGTTTTTAGTTAAGCACATATTTATTTGTTTTCTCATCTATAGAAAACCTTAAGGACAATATCCTAGAATTACAATCACCAACCTTTTATGTTTTCAACATAGATTTATATATATACATTTCAAGTATTTCTGTTATCAAGAAATCTTCAACAAGCATTTTTCATAAGATTCTGAAACTCTCTTGCTATTATTAGAATATGAAGTTGATTCATAATGAACTGTAGATGATGGTAAAAATTAGAGTAACGCCTATCCATAGAGCTTTAACTTCTGCGCTAAGTCAGGAGATTTCAAATTGTAACTGAAATATTTTCATCAAAGCCATGGCTACCCACTAACAAAAAAACATAACCTTTAAAATCTCAAAGAATATCTTGCCATAGATTCGATACCAACCAAAGATGTCTACATGCAACTATACTTAGAAAAATCCATGTTGGCCACAGTGTATGAGTCTTCAAAAAAATCATTCACAGAGACAACAGTCACCACGTGTTCTTTGTGATTTGCTAAGACCTTATGCGAGCTGCATTTCTTTTTCCTTAATTGCTTTCGCTGTGACCCAGTGAAGTCGGGAAGACCTCTCACATATCACATTAAGTTTCACCGAAAGCCCTTTTGCCTCTTATGTGTCGCTATGACATTCACCAATTATGCCAAAGGAAACTCAATTGTTAAACATACTTTGGTTCCTTCTATTTCGCTGTGACCCTTCGTTATCGGGAAGACCTTATAGAGAATTCACTTTGTTTTTCCAAATAGCCCCGAGCTCACAATAAATCGCCAAGACATTAATGTTCTCACACTGACATAAACCTTTTTTCTTAAGTGCTTCGCTATAACATTATCATATTGGGGAGACCTCCTGTAGAATGCTTGAGTCATACCGAAAGCCCACTTGATACACATTGGTCACCAAGACACATGGTTTTTCTTGTCGACGAGTTCATCTGTCCTATATATGTCACTGTAACTCCAAAATATTGGGGAGATATCTTGTAGATCATTTTAGTCATACCAAAACACCCTGAATTCACTCCTATTTGCCGAGACTTCCAGAAAGTCCTGCCGAAGGAAATTGTCCAATGGCAGTCGGTGTGACATTGTGTCTTTGGTGAGACTACATACCGAAAACAACACTCCTGTCGATAGACTTCCACATGCATTAGTCGGGGAGACAAATCAGTTTTTTTATGTCGACAAGGAGCCTTTTGTTTTCCATCGGTGAGACCGAGATCACTCGCTGAGACCTCATACCGAAAAACTTTAACTCTTACTGATAAGCCTTTTGTGCCAAGTCGGTAAGACACCACGAGATCGCCATGACATTTCATCAAAGCTATAACTCTCACCGATGAGATCTTTCCTTGCACGGTCGGTGAGACAATATGAATCGCTAAGACCTCAGCCTGATGGAAAAACTCATGCTGATATGCTTATTCAAATGCAGATCAATAACACATGACATATTCGATGAAACATTACACCGAAGACGATTTCCTTTGCCGATATGCCCATTCTGAAGCGGGTTGGGGAGACAATGAAATCGATAAGACCTTATCCCGACGGTATAACATATGCCGATAGAGAACACTTTTTGTTGCCGAAACAAAAGAGAATCTCATGCCGATAGATGCTTGGAGATGGATTTGGATCGCTGTGACATAAAATAAGTCTTGTCGATATGAACTTTCTTTTGCCGGTCGCCAAGACACAAAGCACTCGATGAAACAACATGTCGATAGGGTTTACTTACACCGATGTACCACCTCATGTATTAGTCGGCGAGACCCAAATCATTCGGTAAGACCTCTCAATAGTGAACAAACTTCATGCCGATAGACTTTTCTTCTATCGCTAAGACCATGATCAATGTCACACCGAAAGTTTCCTGTATGTAAAATCAAATCGTTATGACATCAGAAATGTCTTGCCGAAAGGCAACATAGACATTTCAAAATGGATCAGGGAGACCCTACCATTCTCATGCCGATAAATGTAAGCCCAAAAGAGAAATAACCAATACCATTAGACAAAAGTGTATCAAGATAAAGCATGAGAAACCAATCTGAAACTGTCAACAAGTAGAATCAACTGAAAGGGATTTTGCAATCAAGGAAAAACCAAATGATCACAACTAAGATCCAACAGGACTATCTTCCACAACAACTTGTTTTCTCTTTATCTCTTTGTCCAACCAACCAGGGATAGTTGATTTGAATTGCACCTCAACCTATTTTCCCTCTTCTTGTTGACCTTTAGGTGCTTTCTCACTCAAATTTCATTTATCAGGAGTCTCATCCTTCTTACTTTCCTTTTCTTCGGCATGATCATCTTCATGTATAAGCAGGGGAACCTTCACTGTTTCCTCTTCTCTTGGAGGGGCTTCTTCGGTTCCAACAGGGGAATCTGCATATGCAACCATAGGGGATTGCATTATCTTTTCAATTTTTGCCTCTGCACTATGGAGATCGCCCTCATGAAACTCCTCCCCCTCAGTATCTAGATGATCCTCAACATCCTCTAACTCACTAGGCTTGCCTTGAGCTCCATGAGGAAGGCACATCATCATGCCGCTCCTTATGAGAAACCACCAGAGGGAGATCAACCTTGAGCACACTGCCCGTGGGAGAAGGAGTCCTAGACCTCCTCATATACAACTCGACCTTCTCCTCTGAACTTTCAACATTTACCACTGGTGGGGCAACCTCGTCCTCTCCTACCTTGGAGCTTGCTTTGTTTGAAAATTTTATGATTCTTCTCCTCTTGGGCACCGACAAATCAACTTCAGGACCCTAATTTTCAGTTCCTTTCTGCTCAGACTTCATAGTCCTCATCCTCTTCTTGGCCTTTGGCTTTCTCTATTTTTTTGCTTCCTGGGCCTCTGTTTCTTGAACTCGTTTAATCTTGATTTTGCAAGGAGAATCCAGCTTACCCTTGCCCTTAGGATCCTGTTCGGTAGATTCTTCAGAGGTGGAGTAGGGATCCAAATCTCCCATTAGAGCATAGGTGCATTGTACACCATTATTTTCTGGCTCCCATAGCTTATGCCTTAGCCACATCCTAGTAAATTTGAGAACTGGATCCACTAGTTGTTTCAATTCCATTTTTTCCTCCTCTAACCAATCGACATCACCAATTGGTCTATCTTTTATGGCCTCAGAAGCACGATCCTGTATCAAGTTCCCATCATCCTCCAATTGATCAGGAACTGCCTTTACATTATACAATCGAACTGACTCAACTGGAAGCCAGGATAATTTATTCTTCCTGACCTCAAATTCATCACTGCAATTGGCCCAGTAGTCCTCCAAATTCACCTTATGGCTATACTCTGTGTTGGCCTTCTTTTGAGCTTCTCCTGTAATATCAAATCTGAGCCTCTTGGAGTGGAAAGACAAGCCAAGGGTACTCATTTCTTCCTCTGAAGCTTGGGCAGAATCAATGGAAGGACAAACCTCTCCAGTGCCAATCCTTAGTGGGAAATCCCCACCAAAACCAGTTTTATGCTTGTCTTTCTTGATAATGGCATCGAAGTCACAGATTTTCCTAGTCACTTCCAGCAATATAATGTGATTAGTAGGGTACCTTGGAAGTTTGTATGGAGCTCTCTGGCATCCATCAATCTGAATGTAGGAGAAAGTCGAGAATTGAATAAACCATGCCCCATATTTCTTGATGAGTTCCTTAGCCTGGTCTGAAATCCTGACATGCTCTACTTCCTGAAGCATTCTAGTGATATACATGGTAAATGCATCATTTTCCCTCCTATAGTTTGAACCTCCCAAATTCAATTAAGGGTAAACTTCGTAGATAATATCCTGTCCGGAAATTCCCTTTGTATACAATCCCTTGTAGGGATGGAATCTTGCAAGTGCATAGACTAGATATGAAGTCATTGTGAAAGTCTTGGTTTGCAACACATTGTACAACTACTTGTGAATTACTTGGCTAATGACTCCTGCCCAATGGTAGTTAATTTTCTCCTACTCCATCCTAACAATCACATGGCACATCCAATTCTCAAACATACCAGCATTCTTCAATCCCACTACCCTGCTAAGAAACGTGATGGCATCATAGTACTCCTTGAATTTTGCTATGAATAGCTGCTTGGGCAATTTGGAATAGTGAGACTTGGGCTTCTCCAACCAAGAATTAATAAGCTGTTGTGATTTCATAGTTTGTTCATTATAGAATTCCTAAGCTACCTCAATGGTGAATCCCACCACATGAGACCTATCTGGCATATCAAATGTCTGGGCAATTGAGAAAGGGTTGAGATTTGCAACAACTCTCCCTTGAGGACCAATAATCCTCTGTGTATCACTGTCATAGTGCCTTGCACACTCTAGGACCAGCTCATAATACTACACCATGGAAGGAAAACCAACAACATTTGTCAAGCATGATTCCATCATTCTTCTAGTCACCAAGGGAAGATCTTCAGCTGACATTCTTTCTTTAAACTCTTCATAATCCCAGAGGCCAATATTTGTATAAGTCACTTCTGACTAGACTAATGTGATTTTACTCTAAGGGACCTTACTCTTAATGTCCATTTTAATCCTCTCTGCATCATACATTGAGGACCCAGTTGCTGCCTTGCCAGATTCAGCCTGCACTCAACATGGAAATCATAGTAAAAACCACAAGAAAGGGAAGGTTAATCCATCAAAACACCGTTAGAATGAATCTCATATAGCCAAGGTGTTATTAAATTTCATATGAGATGACCATAGCAAATTTTGGTTTCAAGACCATCTACAGAATCTGAGCCAGAGATGAATTTTGGGAAATTCCAGACTGATTGGATTCCAACGGAATAACCAGGAAACACCTACTTAACCATTAAACCTGATCATGATCAATCAATAAATTACATGGGAAATCCAAATATGACATGAAATAATCATTAAATGTATCACAAATCATAAACAAATCCAATTATCTCACGTTCCTTTATATTTCATCAAATTTCGGGAAAATCCGTGAGGGACAGATTCCCGCGAAGAACGAGCCAAAGAGGAATTTTGGGAAATTAGAGAGATGCTGGATTTCGGAGATATCTGGGCTCAACGAAAACCCATGGATAACGCAGAACTCCAAACCAATACAGTTTCCGGGAATGAAGCTTTTGGCAAGAGTTAGTCATCTCACTGAGAAGTCTTGGTGAGTTCTGAGAGGTCACGTCGAAGGATGTCATCGAAAGAGGTTTTGACAAGACCTGGTGGTTTCGGTGTAACGTCTCGCCAACCAGCGATATAGCAAATATACCGATATGACCAAAGGGTAGTCGAGGTAAGGTCCTAGTGAATGTTTTTGGTCTCACCGACTTTCGGGGTCCAAGCAAACACTTCAACCAGACTAAAGTTTTCGATATGAGGTCTCAGCGAAGTTGTGGTGTCCTGCCGACCGGCGATAGGTTTTGAATTTGGCCAGAGGTCCTGCCGACCACGTAATGCTTCGCCGACATGAAGGGAAGGTTTCGGCAAGAGTTGTGAGCTCGCCGAAAGGTTCCACCAAAGGATGGATGTCTCAAAGAAGCAAATGAATATCGGTATAACCAATGGAGCCCGTTATGACCTCTTACCAACTAGGGCTTGTCTTTCTGACAGTGATAGGTTTATCAGTGTGAAAAAGGATACTGTCACAACGATCAAATATGAACTTAGGAAGGCTTCTCGGTGAAATATAGGGTGATCGATATGACATCTCCCCGACTTTGAAGGGTAACAGCGAAGAAAATTCGGAAGGGACATATTTCCGCGAAGAACGACGCCAAGTCATGATTTTACCCAAACACCAAATCAATCATGAATTTTGGAATTTAACAAAGGACAAGCCAGGGATGGACCTTTCATAGATTTTATTTACATTCTAGGTCAATTTTAAGATGAAATAACCTGACATGGCATTGCCCTAGGTTTCAAACCTTATTCATCTGCCATTAGTGCACCAGCAAGCTCAAAATTTAGTTGTTTCAACTGCTAAGTCATCACTAGGGTTTACTAATTACTCTTAGGCAAGATTCATCAAAATGCAGATAGACAAATGAGCTCAAAACTCACCTAGGAGATGAGAAATAACGCAATACTGAACAACCCTAGCATGAAATGATCAAATACGTAGGAATTTGAATCCCATGGGCTCTCATAACATCAACGTGCCATTCATAATTCTCAATCAAAGGTAGGGCAATAAAAACATACCATTGTGATAGGGGAGTCGATCTCAGAAATAGAAAATGTGAAGCCCAATGGCGTCGATGAAGAACAGATGCAGGAATGCACAAGGAATCGCCACTTAAATCCACAATTCGCAACCCAAATGTCCCAAATACAAAGTCAATCAATCGCAAGAAAGCACTCCCTAGCCCAAACAATGGAAAATAGTAAACACAATGGCACAAAAGATCCCAGAAATCAAGTTAAATACATCCCTCAAAGCATGCACGAAGCCATTAATGCAATCGATAGGACAGTCAGAAAACCCGGGAAGCCGACGATAGGGTAGAATCCAGGAAAATCCAGCCCACACGGAAATCCAAAAAGACCAAGAATCCCTGAACCATGGGGTCTAGCCGGAGTCCAAGTGGGATCCGGGAAAATCCGACCAAGGCAAAAAATCCTGAATCCAAGTAAAAACCCAAAATTTAATCCAGATCTTAGGATTTTCAATGAATAACCTGGGGAAACAGTTAGGCAATCAAAACAAACATTAAAGCACATGCCCAAATCAGACAAAACCTCAAAAGAAAGGGCTAAGAAACCAAAACCGAAGTGAAAGAGGGTCCCTGCTTTTAGTGGGGCATGTGTGCGAAAAACTGCACAACACGGTGTACCTTGCAAAAGCGACTTAGTTTGGAATTTAACCCTAAACTCCAAACTACGTCGTGGCATCGCTACTCATGATGGTGGCACAATTTGATGCCGAGGGATGCTATTTCAAAATTCTAGTGGTGCTATATATCACCGCTCCTTGAGACCTAGATTCCTAATGCATTAAATGAGCACAAAAATCAAAAACAAGCTCGGGTCAAGTTGACTCACTAGTGGTCCAATGCCAGGAAGTCTCTGATGCATCTGTACCCTGTCAGAAATGTGCATGGGAAGTAGTTGTTGCACCATCTCTCCAGAAGGTTAGAGCTCAAAGTTGCAAAAATTCTAAAGGCTGAAAGTGAAAATGAATTGGAAGTGGCCCCCAAGGCCTATTTAAGCCTAAAAATTAGGGTTTTTTGACCCCATTTGGCCATCCAGGAAGGGTCTAGGTCCATTGAACTCATTTTTTCCCAATCGAGGGATTTTTTGTACCATCTCTTGTGTCTTATCTCTCTTTGTTTGACCTCCTGTAGCCTTTTTGGACCCATCAGGCACCTTGTCCTCTTTTTTCACGAGATCACCCAAAATTTAGAATTTTCATTTGATCTCTCAAGGGGGCAGTATATTGGCATGTCTTCTCTCACCAGGGCATCAGTGGGGCAAGTTTTGAAATCAATTTTTTTTTGGCTTTTGATCAAGACAGTTTATTCTTTGAATCAACATAGCAAGTGCACTGCTTCAAAGAGGGGCAAATGTAGACACGTAAAATGTACTGATTGACATTACACACTTGATCCCGATTACTAACACCGTTTCATCCTAAATCATCCCTCAGTCTAACCATTTAATCGAATACCCTTATTTGATTAAACTCATCACTTTTCATCCCTTGATTAAATAAATAATCATTTATCTGATTAAGTCATTATTTCTCGTTAATTAAATCAATCAATCTAATCTAATTATCCCTAGCTCTTTATTTAATTAAATTAATCAATTTTATTTAATTAATTTATAAAGTCATATCTATTAAATTAAATAAATGAAACCTTATTTGATTTAATCTAACCAATCATCCCCTTTAGTTAAATAAAACAAAATATTTATTTAACTATCTCTAAAAACACATTCTTCTCATCTTTGATTTAAATCAACCCATAAATCTAAGTCAAATTTTTTCACATCTAATCTCATTGAATCAATTAACCCTTGATTAATTTAATTCTAATCCATGTTCCATCCTGTAGCTTTTTCCACTTGCACATGAAAATAGATTTAATTCATTTATTAAATCCCTATTTTCTCTCAACATGGCATAATAGGGGAATATTCTTCCAAATTTGAAATCTTTCCAAGTGGACTTTGTCCTTCCAACAAGACATTTATTTCATCTTTGCATTGAGCCAAGTGGCATTTAAGACATTCCTTTTTCCCTCTTACATGTCATTTCATTATTTTCAAATTCCACCTAATTGCATTTATGGGCACATTCATCAAAATGTGCACATCCCTCATCCATTCTCATCTTGACAAGTAGCACTTGACCATTGGTTAAAAGTTAGTCCCACATTGCTTCATTTTGGGCATTTCTCCATCTTGTGTTTCCATAAATAAGAGGTTTCTTTCCTCATTTCATCATCCAAAATTTGAGCAAACTTACTATACTCAAATTCATACTCAAGCATAGCAATTCTCATCCATTTCATCAAGGCATAGCTAGGTTAGTGGAGGTTTTCTCCATGGAGTTGATTTGAAGCAATCACCAAGTGGATCAATCATCACTAAATCATCAAGAGCTTGCATAGGAGTTGGGAAAGGGCCAATTTCCACATCAAATTGGCAACAACTCCCCCATAAGATCAAGAGTTTGCATGTTTTTAATAGGATTTAGTCTATTCCCTTGCTTTTTATTATGTTCTTGCTTTTATTCCTATTTTGAGCATTGCTAATGGATTTTATGGGGAACTTTGATCTTGGCTTGCATTTGAATCTTCCAATGTGTTTGTTTGTTGTCTCTTATAGGTACTAGTATCTTGGTTCTACAAATATATATGAGATATACCTTCTTCGATTCGGCTCATTATGTTTTTATGTGATGATTATGGATGATAATGTATGATGATGTATGTTTTTGTACTTTTTCTGATGTATGCATATGACATGGATGGATGGATCATATATTATTTAATATGATGTTTTATCATGGATGATCAATATTTTGTTTGTGTGATGTTGATATATGATGGATGTATGCCTTATACATGATACATGATGTTTTGTTGCTTTATTATCCTCATGATATTTATTGATGAAATTGTGGATGCAGGATGGGTATGGTACTAATGATATTATGATGCAAGATGTATTATAGTTAGAAGAAATATTTGATGATGGATAGAAATTTGATGTTTGTTAGTTGTTGATGTGTTGCTTTCGCTTTGCTTAGAGGCTTCATAGTTTGAACAATCATGTTTGATGTAGAAAAAAGATATGATGCCCCAGGGTATTAATGACCAAGGTGACTTTGTATCCATTGTGTGGACTTTGACTCTGCATGCAAAGAATATTCTTGCTCATACCAGACATACAAAAACTTTTTTTTAAGTATATGGTTTGGTTATGTTAAAACTTGTTAGACTAGTAACACAAGAGGTGTTAAGCACCTAATATTCCACCGCTTCATGAAATGCTTCAAAATAACTTTCGTTCTCTCAATAAAGAAAATATTCACCATGGTAGTATTATAAAATATCTTACAAATAACAAATAAAAATGACGCTCAATTGCTCCCATTCCTTCTCTAAATCTTGATGGAAATCCTCAAGAGATCTTGGGAATGAGTCAATAAAATAGATCATAAAAATAAGACTACAAAAGGATTAAAACAAAGTTGCGGTATCATTTGCTATATCTATTTGAGGTTTCAGGACTATTATCCATTGTTGATTATGTCTATCCTAGGAATGAATTTGTTAAGCAATATCTTAGGATGTTGGTGAACTGTCAAAAGATAGGTAGGCAGTACTTTGGCATTATTTTCTTCTATTTTGCAATCAAATCTTTGTGATTGTTTTGCTTGAAAGTTCTAGCTTCTTGTTGTTTTCTCTATTTGTTTGTTTTTTTGTTTTGTTTTTTCAAAGAGTGAGTGTGACAATTTGTTTTATTATGGGTGAAAAGTTTATTGTGGATTGGTGATGATGGGGTTATGTATTTATTATTTTCTAAGTTTTATGATGTTGTTTTTGTTCTTTCCAAGGGAATAACCTAGGGCCTCAGGGACTCAACAAAGATAAGCCTTTCCTATGTTGTACATACAAAGGCTCGTAGTTCACTTCATTTTTTAATGTTTTTGATCTTTTTGTTTTGTGAATGTTTTTAGATTTTGTTGTTTTTTGACTATTTTTGGATTTTGAATTTTTTGACTAAGCTAAAATAAATCATGATAGAAACCTAAGAGGAATGACCTATAGCCTTGGGGGTTGTTAAGCCTTTCCTATGTGGTACACGTAGAGACCACATAGTTTGACTAGTTGAATCAAAGCATAAACTTGTTTACTTGAGATTTCAAACAACATTGTTAACCTAGTTTGATATTCGACTTCTGTTTCTAGAGGATATGTTGTGGGAAATCTACTTGAACTAGCTATGAGGTTCAAGAAAATGTTGATATCTTAGAATATTTGAGTGAAGGAATAATCCAACGATGTTTTATTTTTATGGTTTTCAAATGTTTTTGATTTTGTTGTTTTTTAGATGTTTTTTTTTTAAATTTATTTACCATGATAGGATACACAAGGATCTAATCCATGAATAGCTTTGGGAAGTTTCCCCCAGTTGGAGACAAGAATACTTTCCTCAATTAGTACCAAGCCATGGTTGAATACATGTTTTATTCTGGAATGAATGGGTGAGTGTCACAGATAGTATTGAAAGATAATGATGCAAGTCTTATTCAACATAGCGCTGATTTACCAGGTTTTCACTATGGTACTCTAAGGTGTTTTATGTGTAGAAATTCTTGAGGTGGATGTGTTCAGTGGTTCAAATAAAGGTTCTCCTTTAGGAGTAGCCGATTGGTAATCCCCAAAACCATAGGTTGCTATGATGATAAATGGGCCTAACTAGTTCGGTCCAAATTTTCCTTTGCCATCCTGGTTTAGTTGTACCCTCTGGTTCTCTTTGAGGACTAGATTAGCAACTTGAAAGTTCATGTCCTTGATATTTTTGTCATAGCTTCATTTGAGTCGATTCTGATAAACTTGAAGATGGTTTAGCGCACTCAAACACCTTTCATCTAGGAGCTCCAATTCATTTAGCTTGGATACCTGGTATTCTTCATTATTGACCATGTATTTTAAAGAGATTCACAATGATGAGATTTTGACCTTGATAGGTATGACAACTTCTGATCCATAAACCAAGGAAAATGGTCTGGTACCTATAGGCGTTCAGATGTTGGTTCAATAAGCACAGAGGGTTGGGTTTAGTTGTAAAATCCAATCATGGCTAACTTCATTAATGATATTTTAAAGTATTTTTTATATGGTTTTATTAGATGCTTTAGCCTGGCTATTTCCTTGGGGGTAATAGGGTGTGGAAAATCTATGTTGGATAGAAAATTGGGAGCACAATTCTTGGACGTCTTGATTTTTGAATGGGGTTCCATTGTTTGTTATTATCATTTGGGAATTCCATACCTACAAATTAGATAATTCAAAATGAATTTTGATATTAGTTTTCCAGTGATGTAGGTTAATGGAATTTCCTCTGTTCATTTGGTGAAATACTCTCTTATTTTGATAATAAACTTGTGCCCATTAGACAAAGCTGGAAAAATCTTACCTACCAGGTCTAATCCCCATTGTGAGAAAGGTCATGGTGTTGTGATGGGTCCCAACTCCTGTGTTGGTGCATGAACAAGGTCACTATGCTACTGGAAAATTAATGATATTTTCAAGAATATATGCATTCATGTTCCATGGAGGGCCAATAATACCCTATTTTGAGCAGTTTCTAGACTAGGTTAGGTTCACTAGAGTGGGACCCACAAATACCTGTGTGTGCCTCTTGTAATGCCATTTGTGCTTCTTTTGTGTTAAGACACTATATTAACATACCATTTAGACTATGAGAGTATAGGGTATCTCCTAGGACTGTAAAGCGGGAAGTTCTACAAGTGAAGGTTTTATTTTGAGTGGTCACTAGGTCAAGTGGTATGATACCATGCTGGATGTAGTCAAATGTATCTTGGTACAATGGGGAGTTAGGACCAAAAAAACCACATACCAGTTTTGATTCTGGGATGTCGAATGCTAGTACGAGTAGTTGTTCCACGAGGAACTCATACTTAGGAACATTCTATGGAATATCAAGAAGTGAGCCTATTGTTGATTCAAGGAACTTGTTCAAAGGTTATGGTGATAAAATATTTCTTGAAGCTATACACCATCCTTTTATGTGGCATCAATTTGTCATCTTTTTTCTTGTACTCACCATTCACCTATTTGATCATTAGCTGAGAGTCTTTGAAGACATGTAGCTCTTTTATTCTCCATTCAATAGCCATTTTGAGCCCTGTGATTAAAGCTTCATACTATAAAATATATTTTGAGCATGGGAAAGCGATCCTATATGCCTTGGGTATACTATCTCCCTATGGTGTGAGAAATAGAACACCTGCTTCAGAGCCATGTTGAGTGTGGGACCTATCAAAGTATAGAGTCCAATGGCCTATCTATTCTATCATCAGGATACTTTCATCTAAAAAGTCCACTATAAGAGGCTTGTGATAATCTATGGGATCTTTGACTAGTTAGACTGTTATGATTTATCCCTTGATGGCTCTTCTATCCACATACTCTATATAAAATTTACTCAAGATCATCACCCATTTGGAAATTTGGCCTGTTAGGGCTACCTTTGCTAGTAGATACTTTAGTGGGTCTACTTTTGAAATCAACTTTACTTTCCTGTTTAAGATGTAGCATCTCAACTTTTGTGTCACAAATACGACATGCATACATGCTCTTTCTATGAGTGATTAGTTCAGTTCATAACCCACTAGTGTTTGGCTAATGTAGTAGACCGCTCTTTCTTTGTTATCATCATCTAGCTGGGCTAGGAGAGCTCCAAATGTTTTTTGTGTTGTAGATACATAGAGTACCATTTCCTTGTCTGGAATAGGTAGCATGAGCACTGTAGGAGTAAGTAGGAACTCCTTGACTTGTTGGAATGCTTGGTCACATATCCCATCCCACTTGAAGGTGATGTCCTTGTGTAGGAGATGAGTGAAAGGGTGACATTTGTATGCCAATTGTGTGATAAATCACACGATGAATTGCAGCTTCCCTTGTAGACTCCTTAGTTGTTTCAATGTCTTTGGTGGAGGAATCTCTATTATAGCTTTTACCTTTGTAGGATCCACTTCAATCCCCCTTCTTGACACTATGTACCCTAACAGTTTTTTGGATGTTACCCCAAACACACACTTATTATGGTTGAGTCTCAAATTATATTGTTCAAGCTGATCAAACACCTTTGCGAGATTGGTCAAGTGATCTCCCCTTTTGATGTACTTTTCTAGAATTTCATCCACATATTCTTCCATGATTTTATGTAGCATATCATGGAAGATGGTCATCATTTCTCTTTGATATGTCACTCCCACATTCTTTAGACCAAAGGGCATTACATTCTAGTAGAATTTTCCCCAAGCACAAGTAGATGTTGTTTTGAGTTGATCATCTAGAGAGATTTTTATCTGGTTATATCTTGAGAAACCATCCATTAAGGATAACACCTCATGTCTTTCCATTAGATCCATGATCATGTATATTCTTGGAAGGAGGAAGTCATTCTCTAGTAGGATTTGTTTAGGTCCCTAAAGTCTGTGTAGATCCTTATGCCCCCAATAGGCTTTGACACTAGTACTAGATTTGATATCCATTCCAGATAATCAATGGGTCTAATGAAACCCACATCTAGTATCTCTTTTAGTTCTACCTTTACCAATAATGCTATTTGAGGATGCATTTTTTTGAGTTTTTTCTTGATAGGCTTTTCTCCAAGGGAGATAGCCAAATGGTGTACCACTAGTTTTAGATCTAGTCCAAGCATATTTGCACAGGTCCATGCAAATTTTACTTTCTTGTCATTTATGAATGTTGTGAAGTTTTATTTCTCTTTAGAATCAAGTGATGTTGCATGGTATGTTATCTTTGGGTCCTCTATTGTGACAACATTTATGGACTTTGCCTCTTCTACTAGGAGTGTTAATCTTTCTTGATATTTTGATAATATGGGGAGATTGAACCCTCCATCCTCATGTTCCTCAGGGGGGTTTTCACCATTGGATGTGTCCTTTATTTTCTTCTTTTCTAGATCCGATAGAGCCACATTGTGGTTTTCTTTAGGGGATCAATTTTTTTATTTTTATGTTTTCTCTTTCATTTTTGTGACTAGAAGATTCAATCTTTCCACTGAAGTATGCATCTTGTTCAAGTTCCATGATGAACCCAACTTTCTTATCTCCTACTGGTATGTCTTTTCGAAGTCCCATGAACTCTATGATTTCCCCATCATTCTGGAATTGATCCAGAATAGGTGTATGTTGTTGTTGGTTGCAATCTATCAATTATGGGTAGCAAAGTGGTAGGCTATCATTATTATCCATAAAACTTATGGAGGTTGTTGAAATGGTTAGTATGGATTTGATATCTTTTTCCCATTGAGTGTCCAGGTCATCATTACTAGAAGTGGGGGAGCCATATCCAGTGAAAAATGAAGGCGAATCCCATTCGTATTTGTTAGAGTCTATTTTGGAATAGTAATAGACATTGGGAAGGGTTTTGATGATCTGGAGAGGGAACCTATCAATGCTAAATTTTTCAAATAATTCTTCGACAGGTAAATCATTTTCCATGATGTGGTAGATATTCGGTGTCTTAACGCTAGCAAAATTTTCTTGTTTCTTAAAAGAGGTTCATCTAGTTTTTGGAGTAACCACATATTTTGGCTTATAACCTAGTCCCATATTTTTCCTTCTCTTTCCCACTATGATGGGCTCCCATCGGCCTTGTTTTTGTATCCCAAGGCCACCTGTTCCTTGATATCCCATTTGTTTAGCTAATTGATAACCTCTATTGCTAGGATCAATTAGAATGGATTGTGGCTTTTCTAGTTCTTTTTGGTCCTCTTTGTAAATCATGGATGAGAAGTCCTCTTTCAATATTTCTTCATCCTTCATGTCCCCCCACTTGGTGAAGATTGTGGGTTTGGCTATCATTTGCACTATCTGAGCATGCTTGATCTCTTTTAGACCTCCATAGACTTTTGGTGTTGGTGGAAACATGCCAATGTAGAATGCTTGGTTGAAGTGGTAGTTTCCATTACCCCTATCCAATACTTGAACCTTTGTTTCCATATTTGGTTGGTCACTTGATGTGGTCCTGATTAAGTTTGATGGTAGTGTGGAAGGGTGAACATATCAGAATGAGTGGGAGGCTATGTCATTGCTAGGTATGCATTGGATCTTATTATACTTATCCTCCAACTTTGCTAAAAAATGGAAGGGTTTAAGATCAACATATAATATCACCTCTTTTCCTTCATGGGAAAACTTTAGGCATTGGTGAAAGGTTGAAGGTATTTCTTATAATGCATGGATCTAAGGGCATCCTAGGAGGAGGTTATATGGAAACTCAAGGTCAAGTATTGGACATGTAGATTTTGTAATGGCTAGTCCTATCTATATTGGTAGCATGATTGTCTCTTTTGAATTCCTTTCAAGGTCATCATAGCCCCTTATGTTAATGCTCTTTCCTTTGTCTGTCACATCATCAAAATACCCCAACTATTTGACAAATTTTAAGGTAAATATGTTTCGATCTGTACCATTATCTATCAATACCTGCTTGACCATGTTCTTGTGGACACCAACCTCTATGTAGAGGGCTTGGTTGTGGAATGTCCTTTGTGGAAGATCTTTCTCAGAAAAGACTAAATGATTGTTGGCTGTGATTTTTCCAACCATGGATTGGAACTAATTAGGACCGAGGTCGTTAGGGACTGACGCTTCCAATGCTTTTTCCATTATCTCCCTATGTGTGGGTGATAGTTTTAACAACTCTAGGATTGAGATTAGGGAGGGTGTCTTCTTCAACTGTTCCATAATGTCGTAGTCATTTGATGACTTAATTGTGGGTTTGGGAGGGGCTCCTTGTATTGTAACTCTTCCTTGATGGGTAGTTACATTATAGTTATCTCCACCTCATATAGTCACTACATTTTCTCTATTTTCACCAACTTATGAAAGGGTTCCTAGAACTATGTCACTGTAGGTATAATTAACATTATGATCATCTTGGTTCTTTCCTTTGTCATTCTTTTTAGCATGGTTTGGGATTGGGTTCATGTATATTTGAAGGTCCTTGTTTCTAGGATGATGTCTAACATCCACTTATCCTTTGTCTGTCAAGTCTTGGATGAGATTCTTGAGTCTCATGCAATTGTTTGTTGTGTGTCCTTTGATTTTATGTAATTCACACATCTTCTCATTATACCATGGTGTCTTGAAGCTAGGTTCCTCATAGTTTGGGTGACCATTAATTTTGATGAGGTTTTTTTGTACTAGCTTATGCATGATTGTCTCAAGTGACTCACCTAGTACTGTGAATTTCCTCCTTGGTTGAACATACTACCTTTGTTGCCCTCCTTGATTCATTTGTTGGTTGACTACTTGATTGTTTTTGGGATAGTTATTCTAGTTGTTTTGAGTACTATTTGAAACATAGCTTGTTTGTGCCACTTGTGGTTTGTTTTGAGGTATGTTTTGTGCATTCCATAGTGCTCTAGTGTCAACTATTCCATCATTCATAACGTTATTGTTTTTGGCCTAGACTTTAGGTTTCTCATTTGAACTAGAGGGACTATCTCTTGGGTTGTTTATCTTGATCTACTATGAGGGCCATTTTTGTGTGCAGTCCCTTCTCAATGGATTCTTCAAAACTTGCAGAACATAGCATGGTAAGTTGGTAGTTAACTTTTGCTTGGACATTTGAAATGAATATGTCAACTAGCTCCTTGTCGAGAATAGGTGATTTGCATCGACTAGCCTTATTTTTCCATTGTTGAAGGCATGAGGTGAAAGATTCACCTTGACTTTACTTAATTTTGTACAGATCTGTGATAGTAATATCTTGCTCTATGTTGAATGAGAAGTGTGTTATGAACTTGCTAGATAATTCGTTGAAGGTTTTAATTCCTAGTGACCTATAAGACTTCACGAAAAAATCCTCATGAGGTAAACATCATTTTTTTGTACTTCCATACATGACACTAAGAAGTATCGTACATGCTCTACTAGATCTCCTCTTCCTTTATACTTGTCAAACTTGGGTATCTCAATTTTTTTTGGAAAAGGTAGTGTAGTGATGGAGTGATTGAATGGGAATGGACATATTTCTTGAAGGGTGTATGTATTCTTTATTTTCCCTACCTACATTTTTGATATTTTCTAATTCATTTCCTCTAGTTGTAGTTTCGTCTCATTTTTTGGTACATTTGTTTGTAATCCTTGCATGTAATAGCCTTGTTGTCCCACAATGTTTGTTTGGTCATAAGTTGGATAGAATGGGGGTATTGATTGTTGGTAGTTGTTTTGAACATGTGGTGGGTTAGGTCCTTGTTGTGTGTAAGGAGGGTTAGCTCCTTATTGAGAGTAAGGAGGGTTAGCTCGTTGTTGTTAAGATGAAGTATACTAAAGGTTAACCTATTGATGCATTAGTGGGAGACCTTGTTGGTAGGATGAATTAGGAATGGTACCCTATGGTACACCTTGTTGTCAGTACCATGTTGAAGGTTTCCTTGATGGTACGTTGGTGGGTTACCTTGTTGATGGGATGACTAGAGAAGGGTTTCCTATGACACACCTTGTTTTTGGGGTGAACTATACTAAGGTTTCCCTGATGGTGCATTGGCGGGTTACCTTGTTGATGGGATGAACTAGGAAGGGTACCTTGCAACACACCTTTTTGTTGGGGTGAACTATACTGAAGGTTTCCAGGTGATGGTTCATTGGTGGGTTACCCTATTGATGGGACGACTAAAGAAGGTTTCCCTATGGAACACCTTATTGTTGGGATGGACTATATTGAAGGTTTCCCTGATGGTGCCTTGGTGGGTTACCTTGTTGATGGAAGAATTGAAGAAGGGTGCCATGTGGCACACCTTGTTGGGACAAACTTTACTGAAGGTTTCCCTAATGGTGCAATGATGGGTTACATTGTTGGTGAGATGAACTAGGAAGGGTAGTGTGTGGCACACCTTGTTGTTGGGATGGACTATATTGAAGGTTTCTGGTGCAGGAGCACCTAGGAAGCATTAGGTAGCACTAGGAAAATTTGTGAGCCTAGGATGAAATTTTGTGGTTTTAATGCTTTAAGGTCATGTTGACCATTTAGTTTTGAGTTAGAGGTGTTACAACATGTTAGGAGTAAGGTTGATCAGTAGCTCATGGTAGAATGGAAGAGTTTAGCAACTTGTCTCCATTAGGATTCACTAGAAATTGGAAATAAAGCCCAAAATGTTGCATTTGTGCAATTTTGGCCTAATGTGGTGGTTATGTCTGACCAAGGGGAGAAGTATCCATTTTTTGAACCTTTATAAGGAGGACCTCGACTTGGAATTGAGGTTGGAATCATTGGAGTTTGCAATTAGTTTGAAATAAAGAAAACAGTGATATTTTGTGTGTGCATTTCCTATTTTGTTCCTATTTTTGAATTAGTAGATTAATGGCTTCATCATGGCAATTTGTATAGCTTAGAATGTAGTGAGATTGTCTTCAAGCATTGTTTGGTACAGTAGATAGTAGGTTATCCGCTTCCAAGATTTCTTGTAAATACTTTGTTCTTTTTTTCAATTGCTGTTTTGACTGGTAGACTGTGAAAAAATGGGGTTTTAGCTCACATTACCACTGTATCCAGAGTACAAGCTAGTGGGAAATGTGGCTAGGCTCCATTTCTATAAATAGGTTAGGGTTAGGAGTCTGTAGGAGTCAAAGTATCATGGAGAAAGTTCTTTCCTAGGCGAGCTTGACAGTGCCCGGTTAGGAAAGACAGTGAAAACAAGCACTAAAGTTGCAGGGGTGTCAATCCCCTGGAAAACCTAGGTGTGTGGTGGATGCAGGAAGCCTTACAAAGGCTTGGCATGAAGGAAGTGGTTTCACCAATCCATTTTGTGATTGAAATAAGCTAACAGTTCGTTGTGTGGTCAGGAAATGGCCTAAAAAAAGCCCTAATTCTTGAAAAGTGAGGATTACGCCTATGTACAGACAGTGAAGGTCTATAATCTCAAAAATATTTGAGAGGTAGGAAAAAGAACCAGGATCCCCAAAGGAATTTTGGAATTTTCTTTAGAAAGATTGGAGATTAAGCCACTTTTCTCAGGTTAGGAGGCCTAATTGGGGCTCAAGGGCTAGTAGCCTTTTAAACCCTAGAAGAGGGTTTGGTGAGAGCAATGGAGAATTGGAGATTGGTGGATGATCAAGAACCCTAAGGGGATGGTCTTGAATCCATGGGAGACATCACACACCCCTGCATCATATTAGTGAAGGTTGGAGATTTAGCTAGCCTTTACAAAGATTAAGGGCTAAGGAGAGAATGGTAGAGAGAGCACCAAGATTGGCTTGGTTAGGGAAATGGAGATGATAGTAGGGTTGGCCAGGAGAACCAGGGGTGCCTAACAAGCATTAGGACCTATAGGTTAAGGTGGTGGAGAGTGACACCAAATGGGTTAGCCAAGGTGAGACCCAGAGCATGGAACAGTGAGTGTTCCATCCAACCCTACCCTATTAGTTTCCCTTATGGTGCATTGGTCAGTTACCTTGTTGGTGAGATGAACTAGGAAGGGTACTCTATGGCACACCTTGTTGTTGGGATGGACTATAATGAAGGTTTCCCTAATGGTGCATTGGAAGGTTACCTTTTGGTGAGATGAAATAGGAAGTGTGCTCTGTGGCACACCTTGTTGTTGGGGCTAATATGGAAGGGGACCTTCCAATCCACCTTGTTGATGGTATTGATTTGGAAGGGGACATTGTGGTCCACCTTGTTGATGGTACTAATTTTTAAGGGGAGCCTGTGGTCCACCTTGTTGATGGTACTAATTTGGAAGGGGACCCTGTGGTCCACCTTGTTGATGGTACTGATTTGGAAGGGGACCCTGTGGTCCACCTTGTTGATGGTACTGCAAATTTTGGGAAGGGTCGACATTCAAAGTGTTGGATTGTTTCTTTGTGGTACATACTAGGATGTACCTCCTTGATATTTTTGTGCCACTACCACTTGTTTGATCTAAGTTGGTTTTCTATACAATGGGCTTTCCATGGGTTGACCATTGTTTTGTGAGAATACGGGTGACATGTTTGGAATTCTTGTGGGTTCAGATATCTATCTCACAACCAAGTTATCCTCTAAGGGAATAAGGTTGGGATCTTTGAGATCCTCCACGTTGAAGTCTACTACAATTTAGCACCACTTTTTTCTAACTTGAAGAAGTATGGATTTGGGTCCTTTCTCAACAATTTGTCCATTAGTTTGAGGGCGGGTGCAAAATGATGGGGGGACAAATTGTGGCCAAACTTTTTTTAAAAATTTGTTAGGCTATAATGTGAGCATGTTATAATGTGAGCACATTACAATGCACTCATGTTATGGATTGGTGTGACTAATCCTAAGGCTTGGCCACATCAATCCTATTATGCACTCGTGTTATAACACAATTGCATTATAGGTTATTAAAACAAAACAAAAAAAAAATCAAATTTATTTTTACTATCAATGTTTTTTTAGCTACTCGTAGCCAAAAACCCTTCTTCTTGCATGCTCACATTTTGGAAGGACATTTTTTTGCATTTTCATCATTGATTTGTTGCAAGTTCATCACCAGGATGTCGCGACATCGACAAGGAAGTTAAATAAGTAAGGATTCTTTTTTTTTTTTGTGAATTTGTTAGTTTTAGGTTGTTTTTTATATTCATTTGTTTAATTTGTAGGAAATGATAATGATCCTAAAAACCCTCCTGAAGATCCTCAACAACTAGAGAAACAACAACATGAACAAAATCCTCAACAACAACAACAAAAATATCCTCCACCAATTCCTCAACATCCTCCTCGCACTGAGTAGAATTTAATGGGGGTAATTGAAAACAATAAAAACATATTGAGGACTTAATCATGAGGTTGAATGATCCTTTATGTTCAAACATGGAAAGAAGAACACTTGAAAATTCACTTAAAGAAATGTTAAAACATGTAGATGCAATCAACAAACAATTAAGTGGTTCGCAAGATAGGAGGCAGGCGGCAAGGAATTTTTATGTAGATAAATTATCATATAAAGGTATAAAAGATGAAAAAAATACAAAATATGATTTGTGCTCATTATGCACTAATCCACACACAAATTAAAATCTTGACCTCAATGTAAAGATATTTCCTATCCATTGGTGCCACCACCAACAGATTAGGAACTTTTTTTGGGATAGGTGGTACATGGGTTTTGATCACCCACCATGCAACAATTGTGAAGTCTCACACTATTTCCCAAGAAAAATCTATTGTGAGTTCATCTCGAACAAAATCCTGAATTATTTTGATATGAGGGACTTCTAGGGGAGAGGTGGGGGGTTGGATCAAGATAGACCCGGTGCATGACAAGATCCTAGGTGGCAAGTGAGATGACCTCTCACTAGGCTAACTCATGAGCACATCATTGTCCCTTCCATCATGAAGGAGAGTGTTGAGGTAGACACTTTGTAGGCTATTAGTTCTTTGACCCATAGTGTCTTCCAACATGCTAGTCCTATAGTATAGCGCCATCCATGGGAGTCTTCAAGTGGTATGCTTCCACCCCATTTGTGTCAGGTTTGCAGGGAAACTTGTACATATGACCCCACCAAAACTCAAGGGGTTGCTACATAGGATACATCTGCAACTATGAAGATGGCAAGGGAAGCTACCATTTTGAATGAGGCTTATGGCATCAATACTTGGCTAAATGCTAGCATGTTCAT
This sequence comes from Sequoia sempervirens, assembly GCA_007258455.2. Taxonomy (NCBI): domain Eukaryota; kingdom Viridiplantae; phylum Streptophyta; class Pinopsida; order Cupressales; family Cupressaceae; genus Sequoia; species Sequoia sempervirens. The sequence continues at coordinate 359,112,552 of VDFB02353493.1, read as the reverse complement.
TGAATTTAATTTATTAAATTTCATTTTTGAAATGCAAGATTAAGTATTTTAGTTTTATGATTGTAATAAAATTTCAAGGTCACAGTGTTGATACTAGATACACCGTCCCTACACCTACTTATTACTCCATTGCATCTACTATTGAGGCATGTAACTAGTAAACAATTATAAATTTATTACATGTTAATAGAATTGTTATATGAATGGTATTCTAATATCTCATTTTGAATGTTGAATAGGCTAATATTGGAGGTTTCGTGGGAACACCTTCAAGTGTCAGTGGAGTTAGAAAAACCTACACATAGGTAATAGAATAAAGAGTTTAACTAATGAATTGTACTTAATATATTTGTGTAGTTTATATTCATATCATTGATTACATTGCATTGCACATCTTTCAAACTCAAATCATTACTTCACATTCCATAACTAATAAATAGATGTTGATAGATGAAAATAATTTCAACTACAATATAGTTGTTTATAAATTCAACATAAGGAGTGATGCAATTACTTCACATAGCATAAGTAATAACTAAGAGCAGCTGCCAATTGCATTTGCTTGTCATGGCATTCCATCAATACCACTTTTTATTGAGGCATCTTTTCAAATAGTTCACTGCCTTGTCTATGCTATGGATGCTTGGAAGAAATATATGAAAGATTAATAGTAAGAAATAGAATAGGAAAGGAAATGAGTTGTTTGAAAAAATTCCTCAAAGAAATGTGGTCTCATGGTGATTTCCATCACCATGAGACCCAATTTATTTGAGGAATTTTTTCAAACAACTCACCGCCTTCTCTATGCTACCACATTTTCCATACATGTCTACCAAATAATTTTATCAAATAGTTCACTTCCTTGTTGTGATGGCTAAAATCCTAAAAAAAGGTTCTTTCCAACAAACTATGGGTTCTTGGAAAAAAATCTATCAAAGAATAATAGTAAGAAATAGCATAGACAAGGTAGTGATTAGCTTGAAAAAATTCCTCAAAGAAATTGGGTCTCATAGTGATGGAATGGACCACATTTCTTAGAGGAATTTTTTCAAACAAATCACTTCCTTTTTTATGCTACCACATTTTCCATACATGTCTACCAAATAATTTTATCAAATAGTTCATTTCCTTGCTGCTATTGTGAAAAGCCTAAAAAAGGTGCTTTCCAACAAACTATGGATGCTTGGAAAAAATATATCAAAGCATAATAGTAAGCAATAGAATAGACAAGGTAGTGAGTAGTTTGAAAAAATGCTTGAAAGAAATGTGGTCTCATGGTGATGGAATGTCATTCCATCACCATGAGACCACATTTCCTTGAGGCATTTTTTCAAATAGCTCATCGCCTTTTCTATGCTACCACATTTTCCATACATGTCTACCAAAGCATTTAATCAATCTACTCACTTCCTTGCTGCTATGGCTAAAAGCCTAAATTAGGTGTTTTCCAAAAAACTATGGATTCTTGGAAAAAATCTATCAAAGCATAATATTAAGCAATAACATAGACAAGGCAATGAGTAGTTTGAAAAAATTTCTCAAAGAAATGTGGTCTCATGGCGATGGAATGTCATTCCATCACCATGAGACCATATTTCTTTGATTTATTTTTTCAAACAACACACCACCTTTTCAATGCTACCACATTTTCCATACATGTATACCAAAGCATTTTAACAAACTACTAGAACTTCCTTGTTGCTATGGCTAAAAGCCTAAAATAGGTGCTTTCCAAAAAACTATGGATGCTTGGAAAAAGTATATCAAAGCATAATAGTAAGCAATAGCATAGACAAGGCAATGAGTAGTTTAAAAAAATGACTCAAAGAAATGTGGTCTCATGGTGATGGAATTCCATTGCATCACCATGAGACCACATTTTTTTGAGGAATTTTTTCAAATAGCTCACTACTTTTTCTATGCTACCACATTTTCCATACATGTCTATCAAAGCATTTTATCAAACTACTCACTTCCTTGCTGCTATGGCTAAAATCCTAAAATAGGTGCTTTCCAACAAACTATGGATGCTTGGAAAATATCTATCAAAGCATAACAGTAAGCAATATCATCATCATCCTCAATTTACAAATCCATGGAACCTTCCACCTTGTATTTCACTTGTTCATATCCCCATCCATCCCTCTTCATGTCATGATTGCCATCCATCTCATAACCAAGACCACACTATACCATACACCCCATCCCAGTATAATACCATAGAGAAGGCAATGAACTATCTGAAAAAATGCCTCAAAGAAATGTGGTCTCATGGTGATGGAATTCCATGATACATTTGTTTGTAATGGCATTCCATCACCATGAGACCACATTTATTTGAGACATTGTTTCAAATAGTTCACTACCTTATCTATGCTACCACATTTTTCATACATATCTACCAAACCATTTTATCAAACGGTTCACCATCTTGCTACTATGAATAAAATCCTAAAATAGGTGCTTTCAAACAAGCTATGGATAGGTAAAATAGTAAGGATGATACTCAAAAATATATATTTTAATAAGTACTCAAAATTTTGTTCATTATCTCATACATTATAAGCCATGACGTGCATCACTATTCTAGTTTTCATGATTGAATAATTTGTTATTTTATTTTCAGATGTTGGAAGTGGATACACCTCCAAATGTTCATAGGTAAATGGAGCTTGGTGTTTCATCTGCTATAGACTCCTTGATGCCTCTCACGGAGGTATGTGGCAGATTACTAAATTTCAATTTTCATTCTTTGTATAGTTGTTAGTTAGTGAAAAATCAAACCATTATTGATTCGTAGTTTAATCTCTCTTTGGATGGTTTCTATGGGGCTTTAGCATGCCACAACATGGGCATGCAAATATTTCCCTTGAGGAGAGTGATCATCTAGAGGTGGTAAGTGATTATTTTGTTAAATATATCATTTTGTATATTGTAATTTCTATATATTAATGTATTTACTTGTTATTGTAACAAATAAGGCTTGATCGAGAAGTAAACATTAGGAGGAGAAAAAGGAGCACTCCTCACCCTCAAATTAAATGAGTGATAGAATTATCTCCATCTAGCCGACCAACAAAGGTAAATTCTTTGTTTTGAGAGCATGGAGAGCAATGACTTTTGATTCCAGAGCCCTTTGTTGTATGCCTATATGGCATTTTTGTACATATTTTGCAATTGAATATATATTACACATTGTATGCCTATATGGCTATTTGGATATATTTTATACTTATATGAACATATATTGATGTATTCCTACATGGCTATTTGGTTAATACAAATATTTTTTATTGATGGTGTCCATATTTGTATTATAAATCCACAGTTCAATAGATATGATTTATGTGTAGTCAAGTGTATACTTTACAACTTACGTGGATACTTTGTGACTTACGTGTTTTCATGTGTATACCTTGTATTCATCCATATACTTTATATTAATTTGTGTATACTATGTATTCATGTATATACTTCAAGGATTACGTGCATTTGAGTACTTGTGCTTCCCTTATTCACATGTATGATTGACTTATATTCTTGTGTATACTTGTTAATTGGTTAGCCCTAGCATTGATCATTGTTTTCCTTCATGGTTTGTCTTGAATATTTATTGATTGATGCTAAACAACTTCAATATTTCTAGGAATACTAGTAGAGTTACAAATTACAAAATTGCAGAAATTGAAAAGAAAAAATTAATTGTAAATAAATGCACTGATTATTAACTTGATAATTGATTAAGAATGAGTATAATATATATATCAAGAGATGAGCCTTCTATAATGGCAACTGCCAACTAGAAAATAGGAATGCAACTCCATGCAAGATTGCACAAGTAAACAATCATTATCATAAAAATCTAACAACTAGCAAAATTATCTAAAGGAATATTTTAGGCAGAATATTCTACAATAACATTTTCATAATCAATGGCTTGTTTCCATGCTCACTCCCCAACTGTCAACCAATTTTTTTCAAGAAACCCATTTGATATATTTCTATGTCCATTAGATCAATGGATATAAATATAACCAAAGCATTCCCAATACTTTGAAAGCAATAATCCACCCAAAATTGCAATAGGAGATAAGGAAAATGAACCCACATAGGCATAATCGAATAAAGAATAGTTCACACTTCACAGCTTGGTGAAAACATTGCCAAACTTAGAAGATCTTAAAGCTAAAGAAGAAATATGATCTATATAATATAGAATTAGTACCCACTTTGATGACTCCAAAATTGTCAATCATGGGCTTATCATGCTTTTTCAAATTTGATAAGAAGGCTTATTTAAGATCCTTGAGCAATGTATTTCCTAAGGGAAAGGAAGATAGTTAAAAAAATGTCTTGATGTTGCTAGACTTTAGGATTATCATATGCTTTTGGTGTGAAAAACTCAGACTTCTCAACTATCATGTGAATGTTTTTCTTTTCGATTGTTTTGCATGCCACCATAAGGGATCGAGTCGGTTGAATGTAGCTCAGAGTGATTCGATGTGTTTGGGTGTGAAAGAGGACCATACCTAGCTTAAATGTATCTATCCAAACACATTGGAATAGTTCATTTGGTCACACAAGTTGCAAAATGAAAGTTGCACCACTTTGCAACTTTACACTGCTTGCATTTGACACTTTTTCCATCAATTGAAAAGATGTCACCATGGGAAAATGACTCTGAGATAACAAAAACCAAGAGAGGCTATTGTAGAGGGGCCCAACACAATCCCATAGGCTCAGACAAAGATTTCATAAGTGTCACGGTTTTTGAGTAATAGTCCATCAAAGATTGTAGCCATTTTGCACTTTGGACCCTTAAGGGATCGAGTTGGTTGAACATAGCTCAGAGTGATTCGACATGTTTGGGTGTGAAAGAGGACCATGAATAGAATAAATGTACCCATCTGGATGGGTTGGAACAATTTGGTTGGTCACAAGAGTTCATAAGTGTCATAGTTTCTGAGTAATAGTCCATCAAAGATTGTAGCCATTTTGCACTTTGGACCCTTAAGGGATCGAGTTGGTTGAACATAGCTCAGAGTGATTCGACATGTTTGGGTGTGAAAGAGGACCATGAATAGAATAAATGTACCCATCTGGATGGGTTGGAACAATTTGGTTGGTCACAAGAGTTGCAGAACGAAAGTTACACCACTTTGAAACTTTACATTGCATGCATTCAAGTGAAAATTGGACACCACAGAAAAAAAAACTCCAAGATAACAAAAACTGAGAGAGGTTATTGTAGAGGGACCCAACCTAATCCCTTAGGATCATACAAATAGTTTGTAAGTGTCATGGTTTCCCAGTAATAGTCTGTCAAAGATTGCAGTCATTGTGCACTTTGGACCCTTAAGGGATCAAGTCGGTTGAATGTAGCTCAAAGTGATTCAACATGTTTGGGTATAAAAGAGGATCATGTCTAGCATAAATGTACCCATCCAGATGTGTTGGAATAGTTTGTTTGGTCACATGAGCTATAGAATGAATGTTGTACCACTTTGCAACTTTACACTACTTGCATTTGACACTTTTTCCATCAAGTGAAAATTGGATACCACGAGAAAATGACTCTGAAATAAAAAAAAATGAGAGATATTATTGTAGAGGGGCCCAACACAATCTCATAGGCTCAGATGGAGAGTTTGTAAGCATCATGGTTTTTGAGTAATAGCCTGGAAAATATTGCAGCCATTTTGTGCTTTGGACCCTTAAGGGATTGAGTCGATTGAATGTAGCCTAGAGTGATTCAAAATGTTTGGGTGTGAAAGAGGACCATTCATAGTGTAAACGTACCCATCCAAATGCGTTGGAACAATTTTTTTGGTCACATGAGTTGCAGAATGAAAGTTGCACCACTTTGCAACTTTACATTGCTTGCATTTGACACTTTTTCCATCAAGTGAAAACTGGACACCATGAGAAAATGACTCTAAGATAACAAAAATAGAGAGATTTTATTGTAGAGGGGACCAACGCAATCCCATAGGCTCAGATAGAGAGTTTTTAAGCATCACGGTTTCCAAGTAATAGCCTGTCAAAGATTGCAATCATTTTACACTTTGGACCCTTAAGGGATCAAGCCAATTAAATGTAGTTCAGAGTGATTTGTCATTTTGGCTGTGAAATAGGACCATGCCTAGTGTAAAAGTACCCATTTGAATGTGTTGGAACAGTCTGTTTGGTCACATGAGTTGCAGAACGAAAGTTGCACCACTTTGCAACTTTACACTGCTTGCATTTGACATTTTTCCCATCAAGTGAAAATTGGACACCATGGAAAAAAAAACTCTGAGATAACAAAAACTGAGAGAGGTTATTGTAGAGGGACCCAACACAATCCAATAGGCTTAGACAGAGAGGTTGTAAGCATCATGTTTTTTGAGTAATAGCCTGCCAAAGATTGTTCCCCTTTTGCACTTTGGAATCTTAAGGGATCGAGCTGGTTGAATGTAGCTCAAAGTGATTCAAAATGTTTGGGTGTGAAAGAAGACCATGTCTACCATGAATGTACCCATCTAGATGTGTTGGAATAGTCCATTTAGTCACACATGTTGCAGAACAAAATTTGCACCACTTGGCAACTTTACACTGCTTGCATTTCACACTTTTTCCATCAAGTGAAAATTGGACACCATGAGAAAATGACCCTGAGATAACAAAAACCGAGAGAGGTTATTGTAGAGCGGCCCAATGCAATACCATAGGATCAGATGAAGAATTTGTAAGCATCACATTTTTTGAGTAATATCCCATCAAAGATTGCAGTCATTTTGCACTTTGGACCCTTAAGGGATCGAGTTGGTTGAATGTATCTCGAAGTGATTCGGCATGTTTAGGTGTGAAAGAGGACCATGCCTAGCATAAATGTACCCATTCAGATGTGTTGGAATAGTATTTTTGGTCACATGAGTTGCAAAATGAATGTTGCACCACTTTGCAACTTTACATTGCTTGCATTTGACACTTTTTCCATCAAGTGAAAATTGGTCACCACGAGAAAATGACTTCGAGATAACAAAAACTGAGAGAGGTTATTGTAGAGGTACCCTACGTGATCTTGATACCTCAGATGGAATTCCTATAACTAACATGGTCTTTGAGTAATAGGTCGTCAAATATTGTTTCCCTTTTGCAAATTGGAATATTAAGGGATTGTGGTGCATGAATTACAAATGTTTGAGGGCAGCAATAAATTTGAAAATTTGAGTAAATATCACTAGAAATGTTTATGTGAATAGATGGTACGCTATACTAATATTGATATATAATCATTAGGATGATTTATGTTAATAAATGTAGTTTTTATAATAAGTTAGTCAATTGGTGCTAGTTATAATAGGGAGAGAATAAAAGAAGAAAAAATAATGATTGGTAACCATCGATGGTTATTACACTCACTATATTAATAATATGATGTTTACAATAAAATGAAATTTATTTGGCAATCCTAATTCTTATGTGTGTGCTACAATTGTGGAATATGCTTCATACACCATTTTCAACCCAAGTCCTTGTACTTGTAGGCACAATGCTTTCTTAAAACTATCAAGCGGTAATATGGGTCCTTGAAGTAAGGATTATGGGTTCAAAGAATTCATAAAAGAAAATTCCCAAGTATGGGAATATTGAAATTCAAATATAATCTCCTTTCATGTTCAAAGAACCATGTACCCCACTAACCAATGCTTGATTTGAACATATTAAGATAGTTTCTATGAAAATTGGGCATTTTCAAAAATGCTGGCTTAAAATCAAAATTGAGATTTGTCAAGATCATCAAAATAAGGATGTTGCATTGATTTTTTGGCTAAGATTATCTTTGATGGCTCATAAATAAGTATTTTTTGCAAGGAGATACCAATCAATTTTTAGTATTTTACTTACAAATAGGCAAAGAAAAAGAAGAAAAAGAAAGAGCATCCAAAATGGAAATAAAATGAAAAGAGATGGAAGGCACTTGTAGACAAAAATTCCACACCATTTGGTTCCAAGTTAGGAACAACAAGGCTTAAATCTTGATGCTTCCATTGAGGATAGGCATGCCAGTCTCTCAACTTAATCACTCCTGGCCATACATTTGCATTAGGAGTTTCAAGATACCTCTTGCACACAATAGCCTCTCATGAATAAAATAAATTGAAATTCGAGATGCTCTTATAATTTCTACACCATAGGTGCTCATGATGAGGTTAACTTCAAATGAATAACTTGAAATTCCCTCATTAAGCTTCACACACACTTTTATAATGGCATAAAATCATAATTGAGATTTTTCAAGATCATTAAAATAAGAATGTTGCATTGCTTTTCTGGATGAGATTCTTTTGGATGCCTCATAAATCAGAATTTTTTGCAAGGAGACACAAATCCATTGAGGATAGGCATGTTAGTCTCTCAACTTAGTCACTCCTAGCCATACATCTTCATTGGGAGTTCCAAGATACCTATTGCACACAACAACATCTCATGAATAGAACCTATCCAAACTATTACTTTCCAACCTTTTGGAAACTTGTAACCTATTATAAAACAACACAATTTAATCTTCCACTTAGTTTACTAATCTATAGAGAATATCCTATATTTTTTTTGCATACTTTTTAGAAAAAATAAAATATCATTGAACTTTGTATTCTTTGCCATAGTTCTAAACATAAAGTGTGCTACATTTGCAAGTCTGATAACTTCATCAATCACCTACATACATGATATAAACATTAGATGATAGCATTGGAATCATACAAATCAATATGCATACAAGTATAAATTAATAAGAACCAATGTGCATACTTACAAATTAATCCAACGAACCATCCGGGTCTACTCTACTATTCATTGTGTCAAGTATTGCCTCATGGTCATGCTCATACACCTTCCACAAGGTCTTATTCAAAGGTCTACCCCCATATTTGGTCAAATGATCATTGGATGCTATGACAAGGTTTGAGTAATGAAGAATCTTCTGATGTGTTTCAAAGTCCCGAAACAACCAAAATTTAACACTCTTATGTGGGTACCTTCTAAGTCATGTTCCAGTAACAACAACTGAGCTTGTAGGGTATTCGATGTTTTCTCCATCTATAATTGGGGCCTCCAATTTCTTTTTGGCCTCAACACAATCACACAAGCAATAATTTGTTCCCTCTTCATTGTCTTCATCTTCAATAACTGCATAAACATGCCCTACATTGATATGTGTAGCAAATTAGATGAAATTAGTCAGCATTACAAATACACTACAAAGTAAGATAACAATAGGAATTTCAAAAACTATGCAAGTAGATATATACCTCGTTGAACTAGATCTGATATGTGGTCAAAGTCAATTGATGATTCCATCAATGTTAGTTCCAATTCCATCGAAGGGTGATATGTGTGAAGTGGGGTAAGATAACTTAATGACCATTTCTCAACCCACTCCTTTGACTCACAATCATCCCAGGCTTACATTGTACATGAAGAAAAAAAGCATGCAATATTTTGCATATGGATACTCCATGAACATGCAATTGATCTAAGGAAAGAGTGTGGCTCTCTCAATCCTTTCAGTGTACAACAATCCTCATATGGTGCAATGTTAGTATCATCAATCAACCGAAAAAATATACAAACTGAAGATGTACCTTCATTACTTGGACCCATCAAAGCATTACACTACTCAAAAAATGATTTTGCATCTGTCAACTTTGCATTGTCTTTATACTTTAACTCTTATTGTACTAATGCTCTTTTCACACATGCTCCTCCACCATCATACTCCTCTTTTCCATGCCCAGCCTCACAAAATTTCCACATATGTTGAACACCTATAATGACATGCATCCTAATTAGCCAGTAGAACATGAGCGAGTTCTTGAGTTGTGTTGCACAATTATCCAACCATATTGTATGTCGACTGTATGATATGCCCCTTTGATCCAAATCATTGTATAACAACTGGATGCAACCTTGCACAAACTATAGAGAATGTGTGTGATCATCACTAACATAAAAGTGATACCCCCTCAATACCTTCCTTTGTACTATCAGTTCCATGAATGAATGTTATGTGCATAAATATTGAAACTTGTGTGGAGTTGTAATATTGTGACTACACCTCATGTTGTGGTTGTAGAGTGTAGTTCTCTTCAAATTTGACCACTGAAACTATGCTACAAACTAGAAAGGTGTCCTTGTATAACTTGAATTACGTGTCCAATCGTCGAGCTCTATGGGTATGCATTGCATACTCATACACTATATTGTCACAAAACATATACATCAATTGATACACTAGAATCTTCTAAATAACAAAATCACACCTTTTTTCTTGATTACCATCTTTTGTAACATATGCCACTATTTTTTATTTCCTGAACTCTACTAGTTGCTTTCCCACCTCATGTGTGCTTTCCATATGTTGACATATTGGCATACGTTGCAAGCCACTAAAATGCTGACATGAACCATCCAAGCATAATTTCTTGTAGAATATTTGGCCATCCTCTATTTCACATAATTTTTTTAATAATAACTCTCTTGAAGATGTTGGTGGGCCATGTATGCCACAGTACTACAAAACATTGTTATTATGCAAATCTAAACATATAGAATGATAAAAATCATAATGGTTAGAGAATTCAATATCTAGTCTACAACAACAAGTAGTGCATGTGTGATTTATTTTGACATAAAAAGGTTTAAGCATTTCAAAATATCTTTGAAAATTTTGAATTTGAGGATAATCTTGTTGAAATTTACCAAAAAATTGGGTTTGAGTCGTATCTAAAAAATGCTTTAGATGTGGCTCATGGTTCTGAATACCAATTCTCCTTCTTACCACATCCTTTTGATTTAGAGATGGCCTTGTGTTATTCTTCCAGTACTCTTCAATTAGTTTTCTCAATGCTTCAACAACTGGTTTATCTTTTCATGGGAGTCTCCTCAAGAATGCCCATAATTCATTTGAATTGGTGCCCTCAATTATTTTATGTCTTTGAACGACTCTTGATAAAAAAATTCTATGAAATAGCAATTGTTCAATCATCTTTCTAATGAGATGAGATCTCCTTGTTTGACTACTTACCAAAGTTGATGTAATGACATGTCGGGTGACATTACTATGTTTGGAGCATGAGGTCTTACCCACACTCTCATTAGAATCCATTAGATTCTTCATAATAGTGTTTTCACTTGAAGCATTCGATGTTCTCAACCCAAGAATCTTCATGATGTTTCTATACTTTATACCTTACATCATTTCAACAAATAGTTTACATCTTGCGGTTTCATTTATCCTTTCAAAGAATAATTTAAAAATCTTATCAACATATCTCCTACAAGTGTGTGATGGAATCTTACCTTCCATGTGCTGCAAAATATCCTCATCAATATTAATCAAATACTTTGGCTTTCTACACAAAATTCTAGGTGTTATCCTAGGTACATACATCTCGACATTAGGAATTCATCAATATTTAAGTGAGGTCGGCTAGATCGCATAACTTTGATCGATGGTGGAATAGATGACATACATTGAGGTTTACATGGGGATGATGGTGTACCTTCTTCATCAAATTCAAGTGATAATGTACTCTCAACTTGAGATGTGGTGGATGGTGTCCCTTCATATTAACTTGCAATAGATGGCATCCTTCCATATTCACTTGTAGTACATGGTGTTCCTCCATATTCACTTGCAATAAATGGCGTCCCTCCATATTCACTTGTGCTTAATGTTGTCCCTTTGTATTCACTTGTGGTAGAGGGTGTGTCTCCAACTACGGTATCTAATTATTTCTTAGCACGATGCTTTCACATTCGTACCCTTTGTGCCACCAATGCCTTTTCTATTTTTGATGGTTGAGGTTCCTCTTCAATTGGCTTGTTTTCTTCAATCGTATCCAATTTCTTCTTCTGACGATATTCCCTCATCCATTCTTTATTTTTTTCTTTATTAATTTCATACTCTTCGTTCATTGGTTTATTCATTCTTCGTTTCCTTGGCATAGAGGATAATTTTACATGTAGCATGGTAATGAGACAAATATTAGTTCCTAAAAAATTAATCCATACAAAAATGAAACATATTTCATTCAAGGCTTTATACAAAATACTTGCAATCATCTTGTAGAAGAGTATTTCTAGCATAGAAAAAGGTCACATGAATTTTTTGGATGGAATTCCTTAAAGAAATGTGGTAATTTGGAATTCCATGATTGCAAGATAGGCTCAAAATGGAAGCATGGACAAGGTATGTGAATTTTTTGACAATAATGTTTTCGTAGACATGTATGCAAAATGTGGTACCTTTGACAAGCTAGTGAGCTCACTAGCTTGCCAATTTGGTAGGGTTGACAAGGTAGGGGCAATGTGAAAAAATTCCTCATAGAAATGGGGTCTCACGATGATGTACATTGCCCCTACCTTGTCAACCCTACCGCATTGGCAAGCTAGTGAGTCACTAGCTTGTCAATCCTACCACATTTTGCATACATTTCTATGAAAAAATTATTGTCAAAAAATTCAAATTCCTTGTCCATGCTTCCATTTTGAGTCTATCTTACAATCATGGTGAACTGAAGAAAAATGGAGTGGGGGGAAAGCCCACTTATTTTCCTTGGGTCATTCAATAATGTTCTAAGAGTCCCAATTGGATTCATTAAAAACCTCACAAGCTGAGTCAATTCTCAATAAGGAAGACCTAGGAGGGGGTTCTTTTAACTTTAAGGGGCTCACCACCAAGCAAAGGCTTGGAAAAGACAAGTAAACACTTAACTTATAAAACCTAATAATGCAAGCTAAATGAAGGATGCAAATGATGAAATAATGTAACAAGTTAGGATATTTGTACCTGGGAAATTTTGAAATGTGACAAGGATTCTAGAAATGAAAAGAAGCAATCAAAATATATGCTATGGAGGACTAAGATGCCCTTACTGTTGTCTTAATCCTACTGCTATTTTTTCAGGCAGATGCAAAATATTTGAATGTCAAAACCGGATCTAGAAGAATTTTTGAAAAAATAAGTTCAGGAGGACTAAGACACCCTAGGTGGCAACTTAGTCCCATCTTTAATTTCTAGAATCTTTGAATGTGGTCTTGATGCTTTATTTCTGCACTTTGTTCTTCTCGGATCTTAGGTTTTGAAACTTCTAGATCTAACCTCTAGGTGAGTTTGCATGGAGATGACAACTTTGCAATGCAACTTTAAAACTTTGCACTTTAAATGATCTTGAAGTCTTGAACCTAAATTTACAATCACAAGCACACAAGAGAGGAAAAAGTTGTTGATTGTTACTAAATGGGGGTTTTCCTTGGTCAAACCCCTTGTTGGTAATTAAACCTTGAAATGGAATGAAATGAAGGAGGGAAATGATGAATGAACAAAAATCTATGTTGCAACTCACCAAACCCTTGTTGTGAAGTCTAAAAACTTGTGTGAGATGGCTAGCTTGGATATGGATCTTGAAATGCTTGAATGCTTGATGGATATGGACTTGAATTGCTTGCTTGAATCAAAACCCTATATCACAAATGGTAGCTCAAAAACGCACACGATGCAAGAATCTTGATGATGGCTCCAAATGCTTGAAGAATTTCTCTTGAATACTCTTAAACTCAATTATGCTATATAGAATGCTCTCAAAAAATACTTGATTGAAAATGAATGAAGGAGCCTTGTATTTATACTTATCCATGCTTAATATCCTGAAATTACACTACACTAAGTGACATCTGAATTCATTAATTAAAGGTGGCTAAATTCTGCTAGAATTTGAAATTGAATCTCGAAAATACCTCAAGGGGACTAAGACATCCTAGGTGGTGTCTTAGTCCCAAGGCATGAAACTCGGGGCACAAACTCCAAAAAGGGTCCACTTTAAGTCACTTTTGAAATCAGGGTCCCAAGACCTTTGGGGGACAAAGAAGCCCTAGGTGGCATCTTAGTCATGACCCAAAAATTAGGGAAACTTAGAAAAAATCATTAAATTATCATTTCCCCTTTGAAGTATGTCAGGATTAGCTAGAAAAAGATATAATTTAAGGCTTGTGGATGCAAAATAGGACCAATTAAGACATAAATAAGGAAAACAAAGCAAGGAAGACCCAAACAAGTGTGAAAATGCAAGGGTATGCATTTTACTACACTGCATAGGAGGACTAAGATGCCCTTACTGTTGTCTTAGTCCCATTGCTATTTTTTGGGGCAGATGTAAAATCTTTGGATGTCAGAACTGGATTTGGAAGAATTTCTAAAAAATAACTTTAGGAGGACTGAGATGCCCTAGATGCTGACATAGTCCCATCTTGAATTTTTGGAATATCTAAATGTGGTCATGAGGCTTAATGTTTGCACTTTTTTCTTCTCAGATCTTAGGTTCTAAAACTTCTAGATCTGACCTATAGGTGAGATTTTGTGGAGATGACAACTTTTCAATGCAAATTTGCAAATTTGCACTTCAAATGATCTTCAAGTCTTCAACCTAAATCTGCAATCACAAGCACATAGGAAAGGAAAAACTTGTTTATTGTTAGTAAATGGGGGCTTTCCTAGGTCAAACCCCTTATTGGTAATTAAACCTTGAAATAGAATGAAATGAAGGAGGGAAATGATGAATGAAAAAAGCTATGTTGCAACTCACCAAACCCTTTTTATGAAATCTACAAACTTGTGTGAGATGGCTAGCTTGGATATGGATCTTGAAATGCTTGAATGCTTAATGGATATGGACTTGAATTGCTTGCTTGAACCAAAACCTTACATCACAAATATTAACTCAAAAACACACATGATGCAAGAATCTCTTTTATATGATGCTTGAATCTTGATGATGGCTCCAAATACTTGAAGAACTGCTCTTGAATGCTCTTGCAAACTCAATTATGCTATATGGAATGCTCTCACAAAAGACTTGATTGAAAATATTGTATTTATACTTATCCATGCTTAATATCTTGAAATTACACCACACCAAGCTAACATATGAATTCATTAATTAAAGGAGGCTAAATCCTACCATAATTTGAAATTGAATCCTGAAATTACCTCAAGGGGGACTAAGATTCCCTAGGTGGAATCTTAGTCTCGAGGCATGAAACTCAAAGCACAAACTCCAAAAAGGGGCCACTTTAAGGAACTTTTGAAATTAGGGTTGCAAGACCTTTGGGGGACAAAGACGCCCTAGGTGATGTCTTAGTCTTGACCTAAAAATTAAGGAAACTCAGAAAGAATCATTAAATTATCATTTCCCCTTTGAAGTATGTCAAGATTAGCTAGAAAAAGATATAGATTATTAGGCTTGTGGATGCAAAATAGGACCAATTAAGACATAAATAAGGATAACAAAGCAAGGTGGGCCCAAACAAGTGTGAAAATGCAAGGGTATGCATTTTACTACACTACACATGGCATGCCACATTATCACATCTCTTTAAGGCATTCCATCCAAAAAATCATGTGGGCATTGGAAATCTAGTGAGCTCACTGGCTTGTCAATGTGGAAAGGTTGACAAGGTAGGGGTAGCGTGAAAGAATGCCTCATGAAATGGGGTCTCACAATGATTTATGCAATGTGAAAAAATGCCTCATCAAAATGGGGTCTCATGGTGATTGAAATCACTATGATACTCCATTTCTATGAGGCATTTTTTCACGCTGCCCCTACCTATTCAACCCTACTGCATTGTCTTGTGGCATGCGATGATTGTAAGATATGCTGCACCTTTCCCCATGTTGCTAACTTAGCCCTTAATAAAGAGTCTTGAAATAGTGGAGAGAACGGTTAGAATCCCTTGTAGGTATACTAATCAGGGAAACATTTAAAATATATCACGACATAAGTGATGAGGTAAATTTAGAAATAGAGATGAAAATGAAAATAAATTCAAATATCTATCAATGTGGGAGGATTATATTCCAATTTTGTATAGAAATGTATGGAAAATTTGGTAGCATAGACAATGCAATCAGTTGTTTGATAAAATGCACATCACCATGTGACCCCATTTCTTTGAGGATTTTCTTCAAAAAAATGATTGCCTTGTCTATGTTTGATAAAATGATTTGATAAACATGGGTGGAAAATTTAGTAGCATAGACAAGGCAATAAGCTGCTTGGTATAACTATTTGAAAAAATACCTCAATGATATATTTCCTCATGGACTAGAATGATTGCAGGATATGCACAAAATATATTTATTGAAAAGTCTTTAGAAAATTTCAAGCATATGAAATTTTTAGGTGTAAAACAAAATTCAACTACATTTTCCAACATCCCCCAATGCATATACCAAAATGAAAGCTATGGAGAGTGGTATGCACATCCATAGTAAAGGATTGAGAAATGATGTATTATTTTACTTATAAATTGTATCATATATATGTGTATACAATATGTGGAAGCATACACAAGGTAAGTCAATTGTTTAACAAAATTCCTCAAAGAGATGTGGTTTAAAAATGTAATTGGCAAGTGTAAAGAATTGTGTAATTTAAAATGTGCATTGACAAGCTAAGGTTATAATGACAAATAAATAATGATCAACATGGAATATGCAAAATAAAAAAAATCAAAGCAAGCCAAAATAGAATGAAATAAAATGTGTAAATACTTCACATACCTAAAAAACTGGAGTTTCAAATGGAGGAGTTCTACCCAATTATGTAGCCTTTGCTTCTTTTGTCTTCAAACTCCTCAACAATTTGAATTTTTTAAAAGCTTGTTCCCCTCCAAACTTGAATTGTAGATCACTCTTGAATGGAATTCAAACTTTAATTTATATTATATTCCTTTCAACGTGAAAACTCTACTATTTCATGCAAAGTTGGTGGAAAGATTATGAAAAAGGTGGTGGACTATGAAAAACTTGCATGCACACTTCACAAAATCATCAATTTTTTTTTTTGTTAGAACATGCTTAGAACCAGGAGAATATGTAGAATGTGGGCCTTGAGATCACGGGTATATTGAGTTTTTTACTATTTTTAGAGCAAGACAAAATGCACTCACATTATAACTTGAGTGTGCTATGTCTTGCTAAAATAATGACCATATCTCTACTACTTCAAAACACGCTTGCATTATGAGAAAGTTGATTTTTTATAGGTTTCTTTTCTCTCTCTCTATCCTCTACTCTCTACCCTTAAACCCTTAAACCCTCTATCATCTACCCTCTATCTCTCTACCACTCCCTCCATCTCTTTCTCTCAAGTCTCTCTCTATCCCCTCTACCCTTAACCCTCTACCCTCTGTCTCTCTCCCACTCTCTATCTCTCTCTCTCTCTCAAGTCTCTCTCACCCACTCACTCATATCTCTCTACCCTTAACCCTTAAACCTTCTACCCTCTATCTCTCTCCCACTCCCTCCCCCTCTCTCTCTTTCAAGTATCTCCTTCCTACCCCCTCTCCATCTCTCAAGTCTCTCTCTCTCTCACTCACTCCTATCTCTCTCCCCTCTACCCTTTACCCTCTACCCTCTAACATTAACCCTTAAACCCTCTATCATCAATCTCTCTCCCACTCCCTCCATCTCTCTCTCTCAAGTGTCTCACTCCTATATCTTCCCCTCTACCCTTAACCCTCTACCATATACCCTTAACCCTTAAACCCTTAAACCCTCTACCCTCTACCCTCTATCTCTCTCCCACTCCCTCCCCCCTCTCTCTCTCAAGTCTCTCCCTCTTGCACCCTCTCCCTCTCTCAAGTCTCTCTCTCTCTCACTCACTCCTATCTATTTCCTCTACCCTTAACCCTCTACCCTCTACCCTCCACCCTTAACCCTTAAACCCTCTACCCTCTACCCTCTACTCTCTATCTCTCTCCCACTCCCTCTCTCTCTCTCAAGTCTCTCCCTCCTACCCCCTTTCCTTCTCTCAAGTATTTGTCTCTCACTCACTCACTCCTATCTCTCTCCCCTCTACCCTTAACCCTCTACACTCTACCCTTAACCATTAAACCCTTAAACCCTTAAACCATCTACCCTCTACCATGTATCTCTCTCCAACTCCCTCCCTCTCTCTCTC
This sequence comes from Sequoia sempervirens, assembly GCA_007258455.2. Classification (NCBI taxonomy): domain Eukaryota; kingdom Viridiplantae; phylum Streptophyta; class Pinopsida; order Cupressales; family Cupressaceae; genus Sequoia; species Sequoia sempervirens. The sequence goes on along the minus strand of VDFB02353493.1, from coordinate 359,094,541 downwards.
TCTCAAGTCTATCACTCTTACCCCCTCTCCCTCTCTCAAGTCTCTCTCACTCACTCACTCACTCCTATCTCTCTCCCCTCTCCCCTTAACCCTCTACCCTTAACCCTTAAACCCTTAAACCTTGTAACCTTTTCCCTCTATCTCTCTACCACTCCCTCCCTCTCTCTCTCTCTACCACTCACTTCCTCTCTATTTATTGGACCCATTTTTTCAAACAAGCCAAGTTAGGTTGCCAATTTCACTAAATTGGCAAGACAGTTGGCCCACTAGGTTGTCAATTCGATGAAATCAACAATGTAGTACCTTGTTTGAAACATGGGTCCAAGAAATGGGGTATCTTGGCCCCATTTTTTCAAACAAGTCAAGTTACGTTGCCAATTTTACTGAATTGGCAAGGTAGTGGGCCCACTACATTTCCAATTCAGTGAAATTGGCAAGCTAGTGGGCCCACTGGCTTTCCAATTCGGTGAAATTGACAACCTAACTTAGCCCATTTGAAAAACTGGGTCCAAGAAATGGGGTCTCCTAACTTGGCCCATTTGAAAAAATGGGTCCAAGAAATGGGGTTGCCAATTTCACTGAATTGGAAAGCTAGTGGGCCCACTAGCTTGTCAATTCGGTGAAATTGGCAATGTAGTGGCCTATTTGAAAAAATGGGTCCAACAAATGGAGTCTCTCAGTGATTTACATCACCTGGAGACCCCATTTCTTGGACCCATTTTTTCAAATAGGCCAAGTTAGGTTGCCAATTTCACCAAATTCGCAAGCTAGTGGGCCCACTAGCTTTCAAATTCATGAAATTGACAATGTAGTGGCCTATTTGAAAAAATGGGTCTAAAAAATGGGGTCTCTCGATGATTTACATCACTAGAAACCCCATTTATTGGACCCAATTTTTCAAAAAATCCAAGTTAGGTTGCCAATTTCATTGATTTGGCAAGCCAGTGGGCCCACTAGCTTGCCAATTCAATGAAATTCACAATGTAGTGGCCTGTTTAAAAAATTGGGTCCAAGAAATGGTGTCTCCAAATGATTTGCATCACTGGGAAACCCCATTTTTTGGCCCCTCTTTTACAAATAGGCCATGTTAGGTTGTCAATTTCACCAAATTTGCAAGACAATGGGCCCACTAGCTTGCCAATTTGGTGAAATTAACAATGTAGTGGCATGTTTGAAAAAGGGGTTCAAGAAATGGGGTCTCCCTGTGATGTAAAGCATGGGTAGACCCCATTTCTTGGACCCATTTTTTCAAACATGTCAAGTTAGGTTGCCAATTTAGTGAAATTGACAATGTAGTGGCCTGTTTGAAAAAATGGTTCCAAGAAATGGGGTCTCCTAGTGATGTATCACTAGGAGACCCCATTTCTTGGACCTGATTTTTCAAACAAGCCAAGTTAGGTTGCCAATTTCACCAAATTGGAAAGCCAGTGGGCCCACTAGCTTGCCAATTCAGTGAAATTGACAATGTAGTGACCTGTTTGAAAAAATGGGTCCAAGAAATAGGGTCTCCTAGTGATTTACATCACTGGAAGACCCCATTTCATGTACCCATTTTTTCAAATAGGCCAAGTTAGGTCACGAATTTCACTGAATTGGCAAGCTAGTGGGACCACTAGTTTACCAATTCAGTGAAATTGACAATGTAGTGGCCTATTTGAAAAAATGGGTCCAAGAAATGGGGTCTCCCAGTGATTTAAATCATTGGGAAACCCCATTTCTTGGACCCATTTTTTCAAACAAGCCAAGTTAGGTTGCCAATTTCATGAATTGGCACCTTGCCAATTTCACTAAATTGGCAAGCTTGCCTTGCCAATTTCACTAAATTGGCAAGCTAATGGGCCCACTGGCTTGCCAATTCAGTGAAATTGGCAACCTAACTTGGCCTGTTTGAAAAAATGGGTCCAAGAAATGGGTCTAACTTGGCCCGTTTGAAGAAATGGGTCCAATAAAAATTAGCTTTCCTTGCCCACTAGCTTGCCTTCCCAATTTCACCAAATTGGCAAGCTAATGGGCCCACTAGCTTGCCAATTCGGTGAAATTGGAAAGGCAAGCTACTAGGCCCACTAGCTTGCCAATTCAGTGAAATTGGCAACCTAACTTGGCCTGCTTGAAAAAATGGGTCCAAGAAATGGGGTCTCCCAATGATGTAAATGATTGGAAGACCCCATTTCTTGTACCCATTTTTTCAAACAGGCCAAGTTAGGTTGCCAAGTTTCACCGAATTGGCAAGCTAGTGGACCATCATTAGGAGACCCTATTTCTTGGACCCATTTTTTCAATCAAGCCAAGTTAGGTTTCCAATTTCACCAAATTAGAAAGCTAGTGGGGTCTCTCTCTCTCCCCTAACCTTAACCCTAAACCCTAAATCATTAACCCTCTACCCTCTATCTCTCTCCCACTCCCTCCCTCTCTCTCTCCCCTCTATCTCTCTCCCCTCTACCCTTAAACCTAAACCTATATATCTCTCTCTGGCATCTCCCTCCACCCTCCCATCTTAGCTCTCTCTCTCTCTCTCTCTCTCTCTCTCTCTCTCTCTCTCTCTATCTCCCCTCTAACCTAAACCCTCTACCCTCAACCCTCAACCCAATACTTCTCTCTCCATCCATCCCTCCATCTCTACCCTAATCCATCAACCCTAAATCTTCAACCCTAAACCCTTAAACACTCAACCCTTTTCCCTTAAACCCTTTACCCTCTACCCTCAACCCAAATCCCTCTACCCTCAAACCTAATCCCTCAACTCTAATTCCTCAACCCTTAAACCCAAGTAAACTCTCTACCCTAATACATCAACTCCTATACCCTCTATCATGTACAATGGACCCTCACCCATAATCCCTCAACCCTATACCCTCAACCCTCTACCCTAAACCTTAAACCCTCAACCCTCAATCCTTCAACCCTCTACCCTATACATTAAACTATCAACCCTCAATCTCAACCCTCAACCCTTAATCCCTTAAACCTCAACCATTAAACCCTAAACCCTCAATCCCTATACCCTCTACCCTATACATTGGACCCTCAAACCTAATCCTTCAACCATATACCCTCAAACCTATACCCTATACCCTAAACCCTCTACCCTCAACCCTAAACCCTCAACCCTAAACCCTTAAACCCTTAAACCTTCTACCCTCTACACTCAACCATAATTCCTCAATACTATACTCTCAACCCTAATTCCTCAACCCTATACCCTCAATTCTCAACCCTCTACCCTATATATTGGATCATCAACCTTCATATATATATCTATCCCTCCCTCCTCTTCTCTCATTCTCTCTATCTCACTTATCCCTCCATCTCTCCCTCCCTCCATCCCTCCCTCTCTACCGTAATCCTTCAACTGTATACCCTCAACTCTTAAACCCTTAAATACCCAACCCTAAACCCTAAACCATCAACCAACCATTAAACCCTAAACCATTAAACCCTCTTCCCTCTACCCTCAACCCAATACCCTCTACCCTCAACCCTAATATGTCAACCCTTAAACACTTAAACCCAAGTAAACTCTCTACCCTAATACCTCAACCATCAACCCTTAATCCATCTACCCTTAAACCCTCTACCCTCTACCCTTAAACTCAAATCCCTCAACTCCTATATCCTTTACCCTATACAATGGACCCTCAACCCTAATACCTCAACCCTCTAACCTAAACCCTAAACCCTTAAACCATCTACCCTTTACGCTCAATTCTCAACCCTCAACCCTTAAAACCTAAAACCTCAACCCCTATACCTTCTACCCTATACATTAGACCCTAAACCCTAATCCTTCAACAATATACCCTCAAAACTATACCCTAAACCCTAAACCCTCTACTCTCAACCCTAAACAATCAACCCTAAACCCTTAAACCCTAAACCCTTAAATCTTCTACCCTCTACCCTTAACCCTAATCCCTCAACCTCATATCATCAACCCAATACCATAAACCATAAACCCTATACCCTCAATTATCAACCCTCTACCCTATCCATTGGATCCTCAACCCTCATATATCTTTATCCCTCCCTCCTCTTCTCTCCTTCTCTCCATCTCACTTATCCCTCCATCTCTCCCTCCATCCATCCCTCCCTCTCTACCCTAATCCCTCAACTGTATATCCTCAACCCTTAAACCCTTAAAAACTCAACCCTAAAACCTCTACCCTCTACCATCAACCCAATACCCTCTACCCTCAACCCTTATCCATCAACCCTTAAACCATTAAACCAAAGTAAACTCTCTACACTACTCCCTATACCCTTAAACCTTCAACCCTCTACCCTCTACCATAAACCCTTAAACCCTAAGCCCTCAACTCCTATACCCTCTACCCTATACAATGGAGCCTCAAACTTAATCCCTCAACCCTCTACCCTAAACCCTAAACCCTAAAACCTCAACCTTCAACCCTTAAACCTTCTACCCTCTACCCTCTAACCAATACATTAAACCCTCAAACTTCAATTCTCAACCCCAACCCTTAAACCCTAAACCCTCTACCCTTATCCCTAAACCCTCAACCCTAAACCCTTAAAGACAAACCTTTTACCCTCTATCCTCAACCCTAATCCCTCAATTCTATAACCTCAACCAAATACCCTAAACCATCAACCCTATAGGTCCTCAACCCTATACCCTCAATTCTTAACCCTCTACCCTATACATTGGATCCTCAACCCCCATATATCTTTGTTCCTCCCTCCTCTACTCTCCTTATCTCTATCTCACTTATCCCTATATCTCTCCCTCCCTCCATCCCTCCCTCTCTAACCTAATCCCTCAATTGTATACCCTCAACCCTTAATCACTTAAACAGTCAACCCTAAACCCTAAACCCTCAATCCTCAACCCTTAAACCATAAACCCTTAAACCCTCTACCCTCAACCCTAATCCCTCAACCATTAAACCCTTAAACCCAAGTAAAATATCTACCCTAATCCCTCAACCCTCAACCCTTAATCCCTTTACCCTCAACCCTCAACCCTTAAACCCTAATTCCTTAACCCCTATACCATCTAACCTATACATTGCACCCTCAACCATAATCCCCCAACCCTATACCCTAAATCCTCTACCCTCAACCTTAAACCCTCAACCTTCAACCCTTAAACCCTAAAACCTTAAACTTTCTACCTCTACCATATACATTAAAACCTCAACCCTTAATTCTCAACCATCAAGCCTTAATCCCTCAATCTTCAACCCTAAAACCCTAAACCCTCAACCCCTATACCCTCTACCCTATATATTGGACCCTCAACTCTAATCCTTCAACCATATGTACCGTCAACCCTAATCCCTCAACCCTATACCCTCAACCCAATACCCTAAACGATCAACCCTATAGATCCTCAACCCTAAACCCTCAATTCTCAACCCTCTAACCTATACATTGGATCCTCAACCCTCATATATATTTGTTTGTCTCTCCTCTTCTCTCCTTCTATCTATCTCACTTCTCCCTCCATATCTCCTTCCCTTCATCCCTCCCTCTCTAACCTAATCCCTCAACCCTAAACCCTCAACCCTTAAACCCTTAAACACTTAACCCTAAACCCTAAACCCTCAACCCTCAATGCTTAAACCCTAAACCCTTAAACCCTCTACCCTCTACCCTCTACCCTCTACCCAATACCCTCTACCCTCAACCCTAATTCCTCAACACTTAAACCAAAGTAAACTCTCTACCCTGATCCCTCAACCTTAAACCCTTAAACCCTCTACCATGTACCCTGTACCCTCAACCCTCAACCCTTAAACACTAATCCATCAACCTCTATACCCTCTACCTTATACATTGGACCCTCAACCCTAATCCCTCAACCCTATACCCTAAATCTTCTACCCTCAACCTTAAAACCTCAACCCTCAACCCTTGAACCCTAAACCCTTAAACCTTCTACCCTCTACACTCTACCATATGCATTAAACCCTCAACCATCAACCCTTAATCCCTCAACCCTCAACCCTTAAACCCTAAACCGTCAACCCCTATACCATCTACCCTTTACATTGGACCCTCAACCTAATCCTTCAACCATATACCCCAAAACATATACCCTAAACCCTCTACCATCAACCCTAAACCCTCAACCTTAAACTCTTTAACCCTAAACCCAATACCCAATACCCTCTACCCTCTCCCACTTTCTACGTACCTCTCGCTCAATCAATACCTACCACTCTCTCTCACTTCCTCTATCTATCTATCTGCATCTCCATCCCATTGTATCTCTATCACTCCCTCTCTCTCTCGCTCCCTCTCTCTCCCTATCTCTCAAGTATCTCCCTCCCACCCCTCTCTCTCTCAAGTCTCTCCCTCTGACACCCTACCTAGGAAACTCTCTCTCTATATCTCCTCCCTCTCTATATCTATTCCTCCCACCCTACCTAGATAAGTTCCTCTCACTCTACCCCCCTCTCTATCCCTCTCTCTCAAGTCACTCCCTCCCACACCCTCTCCCTCTCTCAGTTCTCTCAATTCTCTCACACTCACTCTCTCTCACCCCCTCTCTCTCCCACTCCCTCTCTCTTGCACTCCCTCTCACTACCTATCTCTCAAGTTTCTCCCTCTGGCACCCTACCTACACAACTCTCCCTTTATCTCCCTCTCTATCTCTATTTCTCCCCCCTCTCTCTCTCTCCCTCTATGCCTCCCACCCTACCTAGATAAGTCCCTCTCTCTTAGTCTCTCCCTTCCACCCCCTCTACCTCTCTCTTTATCTCTCAGGTCTCTCCCTCCCTCTCTCCCTCCCACCCTACCTAGATAACTCTCTCTCTCTCTCTTAAAATTATCCCCCCATCTAAATACATACATAAATACATACATACTTACATACACACAAGCATAATACATATGTACATACAATCCTACATACATACAATTATTGATACATACATACAGGCATACATACATACATATAAGCATGCATACATGCATACATACATGACATACAAGTATACATGTACATACAAACTGTAGAGAAGGGGGATTCACTACTCACGAGTTCTCTTCATTCAGAGAGCCTCATGAGCCGAACTATCCTAAACTACCACACTGAATAATGGCAAGAGTTCTAGAATCATAAAGAGAAATTTACAAAGATTTTTTGTACAGATTGACAAGCTCTCGGCCAAAGGATAAAAACGTAGAATGCGGATAACAACACGATGCACTAGTGTCCAAGGGGCATGCTAGAATATTGTACAGGACAAAAAGAAAGTTTATCATAGAAAATGACAAAGTGGCTACTTCTATTCTAACTACTAAGAAATATTAGAACGTGAGAATGTAAAAGAAAGTAGTAAGAATAGAATAAGATAATGTAAATGATAAAGTAAGAGAATAGAGAAAGAGAATATGCTCACAACCATGAAAGTTATGAAGTCTCTAATAGATGAATGTCTTCAAAACTTGCATGCGTAATATCTTGAGAAAGTGTTGGGGCTGTGTAGGGGTTTTCCTTAGTCAAACCAATGATTTGGTGTTCCCACCTCCACGGACAACCAGATACAAAAGAGAAAGTGTAACTAAAATGGAGAAAAGCATGTGGCGAAAGAAAAACTCACTTCAGGAGTAGAACCTGCACCACCAAGTATGGGTGATAAAAGAAATCCCCACTTGAGGAGGAGAACTCGTATCACAAAGTAAAAAAATGCAATAGAAGGGAGATATGGAACCCCAAGATGCTCACAAGCATGAGATAGGGGAGATGGACCTGCAAGAGCCAAGAGTGTTGCAAAAGTTGTGAAATCTTTGGAGAGTGTTGTTGTACCAAGCAATGAAGCTGTGCAAGCAAGAGCAAGATGGTAGAATGCTTGAGAGAGAAGCCAAGAAGGAGAGGAAGCTAGAAGAAGTTAGAATGGAGCTAGAAGTAGAGGAAGAAGCTAGAAGAACTTAGAAGACCAAATGGATTGAAAAGACTAATTTTAAGGAGGGAAAAGCAGCTTCTTGAGCCGTTTCACGGCATCTCAAGCCATTACCACTAACAAAAGGCAAGCATGCTCAGAGAAAGCTTTTTGAGTTTTGAAACATTATAGGACACTAGCATGACACAAAGACATTTGCACGGTGTGCTAGTGTCCAAACATGTCACACTACAAAATGACGCGAATGGGAAAAGAACAAGGTTCGTTGCAAAGCTAATAGGTGAGGGTAGCTGCTGAAAAAGATTGTTGGATCATCTTGAGAGGGGAAAAAGGCTAATGTAGGGGCTAAAATGAGCCTACACAAACACTAAGGGAGCATATACTAAAGTGGATACAAGAACTTATGTGAAATTGCAAGGGGTGCAATTTTATGACTATACATTTTTTCCCCACTTTAGTAGGCATATGAATCTACATTAATATGCATGCTAAAGGAAATCTATTAAACATAAATAACATCATATGCTGAAAGGATACTATAGAGGAAGCAGATAACTCTTTGAACCACAGAAGCATACCCCCAAGCTAAAGACCTACAAAACAAATGCATTAGAAAAGAAAAACTTGCATCAAAAAGCAATGTTAGAGCACAAGAAAGTAAAGGATTTGAGTCAAAAAAGTAGAGAGACCTCAATGTGGAAGGTTGTCTCAGTACTATGCACTATCCCCAAATTAAGAACAATAACACATAGAAGAATTCTAAGGTGAAGAGAGAAAGAGCATATACTTAGGATGAAGAAGATGTAGATCTTTGATTCGGTATATACAATTGACAAGAGAATAGAATTTAATTAAGTGCCTTATAGGCCCACAGACCTAAAAGGAAGGTGTCCTCCGAGATCTCTCACATGAAGGATACTCGGAAAAGTGCCTTATAGACTTGCAGACCTGCAAGGAAGCTTCCCCCAAGATCTCTCACATGGAGGAAACCGAGAAAGTTCCCTACAGACCTGTAGACCTACAAGGAAGGTGTCCTTCAAGATCTCTCACATGAAGGAAACCTAGGAAAGTGCCCTATAGACCCGTAGACTAGTAGGGAAGGTATCTCCCAAGATCTATCACATGGATGAAACCTAAAGAAAGTTCCCAACAAACCCGCAGACTTGTAGGGGAGCATCCACCAAGATCTCTCACATGGAGGAAATCTATGGAAGGGGACTTCACAGAGTCGAAAAGTGGCTTCACAAGCACACCTACAAAGTGAAAGCAGCCACACAGGAAAGTAAGTGGACAATCATGTAGACTATTGATAGATTGGAAAGCTTTCAAAGGGTCCCTCAAGAACCCTTAAAAAAAAAAGAGGGGTCCACTCAAGGGATGCACTATTTGAAAAGTGAGGTCTAGTTATGCTACCCCCAAGGTAGATGTGAATGAATTCATTTAAGATAAATAATTTCAAAGGGGGCTCCCTCAGAAACCCTTCAAAAGAGAAAAAGGGGTCCACTCAAGGGACATTTTAGTTGAAAGATAGAGAGAAGAGAGGGGATCCTTAAGAAGGACACACACCTCCAGAACAAGTTATCATTGGCCCCAACATAGAGGGGAGGAGAACCATGCAAGATACAAGATAGTGGTTAACCTTGACATTAGTTTTCATGCAAAGTAAAGGCAAGTGCATCAATCAAACAGGAGTTTGATGGCACCTGAATCAAGAAGTTGTTGTATTTTATCCTTCAAGACCTTGCATTCACTAGTGGAATGGCAAGGAACTCAATGGTATGAAAAAAAAGAATGTTTTTCTTTATCATGATTATGAAATTTCTTGCACGTAGGAGAAGTAAGAGTAATCAAGTGGGGTTTTAGAAGCCACAACAAAATACGCTCTTGCTCAAATAGAGGATGAGGAGCAGGAAGCAACCCTTTCTCTTGTGGAGAAAAGTTTGATTGCTCACAAGAAGAAGATATGAAGATAAAAGAAAAAGGAGGATCTACATGGGGAGTATTATTCTGGAAAAGGGATCATACTCCTCTACGAGATCACCATTATCTTTCTTGATAGGATTACCAACATTAACCTCTATAATACAAGTGTGATTATCTTCCTCAAAAGGAGGAGGATCAACATCAACGACATTACAACTATCATCAAATTATCCCATGATATAGAAGAATAACCATATTCCATAGCGGGTTTGGATGATGTTATCAGAAGGTCTGAGTGGATCGGGTCAACTTTATATCCCTAATGAAGGAATCTATAAAGTCTAGAGAACCCCAATCATCACCAATACATGCATTTTCTCAAGAAGAGGAAAGAGTAGACTTAATATTTTTTTCTTCAGGAGGATCTTCTTCAAGAACATCTATCTCAAGACTATCATTTTTAGTAGGTATTGTTGGAGTAAACATCAACACATGGGAAGATACTGAAGGAATAAGAGTAGGAAAAATCAAAATCTGATCGGAAGCTGCCATCTCACGTAAGTGCATAGCATCAGGGTCAGCATTGACTGTGACTACTCAATTAGTAGAAATGAACTTAATAGATTTATGCAAGGTGGAGGGGACTACACCCATAGCGTGAATCCACATTCTACCAAGAAGAAGGTTATAAGGTAACCTTTCTGGCATAACATTTACAAGGGTAGGTACAGTAATGGGTCCCAACCTCAAAGGAAAGACTATCATGCCTAGGGCTTGCTGATCAACATTATCAAACCCACAAATAACAATAGAAGAAGAATTAAGAGAAGATGAGTCAATAGTAATCGTAGACAATAGATCAATGCTACATACGTTGAGCATTGAACTAGTGTCAATGAGAGTACGTCTAATGCCAATTTTATTAATATTAACTATAATCATTAAGGGATCTTCTTGTTTCTACACATTTGGGGGTGGAAGTTCCTACGGATAGAATGTGATATTCGGTGAATCTACATGAATAAGAGCCATCAATGCATTAATATCTATTGGCCTAGCAGAAGAAGGAAAGAGGATATCTTCCAATGCTTCCTGAAGCATACCTTGATAAACTAGAGTAGACTGAAGCAATTCCTATAGTGAGATCTTAACGAGAGTAACACGAAGTTGCTTGACAAGATCGTAATCACTAGGTGCTTTAGTTGTAGGTTTAGGTGCATGAGGAAGGATTAGTTGTTTATTCATATTAATCTCATCAGTATGGGCTACCGCTCTATAAGAGGGAGCCTTAGAAAGATCAAGATAATCATCATCAAATGAAACACCATTAATATAATAAACCCTTTTAGGAGAAGGACCAGTTGGAGTCACATAAATGATCAGTCTCTTAGGCCTTTGAGGGGAAACATAGACATAGATTACATTTACAAAATCATCACAAATAGTAGAATAATTATTTGAAGAAAAATTGTTAGTGTCGATCCAAGGAGGATTAAATGTGGAAGTAGGTTCATCATTCACTAATGCATCATCTCCAAAAGAGAGTGCATTGGAATGACGAGAAGGTAGAGTAACATTAAGAGAGGTATCAATGATTTCATCCTCTTGCAACAAAATATCCTCTAAAGCAAGAGGACTTTTGTGAGAAGGATCAAAGATATCAAGTGACATGGGAAAACCCAAGTCACCATCACATGTAGGAAATGAAATATCATTAATATTTTGAATAAAATTAGATGCTAAGCTAATAAAAGAAGATATTAAATTCATTTGGTTTTTTTGATATTTTCTATGTTCTAGTAATTTTCATTTTTGAAGGTCTTTAGAGAGGAATTTGAGGTTGGCACTTGCATCGGTTCCTAAAATTTGATTGCTAAAAGCACTAGTAGTTTAGGGATTGAACTAGTTCTCTAGGAGACCTTTCCGATGGTGCAAACAGTTCTAAATTCTGAGCACTGAGTCAAAATTTATGACCCTGCCAAGTAGGGATAAATAAGTTCCTAGTTTTTTTTAAAAATACCCTCTTCACCTCAAGTTCACCAAAATATAGAGAAGGGGTATTCGCTACTCACGAGTTCTCTTCATTTATAGAGCCTTATTGGGTGAAATTCCCTAAACTACCTCATAGAATAGTGGCGAGAGTTCTAGAATCAGAAAGAGCAAGTCACAAAGATTTTCTAGATAGACTAACAAGCTCTCAACCATAGGATGGCAAGGTGGAATATAGATGACAACGTGGCGCACTAGAATCGAAGCGGCGTGTTGGCATCGAGTACAGACTAGAAAGAAAGTTTATCATAAAAAGTGATAAAGTGGCTGCTTCTATTCTAACTGCTAAGAAGTCTTAGAATGTGAGAATGTAACAGAAAGTAGTAAGACTAGAATAAGATGAAGTAAATGATAAGGTAAGAGAATAGAGAAAGTGAAGATGCTCACAACCACGCAAGTGATGAAGCCACTAGTAGATGAATTTCTTCAAAACCTACATACGTAATATCTAGAGAAAGTGTTGGGCTTGTGTAGGGGTGTTCCTCAATCAAACCCCCGTTTTGGTGTTCCCACCTCCACAAACAACTAGATAGAAAGAGAGATTGTAACCAAAATAATGAAAAGCATGTGGCAAAAGAAAAACCTACTTCAGGAGTAGAACTCACACCACCAAGTATGGGTGATAAAAGCAATCCCTGCTCAAGGAGGAGAACTTGTATCACAAAGTAAAAAATACAACAGAAGGAAGATATGGAACCCTAAGATGATCACAAGCATGAGATAGGGGAGATGGAGCTGCAAGAGCCAAGAGTGTTGCAAAAGGAGTTGTGAAAGCTTTGGAGAATGTTGTTGTAGCAAGCAAGAGTAAGATGGTAGAATGCTTGAGAGAGAAGCCAAGAAGGAGAGGAAACTAGAAGTAGAAGAGTGGAGCTAGAAGAAGTTAGAATGGAGCTAGAAGTAGAGGAAGAAGCTAGAAGAACTTAGAAGACCAAATGAATTGATAGGACTACTTTTAAGGAGGGAAAATAAGCTTCTTGAGTTGTTGTAGGGCATCTTGAGCTGTTACCACTGACAAAAGGTGAGGACAAGTGGCAATCATGCTTGGAGATAGCTGTTTGAGCGTTGAAACATTGGGATGCTAGCGCGACACATAGATGTCCACGCAATGTGCTAGTTTTCAAACATGTCATGCTAGAAAATGACGTGAATGAGAAAAACACAAGGTTTGATGTAAAGTTTACACATGAGGGTAGCTACTAAAAAGGGGTGTTGGAGTAGCCTGAGAGAAGAAAAAGGCTAATGCAGGGGCTACAATGTGCCTACATAAAAGCTAAGGGAGTGGACACTAAAGTGGATACAAGAATGTATGTGAAATTGCAAGGGGTGCAATTTTACGACTATACAAAAACATATAAATATAAACATACATTTAATAAAATAGAATTTAACATAAAGAAATACATAATGCAAGCATGTTATAATGCACTCGTGTTATGTCTCGCTAGACATGTCTCACACAAACGCAAAAAACCATGTCAAAACTAAGTATAACACAAGCATGTTATAACAACCCAAAGGCTTGGAGGGCCTTCCCAATGACTAGAGATGTGTTTTTGCAAATTCTACAATATTTCACATAATCGGGTTCATGCTCACCATCGGGATTGCATGGGTTTCAATGTCAAACAAATCAAACACTTGGGTAATGTTAGGCTCTCTCTTAGCTATCCAACAATGTAATTTTTTTCACTTTTTGACAATGTTAAGCCTTTGATCTATAATTTCTTTTGTTTGTGTCTCTTTTTTGGAAAAAAGCAACATTTGGTGTTTTTCATTATAAATTAACCATTCATCAAAATTTCAAATAAATTACATTTTTAGAAACTGGACTGCATTCTACAAATATTAAGAAAAAAATTCAATTAGTTTCCAAAATTTGTTGGGGTAGCATGACCAAAATTCTATTTTTCAGGAAGTGTCCACTTTGAAAATTAGTAAAAAAATAAAATATTCATTAAAAAATTATCAGAAAAATTGTGCATCAACAACATACTGTTTGCTAATTTCTCACCAAAGTGATTTTAAAATACTGAAAAAAGGTTCACCGTGCTACGTTCCCACAAAAGTTGCTATGTTATGTTTTTCTGACAAAAACAACACCAATTTTTGTGGCTCCCTCTTTTGAACCTCTTAATCTCAACCATTTTCAAAATAAATTAGTAGTTTAAAAAGTGGGCTCGAAGCTCTACGATCCTTGTTTTTGTTGCATCTCAAAATTTTGAGTGTAACTATCCTCAATTTCACATCTAAGGTCAGTATTTTTTGATTTCAGAAAAAAAAAAAAGTGGCCACTTAAGTCCCCTTTTTGGCCCCCCATCTTTTTTCCCTTACCCTTGAGCACCTTGGGGTTGTTGGAATGTTCAAATAGTTCCTCATCATTTATCTCCTCCTTAGTATCTACCTTTTCTATTCAACTACTCTTTTTGGGTCTTGGTAGGACTGTTCTATCACTTCTTGTCACTTGCGGTTTAGCTCTTCCTCACTAAATGTTTCTTTGTACATAGGTCTCTTTTGGGGTGTTTCAAGGTCACTTGGCCTATAGCCCCATGGGCCACTTTCATTTTTCATGGTATTTTTTGGTGGGATGCTAGTGTTGTTCTTGTTTGCTTCCATGTTCTTCCTATGTTGTGATCTCATACTTGTCATACACAACTGCCAAGCTTTTGTGAATGCTTTTGTGACTCCTAACTATGGAATGAAAAATCCTTTTGTTTTTGGATTTTCTATTTTAAGGGAAATGAAAGTTTCTTTTGTTTTTTGGATTTTCTATTAAATATCTAAGGGTGGTTGGCCCATTGAAAATCGTAAATAAAAATGGTCTAGTTGATTTTGATGAGTGTGGTATCTTCTCAATGTGTACCCTGTGGAAAAGTTTAGACTAGGCCTATTCTTTGATAGTCACAATATGGATTTCCACTTAAGGATTTTTCTCTTGTGAGAGATCATGAAGGATGGGTACCTATTTCCATGCAGGAGGTGGTAACATGGGTCTTCTAGATGCTAGGCCTGCTTTCTCTTCCTCTTTATCCAAGATGTTTGCTATGTTTCTCCACTAGTTGGGTGTTTCGTTCTTCTCAAATATAAAGGTCCTTAAAATGCTAATGATATTAGTTTTTTCACCTTCAATATGTGTGAGACTTGGTTGGAGGATTGGTGCTATAAGGTTTGACTATTTAATAGGAGCAATTGGTTTCCAAATGGTCATATGGTGAAGGTGTGGATGTTTTTGGTATGGTTTTTGATGAAGCTCAAGACCCTAAGGTTTGAGTGTTGTTTGGAGGTGGCACTATTCTTGGAAGCCAAAATACTAAAATATCTAGATTGATATCTCACTTCTCCTTCTAGAGGATATGTTATGAAAAAGCTTACTCAAACTATCTGTGAGTCCCAAGTAATTATTGATATATTAGAAGTGCAAGTGAGGGAATAATCCAGGTTTGTTTGTTTTGATTCTGATTCCAAAAAGTATGATGGAATGTGGAGAGTGGATGAAGGACTATATGAATTATCTAGGTTTTCAATTGTTTTTTTCTAACAAAGATCCTATAGGAAACTTCAATTAATTTTTATCATTGTCAATGGGACAAAGAAATGGTGATGGTTTCTAAGAAAAAAAGCAATAGACTGTGAGCAAAAGCGGCTAGATTTATCAATTGAGGCTTGAATTTTTTCAAGTGCATGAGTTTTTGAGAAGCAAGTGTGAGCTGAAATGTAAAGTACAACCTCTATATGTTTTTTCCAATGGGGTGAGTTAGTCAATCAAAAGCGAGTTTTTCTTTGCATTTGCAGGCAGTTTATAGGCAAGTGTGCTAGATTTTGAGAAGTGTGAGTTAAATAGAAGCCACTGCATTGTTTTTTATCAAGTATGCAGATTTTGTCAAATCCAATTGATTTTCATTAGTGAATTTTATGGGACAGTGAGTAAAAGCATGCTTTTTTTGGTAACTGCACCCAATTTTGGATCAAGTGTGCTAGAAACAATAGCAGAAGCGACCTCTGTGTAAATTGATTTTCCAGTTTCAATTTTTTGGCAACAATGTTGATGTTTTTCTTGTAGTTTTTGGATGTTTTGATTTGTTTCCAGATGTGGCAACTGATACAACAATTTTGAATGACTCAAAAATCATGTAGTTATGTGACTTGTATGTCTATGGCTTTAAGTTATGAAATCACAATACCCAAGCCATAGTTTCCAACATTTACTTTGAGCTAATGTGGCCTGAAATAAAAGCCTAAATATTCAAAAACCTTTAAGGAGATCCTTAAGGAGTGCAAATATAGGGATTGTCTTAAAAGCGTACACTAATTCAAAGGGTTTGTGATTCAACTATCATGTTTAGTGTTTGTTTTGATATGTTCTTTTTTAAATCAATCACAGAGCTTGATGTCAAAATTTGTTTTGAATGTTTTTGGCAAGTTTTACATAAACAAACATTACAACCCTAGAGATAGAAACCATCCTTTTAGGTAGGCTTCCCTCATGCCTTGAAGGGATGATTTTACATGCAACTTATGGCGCGAGCTTGAATTCGGAAATGGAAAGTAACTTCTTAGAAGTAAATTATGATACACCATTTTCAAAGAATGTTTTTGGATAAAAGGGTAGCTTCTACAAAATTTTATCTCTTAGTAATGTTTTGGGATTATGAATTTAAAATGTCTATACATGCAACATTTTTCTCAATTAAGAGGCCTCCCAACCCTTTCAAATTTTTACGTATCACACAGATATTGGGGGAGACTAACGCCAGTATAAAATAACCTCAATTGGTGGGTGAGAACTTTCCTCACACCCACAATTATCTATATAGCAGTAAAAAATGAGAGTATTTCTTGGGTTGGTTATGAGTTCTCTAGCATAGGATGTGTCTCAATAGGTAGGCCCTCTAAAGGTATGCTTTGAAAATAAAGGTGCAAAGATCAAGATTTTTTTGCTCCCCCAAGATTGCCAAAATGTGTGAGGGGAGAAGATAACCATCTAGCTTGCTAAACACTAAATGCACAAAATACTACTCATCGCAATTTGATTATTTTTAAGCACCTCATGAAATGCTATCCAAAAAATAATGTGTGAAATGCATAACAATTTTTTTAATTGCACCAACGTGAAGTATTATGGACATCAATCACTAAGATAGCAAAGGTGCAGTACAAAAAATTGATCTGTTCATTTTTAAGCCCAAAACTTGAGTGTTTCTAAATTAATCCTAGTCTTAATTGGTCAAAAAAAATGAATGTGAGTGTACGTCAACAAAAAGGAAATTGTTATGGTCAATAAAAAGAAAACAAAACATCCCAAGTGTTACTTTGAAGGTTAAAAACTTTTTTTTTAAGCACCAATTGAATTGTTTGTTTGTGTTGTTCTTTTTATGCACCAAGTGAAAATTCTCTAACTATGAAAACTTGGAAAGAGTTCATTTTTGTTGTTATTTTTATGCACCAAATTGAAAGTTTCTTAATCTACAAAGCTTTGAATTGGTTCATTTTTAGAGCACCAAAAGCTGAAGTGTTCATTTGTGTTGTTCTTTTTATGCACCAAATTGAAAGTTTCTAACTTAAGGAAATAAGTTGTGAAAATCGTGATTCCTTTGAACATTCATCTCCCCTACAGAAAAAGTGTTAGTGTTTTCTCGATCCTACATACATAATCATTAATACCTATCACACATTCCAAATAGGAATCTTTTAGTACTATAAATCAATTTAAACTTCTAAATCTCAAGCATAGGTTTGGTAGAGAAAAAGCATAGAAAAATTAGCAAGTGCACTCTCTATTAGAGAACAAAAGTGCTAGAAAAAATCAAGTGCACCATCTATCAGCAGACAAAGGTGTTATAAAATGTCAAAGGCACCAATTTCAGGGCCAAGTACACTTGATCCGTGATATAAAGTGCAAAATTTTCTAGGACAGTGTGTGAAAATGTTTCTAGAATGCTTTCAAAACTTGCAACTTCAATCCAAACTCATACAACCATTATTATTTAGGACTATGGTCCCATTGAGCATGCCAGAATGTGTGAGGGGGAAAATCATAGAGCGTAAATGAGACAAAATGCAATGAAATAGAAGCTAATCTAAATAAAAAACACTAATCTAGATCTATTCCTTCACTCACAAAATATAATTCAAAACATTATTGAAAAAAGACAATAAAAAAGAATTCAACACAATATAATCTCACCATCTCGTGTTGGAGTGTGTTCACAAGATGTTGGGTTGTTCATATCACTGTGAAGCCTCCATTGTTGCATGTGAGAAGCTTTTGATTTGATGTGTGTGTTGGTTGATCGAAGATATGTTGAAGCTTTGTCAATGGTGATTAGGAATATTGGCAATACTTCATTGTGCAAATGATGTTGATTCTTTGATCCTTTTTTGTGAGGAAAGATGTTTGTTATATATAAAGTGTGATTTGAAATGGAAAATTATGATTGCGTACTAGAATATCTTGATCAACAGTCAAAAGATGTTGAGAGGAAATATACATGAATAATCTGTGCAAAATAGATTACATGATTAGTGTGATTGAAGAAATGTTGTTGAGCAATTTGATGAAATAGGTGGAGCAATTCATGAAATTGAAGAAATCAATTTGAGCCTTCAATGGGATTGAGGAAATTATGTAAAGTGATTTGTGAGATTGAAGAAAGTTGACGAGGAAATCATGTTGGGAGCAATTTGCTCAATCATGAAAGTTGGTGAGGATAATTCAATTAATTGATTTAATTAATTAGTCCTTTTTGGAGTTGAACGTGCAAATCAAGTTTGACTTTTGAAAATAAAGTTGCATTAGCTTGATTTGATTTTTGATGATGATTTAAATAGTTTATTCAAATTATTCAAATTTGAAGGGAAAGTGAGTTAATTAAATTATTATGATTTAACAATTCAATCGACATAGGGAAATAAAATTATTTAGTGACGTAATTAAATAATTGGTGTTATTTAACTAATCAGTAGGAATATCATTAGATTAGGACTTTATTAAATAAATGGAATTTAATTAGTCAAAAATAATGAGAAAGTGAATTAATTAAATAATTTTATATTATTCAATTAATAGGGAAAATTAGGGTTTTTGAATGTAATTGATGTGAAATGTAGTGATGTTTGATGATAATGATGTCGATGATGTGAAAATGTCATTTAGGGTATGTGATAGGTGTTAGGTCAGTTTCACATGTCTACACAATTATATGCAAAGTAAATAACCTAGAAATAACAATGAAGAATGACACAAAAGAGATCAACATAGAATTTTAACATGGCTTACCCAATATGAGCTACATCCACAGAAACTTAGCCACCTAATGATTTTATTATCCAGTGCAAAATAGATTACAATCTCGTGAATTCCATAATGCAAAATACATCCCAACTGCTTATAACAAGATTTTTAGAATATCCATTGAAGAGAATAACTTGCTTATGCAAAGTTAATTTGTAAACTAGAAAAGCTCATATGTTATAACTAGGATTAGAATATCCATTGAAAGGGGTAACTTATGCTCATGTTTTATTGGTAGAGATACCTATTATGCCTTGCATAACCACCTCATTTTTTTTTGGAACAAAATGGGTCCACCTTGTTTTTGTTTTGTCCTTGGTGTTATTTTTGGGTCTTATGAGTTGTTATTTTCCTCCTAAGTCCTTGTATCTTTTGGTCTGGTGGGAGTGGGACCGGAATGGAAACTGGACTTAGAACTTTTGAAGGTTCCAAGTCTAGATTCGGTTCCAATTCTAGTCCTGCCCTTGCCTCATTGTTCTTTTCATTTCCTTTTGGTTTGTCTTGCACTCTTGGGTTTGTTTTGCACTCTTGGGTTTGTTTCTCCCTTGATTTGTTTCACGTTTCTCTATTTTTTGTTTTTTCTCTGGCGGAAGCAGAACCAGAATTGGAGTTGAACTTGGAACTTTGTAAAAGTTTTGAATCCGGTTTTCATTCTGATCCTGCTCTCTATTGTTTTTGTTGTCATTGTCTTGGTCTTGGTGTTTTGTTCCTTTGGTGGGAGTGGAATCTAAATCGTAACCAAACTTGAAACTTTCTAAAAGTTCCAGGTCTGGTTTCAGTCACAATTTCAGCCCCATTCCCTTTGTTGTTTGTCCTTGTTGTGGGACTGGAACTAGGTTTGGAGTTGGATAAGAGAGTTGGATAAAGTTTCTTGTTCTTTTCTGGATCCATGTCCACATCCACCCTACCATTGTTCTACTTGGTTGATTACTTGTTTATGTTATTTTCTCTACCCCCCAACCAACCACATTTATTGCATTAATTGTAGCCTCTTCACATGCGCAAAATGCTTTTTAAAACTAAATCAAGGTTAACTGGCTCATTATCTTTATTATCTAAGTTGTTTTAGCGAACCAAAGCCAGGGTAACTTCGAGAGGAGCATGATCTGATTGCGGAGGTGCATTGGTGAGCAGATTCTTATCCAGTTTCAACCTTTCTTGTGGGTGTTTTGAGGTAGGGTCTTTTCCTATTCTTTTCCTATTTTTTTTGTTTGTTGTTCTAGTTTCATGTTCATGTTCGTGGTGTTCTTGTGTGTTCACAGGAAATTTCCTATGAATATTTTCTCATTCCCTTTTGTGTCTTTTTTTATTTCATTTTTTCATTTTTTGTTTTCTATTTTGCTTTTTTTGTCTTTCCATTTGTTTCTTTTGCCGCTCTGTTGTCACTTTCGTGGTAGATCTATTTTGTCATGCCCTGGTTTCTAAACTAGAGTTTCGTTTGATGGGGTCCTCTATGCTTTAAATTCTTTAAAATCTATTCAGTGACCCCTTCGATCTTATTCTCATGTTGGTTTAGTGATTTTCATGTCAGGTTCTTGATGCCTTAATTACTTGAGTCGACGCATCACGCAAACTAGGCTTTGTGCAATAACCTTTACAATGTTGAGCCCTTAGAGTTAAATTTGGTCTTTATTGTATTAAATGTTGAGGTTAGGCCCATTTATTTAACGTTCTCTTATGATCCCATGTGACCCAGGTCCTAAAGCTCATGTCACTGCACCTTTAAGAAATTGCTTTGTTTGAATGTTAAACAGGTGGAAGCGGACCTAGGAACGAATTTCTCCCATAATCATTTGCAAGGGAGTTTATTCCAAAAATTATCCCACTTCCAATGACCGTTGACTCTAATATTCATCCTTTCCCTTTGGCAGAAGTAGAACCAGAGTGGGGGATGAACTTGGAACTATTGATTGGTTTCAGGTTCGGTTTTCATTCTACTCTAGTTTCCGGTAACAATCCCACCTTTGTTAAAGGTTTTCCTATTCCTAATTCTTCTTTGACTCTGCTTTTTGTGAATATGAAATTTGACTAAGTATAAAGATTTATCCTGAGGGAGCAGAGAGGTATTGATGATGTAATGACTTTCATGTCTTTTCTCATCTAATCCAAGGTTTCATTGCATAAATAGAAGATGTGAAGAGCATCGAAGGAGGCTTCTCAAAGAAGCCAACCTACAGACAGTTCAAGGCAAGGAACCAAGCCTAAGAAGATAAAGGTGGAACAACTCCCCTACACCTTGAGGTATAAGCACTAGAATCCTACTATTACAATTAGTAAGGTGGATTCGAATTTGGTAGATATTACAAACACAAACATGGGCCCATTTAACTATGAGTAGTTGCATGAATAAACCTTCAATGGGGAGGTAATAGGGAGAACACAAAGAATTTTTCAATCTGGATTGGCACATGTTTCCCTCTTTCCTCTATCAGTCTAGTGTCCAGAATTGATACTAAAACTAAAGCCTACAATCCTACTACCAAATAATGTGTGGACTTGCAAGGGAACATCATCATTGATCTAACACCATATATGATAAGGTTAATGTTCAATTCACCTACCCCACAGAGCCCTAGGAAACTCAATGAGGTAGAAGCCTTGCAACTATATAACAATAAGTAGGAGGCTAGCAAGAATCATATGAACAAACATTGGATGAGAGTGGATAAGAAATCCCTAGACAAGCTCCTTGATCAGCACAAGAGATCAAATTTTACCAAGGAGATTGATGATATAATTATGATGCTCTCTAGAGTGTTTGGGAGAAGGGATTCCTCACAGTTCAAGGAATGGATGTTCCCATTCATTCAAACCATTTTGGATGTAGGGAGCAATTTAATTGGTTGATGATCTTTTTAGAGTTCCTAAAAAATCAGATGCTTAAAGTGAGGGAGACAAAATGCTTCTTCATGACTTCCTATGTTATATATGCAACTATAAGAAGAGGTATCTTTCCTAGTTTGAATGCAGTTGGGATATTGGGAGAAGCCCCTAGAAAGAACAAGGTGTCAGATCACTATGATCAGCTGACCTTGTAGACTTTTGAGTCACACTATAGAAGAGTTAATGATGCATTCATGTATGTTATCATTAACCAACTATCGAAGATGTATGATATAGATTGAGCAGAGATGCCATGGCATTTATTGCAGAATGGGGACATTGGTACATCCAATACCCCAATTTCACTTATTTTAGGCTGGTTGGTTTTGATGGCCACCCTCATCTACTACCCAGATGTTGCAATAATAAGATTGTTTTGATTTAGTTCATTTATCAAGCTATAGCAGTTAATCTCAAATTTGCTAGCAAGCATAAGACAGGTTGTCACAAATTCACCATGAAGTTGGGTGAGTATAGCTATGCACACAATGTGGTAGCCAAGGTGATCTATGATGAGCTAATCCATTTAAAGTTGGGCTTGTATACCTCTATGAAGTATTTTTATCCCAAGCACAAGATGCAAGGTTTGCTTCCTACCATTTTTTATAAACATTTCAATCTGTTGGAATATTTTTGGATAGATCTACAAGATGAGTATGATCTAAGAAGAAGAAATTATGAAAGATTTCCCATTCCACTCATGGTTGAATATGGGGTGAAGGAGGATATTCCTGATACTTTGTTAGATGATGGGGTAACCTTGGATCCCCAATATGATGCTGAGAAAATAGGCACTAAGGACTTGGATCTAGTGGATTGGGATGTAGAGGAATCCATTGATACAAAACAGATTAGAAGGTTAGTCCTCTATAAAAGTATCTAATGGGTGGTTATGAGAAT
Source organism: Sequoia sempervirens (assembly GCA_007258455.2). Classification (NCBI taxonomy): domain Eukaryota; kingdom Viridiplantae; phylum Streptophyta; class Pinopsida; order Cupressales; family Cupressaceae; genus Sequoia; species Sequoia sempervirens. The sequence goes on along the minus strand of VDFB02353493.1, from coordinate 359,071,630 downwards.
CAAGGAGCTAGATGCTCAAACTTCTAAAAAGAGAAAGGATACAGGTACCACTCAAGGATACAAAAGAAAAAAAAGAAAGATAGCTCCTAAGGAGCCATTAGAGTTCTTCCCTCCCAATTTTGGAGAGGAGCTTGAGCCTGCAATTCCTACTCAAGATGTTCCTGAAGGACATGGAGAAGAGGCCACAATAGAACCTAGTATTTCAATAACTGTTGAAGGTGAAACATTAAATCAACCTCCTCTTGTAGAGCAGCTAATTGATGAAATGCCTATTGGAACCCTTTAGATGGAAGTTGAATCCTTGAAAGGGAAGGAACAAGAGATTGAAATTCATGATATCAATTCTGATTTGGAGACTACACAGTCAGATGATGATCCTCTCAAAGTTGTGTCTGTAGGAAATGTTGAGAGTGTTGATGAAGAACATGTCCTCACCCCAGAGGATCAGTGGAAATTGTTTGAAGAAGCTAAAAAGGAAGCAGAGGCCACAACACAAGTTGAGGCACTTGCTAAGAAACAAGAGTCTAATGCCAAGGCTAGGGAGGAAGATAGAAGGAAGCAAAAAGAAAAGGAGGAATTGCTTCAATAGAAAAAGGAACATGAACTGAATACCAAAGAAGAGGGAGATAGATTGGCTATGATACAGAAGATCCATGAGCTAGAAGAGGAGAAAGCTCAAAAAAGAAGGGAAGGGGAAGCCCTTAAGGCTGAATTTAAGGCTATTGAGGAAGCCCATAGAAGGAAAGAAGAGGAAGAATTCCTAGAAAGAGAGAGGGAGGCTAAAGAGCTTGCAAAGTATGAACAAGGGTTTAACGAAGCTTGAAATAAAGTTAAGGAGATTGAAAAAAAAAGAGATCAAATGTATGAGGAGAAGAGGCTGGAAGAAGAACGTTTACAAAAAGAGTTAGAAGCTAAAAAGTTGCAGGAGGAAAAGCATAAAGAAGAAGCTGAAAGGATGACACAAGAAGTTGTAGAAAGGGAACAATAACATGTACAAGAGGTTGATTCTCAACCTAGGACCACCATATTGCAACCTCTTTCTTTTTCCACTGCTACCTCTTCCACACAAGTGGTCACCACTTCTGCTGCTCCAACATGGCTGAAATTAGATCTTGAGAGAAAGCAAATAGTTCAACCTTAGCCATTGATTTGGGATGAAATGATGAAGGAGATAGAGAAGGAGAGACCCAAGAAAAAGGTTAGAGTCCTCCATTCCACTAACCTCACTAATGCATTTGATATTGTTGTTGAATGTGAAATCCCAATGGTGGACAAAGACAAACAAGGTATGCAAATAACTAATTACCAATTGGGCACTATCAATTTGGGGAGACCTACAAGGAAACAACAAATGAACCTCATTGATATTGTAGCATCCTCCACCAAATCTAGTATGATCAAAGATAAACAAAGGAAGGATGAACTTAAATCCCAATTAGATTAGTTGCACAAATTCTTGAAGGATGTCTCCAATCTGGTTTCCCAACAAGTTGCTACCCCAAAGACCCCAATCTTACTGAGCAAGAAAGAAGCTGATGACTTAGTGAAAATGAGAAGTTAAGTGGGCATGCTTGATAGGTGGATTGATTGGCTCAATCAAGAGGTTGGTGAGCTACCTAGTGATAGTTTTAAAGTGCATGAGGGTGCACTAGAACTAGTAGAAGAAATGAATTAGGATGTTGAAGTCTTGGAAAACCAAGATGAGGAGTATAGAGAACATGTCAAGAAATTAAAAGACATCAGCAAAGTGCCAAAGTCAACTCTCTTGGAGAAATCAATCCTTGATGAGGATAATGCAAATTTTATCGAGAAAACAATGAGAATAATCTGGTTTAGATCCAAATTTATCTATGAACATAAGAATGAAATTCAAGAAGCTAGTGAAGACTTGAATGAACATATTGATGAATTGGAGGTGGTGATTTCTATTCTGGTTAATGTGGATAACCCAGTTAAAAAAGGTCTTCCTCTAGATAAATTGAAGTAAAAAGGGAACAACAAATTTGAGGAAGTGACGTAGAAAGAAGATGATGGTGAAGACTTGTTGTTGGATAGACTCATGGACATCAAAGATGAGGTGAAAGCTGCTAGGAGGGAGTTGATCAAATTGAAAGATATGCAAGAATTCACCTCAACAAAGTTAAAAAGAATTGAATTTGAAGATAATTTGGTAGATGGACTTGATGAGGAAATTATTCAACAACTATTCTCCAATTATGATGAATACCTTCTAGATCAAGCAACACAGGAGTAATCTGGTAGCAGAACATTCTATTCTTGGTGGAAAACTTCCTCTCCTCTCCTATTTTGCAAGGTTATGACATGAGTTGAACTCAAGCTCTCATCCAGTAGTTCTACCTTCCTCCTTGGGCGTCAAATTTCAGGCAATAGGATCATCAATCCTTGAACTGAAGATCAACTAGTATAGTTTCTTCATGCAGTTCTAGCTCATTGATTGGTGGATCTCAGTTTCTAATTGATAGAAATTTATGCATGGCGTGCCTATATGTAATTTTTGGCTCCATTTTTTTAAAGATCGGCTGATTGAAGAAGGATTAGCCACCTAATGAGATAATAGATAGTATTGTTATAGTCTTAGGATTTCACAAGCTTTAAGCAAGATACTTTGAAAACTTTGTTGTACTTAGATAATTTTATAGTTTCATGTTATTGTCAAGTTTGGACGTGAATGATAATGTTAATAAATTATAATCATCTGTATTCTAGTGAATGTTGTGCCTAATTGTTTTCCAAGTGAATTTTAATGAATTATAATCATCTATATTCTAGTGAATGTTATTCTAGTAAATGTTGTGCCTAATCATTTGTATTCCAGTGAATGTTGGATTTGAGATTATTTCATTGAATTATCTATGAATGGAATTCCTTTTATGTCTATTGATCTAATTTTAGCAATGAGTAGGTGATGTGTTTCAATCTCGAAGTGAAGTCTTAATGAATGGTTGTGATTATTGGATTTTTCACTATGAATGTATGGAATGGCATAGGTTATTCTATGGATTGCATCATGTTATGGTTTTGGTTAGTTGAAGAAACACTCATTGTTAAAGTACATGTCTAGATGTGAAGAAGTTTTATTCATATTTTGTTGTTCTAAAGCCTGGTCTATCTTTTTCTATTTTTTTATACCCCGCAAATGTAGGTTAATTGATATGATGTGGTTTCTATTCCTTTTTACCAACATTCCCCTTGAATATTATAGTTGCATTAGCCATTGAGTAACATCAACATTGTTGAGAACCAACTACTAGGACCTTGGAAGATAGATTTTTTTATGTTATCTTTCTTTTCCATTAGAAATAGGATAGAGATATTCTGTTTAAAGTTGTGCTATTTTGACCATCAACAGATTTGGAACTAGAAGGAGGTCCTGAGGAAAAAACTGGCTCAAGTTGGGTCATTCTCACCAGAAAGGTTTGAACAAGTTCTCATATCTTCTCTGAATTCAGAACCATTGGATGAAATCCAAACCCCTATCAGGAATAGACCCCAAGCCTGTAGAGTTTTGATTCCACCATTGTCAACACCACTTACTCCCCTTGGGTTTCCACAAAATCCACCCATTCCATAACTATTTCAACTAGTCCCACCACCACCCATGGATTTCTTCATAAATAACCCCTCTAATGGGGATTATCCCTGGTGGTATAGATGATCTGCCCAAGAATTTGGAGAGATTCTATCCCAAATATATGCATGGAGAATCAAGGAGTGTTTAAGAGCACATATAGGCATTCAAATATGCTTGTACTTGTGCTCAAGTAGCCCATCATGATGTTGTATGTAGATTATTACCCTACTCTTTAGGTGACATGGCATATAACTGGTATTTGAATCTGCCCCAGGGGTCTATTCTAAGTTGGATAGACTTAAAAAATTCCTTTATTAATCAGTTTTGGGTTTATGTGGACCCAACCATTTTGTATCACCAATTTTCTACCATAAGAAAAGAACCCCATGAACCATTACCATTGTTTAACACAAGATTCTAGAGGATGTACCAAAGGCTACAGGATCCCTGGTTGCTGAAAATATCACCATTTTGGCATATTTAAGGGTCGTAGATCCCTTGATTGGCCTATTTTTGTAGAGGACATATGCTACTATTGAGATTAATTCTCTGTCTAAAGTTTATCACCTGGCCATTAAATTGCAATAGTAGATAAGCTTACAATCGGGGACTTTAGGAGGAGTTCTTCCTCCCATAGGATATCAATTGCCTAATCCAACTCCTCTATTTAATACTATCCCAGGGATGTCTTATTCCCAATATGGACCCATGTCTAAGTTACAAACTCCACCATCACTACCATTCTTCTCTAATAGGTCTTAGGATTCCTCCCAACAATCACAAAATTACCATAATCAAGTTGAAGGGTCAAATCTTGTTAGTGAGCCATCTATTTTCAAAACTACAGAAAGAGAATGAACTATTCAATTGACTAATGAAATGGAAACTTTGAAGAAGACTCTATTTCAGATGTCCAATGATTTGGCTCAACTGAAATATAAACCCCCTCAAAATCAAAACCAAAACCAGAATTATCAAAATTAGGGAGGGTATTCTAATAAAGGTGGTTACTCCAACCAGAACTCCAATCAGAATCAAAACACCAATCAGAACTAGAGGAACATCCAAATCCAAAATTCCCCTAACCAAAATTACCAAAATTAAGAGAGGGGATACAACCAAAGGTCTAACAACAATAGATAATGGAATACTGGGCCAAATAATGGGGGAGTTTCAAATAATTATCAGGTTGGCAATGATAAGCCACACACTACAAATGTGGTAGATCTCAACTTTATGATGAATTGGTGTAGACTGCATGATACTGCAACTCATTCTGAGGTGAACTGCCCAGAAATGGAAAAAATGGTCAAGATTGCATAGATTGATGCTCCATTGCAAGGCACTTCCAGCAAGTCTAGTGGATCCACAGATACTACCATGGCTTATGACATCTTTGATGAAGAAATTCCATTCCCTAGCCAAGAAGAAATTGAACTAGTAGAAGACATATATGATGCTCAGGCCTTCCAATCCAAAGGAGGTCATTTTTGAGAAATTAGAATAAGAGCCCATTTACTACATCTACCCATCCTAATAGCATGGTCCCACCCAATTAGAATGCAGAAAACAATCCTCCACCACCAAAGGGGCCATCTGAATCTAAAAATAAAGGTACTCTACCTTTCATTCCTAAGTATCCATTAAAATATGATATGGAGTTTGATTTTATTGCAAATATGTAGAAGCAAAAGACTTCATTGTCATTCTTTGACATTATGAAGTGGTTCCCTGCCCAACGAGAAATTTTGTTGAGAGCCCTGGAGGAGGAAGAATAGTCATTAGGTAAAAATAAGGCAACTCCAACAAATGGAATGAATGTAGCCCTGTACAAGGGTAAAATAAGGACTCGACCTTTGCTTTTAAGCTTAAGGATCTTTGGAAAGAATCTGCACAATTTCCTATTAGATTATGGGGCATTAGGTATCGTAATTCCTTTTTCCATATGTAGAAAATTAGGTTTTAATTCGCTTCAGACTAACAAAAAGGTGATTCAATTAGATAAAATAGAGGTAAATGTGGTAGGAGAACTAAAAAATATTCATGTACAGGTTGGATCGAACCCAAGGATCCAAACTTACATGGATATCCAAGTGGCTGATATCCCAGAAACATATGGTATGCTTCTAAGCCAAGACCTAATGAAAAGCATTAGGGGATATTTGTCTCTATACTTCTCACATATGTGGTTTCCATGGAAAGGGGTAGCGACACAAATCAGGATTAAGAGTAAGCCTAGGCTCAAACACATGATCACAAAATATGATTCTCCTAATGAGGTAGCTTACTTCGAAATTGAGATAGGAGTCTATAAAAGGGAAGAAATCATGACCTTCTCAATGCTCAATTATGATGATCCACTGCCTTTAGAAAATAGTGACCCAATGACCATGGTCAACCAACAAGTTCTAATTAAAAATTTGTAACAAGATAGGCTAGTTCTAGGGGAAGAGGCTGACTTGTGGAGTTTTCTCCTCCCCAATTGGTGCAAGATACATTATCAGAGTCATTCTGAGTTGACATGTCAACCCTACATAGACATTTTGAATCATGTTTTCTAGGCTGAGGAAACTTGTGAATGCCAACCTAAACCACCCACCAAGTAATTTTCATTTGAAGCTAGGGATGCCACCATCTTGACAAGAACTAGTCTCACTCAAGAGGAAGATCTTTCTCAGCTTGAGCAGACCCAAGTTCTATGCTCTGACCTCCAAAGAAAGATTGAGGAATCTCAATCTTTGTCTATCCCACCTACTCTGAATAACCTTCCAATGTCTAAGGCATTGATGAAAAACATACTAAATTGTGATCTGATCCAATAAAATGTTTAGGAATTAGTTCCTAAATAGGTTTTGAATATAAGAGAATCTTTTGATAAACCTTGTTTGCATTAACCTTTAAATATAGATAGCCAACACCAATCTGAGCTGCCACCTACTTCTAGCAAGAAAACACCTATAATCCCAAAGAAGAAAGAAATCCCAACTCTAAACCAACTATGGAGTCTTAAATTTGATGACTCTAAGTCCAAATCAGGGAGTGGAGCAGGAATTGAACTAACCAGCCCGAAAGGGAAGACATATTTTGCATCTTATAGGTTGTATTTTCACTACACAAACAACATGGCAGAATATGAAACACTTTCTCAAGGACTGATGTTTTCTCATAAAAAGAAGGCTACAAATCTCATGGTTATGGGGGATTCTTAAGTTATTGTTAAGCAAGTCCATAGTCAATACACTTGTCACAAAAAAAGATTGGTTGCATACAGGAACATAGTTTGGAATCTGATTGAAGATCTTGATGCTTTTGGAATCACTTTGATTCCTAGAGAAGAGAATTAGATTGTTGATGCACTTGTTTTTGCTGACATTACTTTGGAGCCTATGCAGGACTCCAAGTTGAAGAGATTCTCAATAGAGTTGGTCTCAATACCAGCCATCCTGGATAATGTCTAAAAATTTTAGGTCTTTAATGATGACCAACATATACTTGCCTTCTTGGAAATTTTAGATGTCTCTGAGGGACAAAAAATTGATGAATCAAAAAGAGACCACACAGATTGGGACCCTGAGAATTGTGATACCAAAGGAATAATCAACTTGAAAATCAATAACATTCCCAAGGGGATGGTAGCCTTGGAGAGAATCTTTGACTCAGATCCTCAAGCTCGTGAAAGTGTAGCAATAAAAAGTTATGGAGGGAAGTACAAATCTATCAATTTGGTTGATTTTGGTCTAGAAAGGAATGTGTATATAGGAAAAACCTACCCTAAGGAAATTAGAGATTAAATAATTAAGGTACTGAAAGAAAACATTGTAGCAATTGCTTGGGGATATGAGGATTTGGGGACCTTTGATACTTCATTCATCACACATACCATACCTTTGAAGCCAGAGGCGAAGCCCTTTCACCAAAAGGAGCACCCGGTGAATGCCTTGATCAAACTGTTAATTCAAAAGGATGTACAAAAGCTACTATCTGCAAGGATAATCTTCCCAGTACGACATTCCACTTGGGTTGCTAACTTGGTCCTTGTGTGCAAGAAAAATGGTGAGATTAGATTGTGTGTTGATTTCAAGAATTTAAATAAGGCCTCAGAGAAGGATAATTACCCAGTTCCTTCTCTTTATGAGGTATTGCAAACTATTAATGGATCCCAGATGATGTCATTTTTGGATGGCTATTCGGGATATAATCAAGTTTTGGTCAGTCATGAAGATAGAATGAAAACTGCCTTCACTACCAAGTGGGGGACATTTTCCTATCAGAGGATGTTGTTTGGTCTTATCAACGCTAGAGCTACCTTTCAGCATGCAATGGACGTAGCATTCAAAGACTTAATAGGTAAATGTATCATTATTTATGTGGATGACTTAACTGTGTTCTCTAAAAATAGAAAGGACCATGCTACAGATTTAGCAAAAAATTCTTAAGAGATCCTAAAAAGTGTGTGTTCGAAGTTTCTAAAGGGAAACTCTTGGTTTATGTAATATTAGAAAAGGGGATATCCATAGACCTTGATAGAGTTGAGGCCATCCTAAAATTGACAATGCCATGGAATAAGAAGAAATGAGATTTTTCTTTAGAAGGATCAATTTTGTGAGGAAATTTATAATGGGGTTCGCAGAGCTTGTCAAACCTCTTAATGAAATGATGAAAAAGGATGCAAAGATAGAATGGAGTAATGAAGCTAAATCTTCTTTTTTACAAATTAAACAATCAATTTCTGAGGCACCAGTCTTAACTAGCCCAGATTATTTAAAGCCTTTTTATATCTATTCTTTTGCATCTAATCATTTGTGTGTTGTTGTGTTGACACAACGAAAAGGCGAGGGAGATGAAAGGCCTATTGCTTTCATGAGTTCCCCATTTAAGAATGAAAAAGTCAAATATCCACCCCTTGAAAAGAAGGCTTTCACACTTGTGCGAGCAATAAAAAAAATTAGACATTACATCCTTCGTAGTTAGGTCGTAGCCATCATTCCCGATCCAGTTGTGAAGTCTCTCCTCATGCAGAGTGAATTGGGGGAGAGATGAGGAAATTAGAAGGCCATTTTATCAGAGTTTGACCTTGAAATACATCCAATGAATCCCGTTCGAGGATAGGGATTATCTAAAGCCATGTCGAATGTTGATAAGAATATCACTTGCCAGCAATACACAGTGCAATCATTCACCAAGGATCCCTAGTATACAGTTTTGATCTTTTCCTCCTTAATAATAAATTCCTAGATGGGATGAATGCTACTCAAAGGAGAGAATTGAGGATGAAGAGTGCTCATTACATGCTCAAAGGAGGATCCTTATACAGAAGAAATTTTGAAGGTGTTTACCTATGCGCTGCTTGGATCAACAAGAAGCAAAACATGCCATTGTTGAGTTTCATGGTAGACATGGCATGAGGCATGGGTCTGTTGATTCCTTGGCACATCAAATTCTTAGATTGGGGTACTATTGGTCCCATGTGTTCTGAGATGCACACCAACATGTCAGGACATGTCACACATGTCAGACGTCTACATCCAGGGAACGTAATCCAACGATGCCTTTGAAACCTATGTATGAGGTAAGACCATTAGCTCAATGGGCACTATATTTTGTGGGAGTTATTAATCCAAGATTTTCTATAGGTAATAAATTCATTTTGACAACAATTGACTACTGCACACATTGGAATGAGGCCCAACACTGTAAAAACAACACCACAGATGTGGTCATCAAATTTCTCAACAAAATTGTCATAACTAGTTTTGGAGTACCATTTTCCCTGGTATGTGACAATGGCCCAACTTTTTCTTCTACTGAGTTTATCCAATGGGCCTATGAACACAAAATTATTTTGAAATATTTGTCTAATTACCACCCATAGGGAAATGGAGTAGCTGAGTCTACTAACAAAAACCTGTTGGAAGTGATTGAAAAGTTGCTAGGAAACAACCCTAGAGGCTGGCATACCCAATTGAGATTTTCCTTATGGGCAGATCGAACTTGCATTAAATTTTCCCTAGGTAATTGACCATTTAACTTAGTTTATGGCCAAGAGCCAGTCTTTCCTATACACTTGCAAATACCTATCCACAGGTTCAAGCAATAGTTCTATTCAAAAGATGATAGAATAGAGGTTAGGCTAGGTAATTTGCTAAATATGGAAGAACAAAGAGACGATGCTTTACAATAGTTCTCTAAACATCAAGTTTTCATCAAACGTTGGTTTGATAAAAGGGCCAAAATTAAGGCCTTTAGGATATTGGATCTTGTGTTGCTATGGGATAAAGCTAAGGAGAAGAAATGAGACCACTAGAAGTTTGATAAACTTTGGATGGGTCCATATCAGATAGCTGAAATCCTGGGTGAGAATGCTTTTCATTTGAGAAACCTAACAGGAGAACCTGTTCCATTGCCTATCAATGGTCAGTTTCTCAAGAACTACTTTGGCCCATGAGGGTTTGATTTCTATTAATTGTATATATGTAATTAGTTGTTCTTTGTTTTGGGTGTGTTGTTTGTTTGTTTGTTTGTTTTTCTTTTGTTTTCTTGTTGTTGTTTTTGTTTTATTTTGTCTTGTTTTTGTTGGGGACCTTCATTTTCTTCCATTTTGAAATGAAGGGGTTGTTATTCAAAGTATGCTGCAAGAACTAGGAGAGAAATTGATTTAGGTATTTTCAAGTATATTTGTTGAAATATTTTGTTCTAAACTTGTGTCTTATGATCATTTTAACAATGGTTTGAAAAGTTATTAAGAATAAGGTACATTGTAAACAATCTCATGAACTATGATTGAAATCTATCACAAAATAGATAAAACATCTTCCTATGTAAAATTCCTACTTATCTCAGGGTGGTTATATCTCTGATTCAAGTGAAAAATCCGATTCCCAAAACTATCATAAGATCCATTGTAGTTCTCAACCCACATTTCAAATTAATTATATCTAAGTATTGAGAAAAGTTAATAAAATAATTCCTACAAGTGAAGCCTATAAAAGAAAGAGAAAAGAGAACCATTAAAAGAAGGAAAATTCAATATCAAATGGGTGATTCAAGTATCTCCATTGGGGCTATGGATTCCTATTTGGAAGTAGAGCAATAATTTGAGAGAACTAGAGGTATCTCCATCGGGGCTATGAATACTTGGTTGGTAGTAGAGCAATTCCCAAGGATATTATTGCATAATAGTTAAAGGACTCAACCTATGTAGCTTGAATCTTAGGTATAGTTGTTCAGGGGTAAAGAAAGTTTTTATGAAGAAAGATGCACCATATATGCACACACTCAAATTCAAAGCAGTTCATGTTAATTTACATATGAGATTCTAGCTCAACCTTGCTCAATATATTTGATCCTACTTGAGTTAGTAAGTTCATAAACTAGAGGTTCTGGGTGATTGAATTCTTCAATGTCTTGAAAATGGGTAAACCATTTTTTGAGTCAAGTTGCCATTTGTTATGCCTTGCATAACCACCCCATTTTGTTTTGGAAAAAAATGAGTCCCCCTTGTTTTTGTTTTGTCCTTGGTGTTGTGTTTGGGTCTTAGGAGTTGTTCTTTTCCTCCTAAGTCCTTGTGTCTCTTGGTTTGAAGGAAGTAGGACTAGAATGGAAACTGGAATTAGAACTTTTAAGATTCCAAGTCTAGATTTGGTTTTGGTTCTAGTCCCACCCTTGCCTCATTCTTTTCATCACCTTTTGGTTTGTATTGTGCTCTTGGAGCCATTTCTCCCTTGAGTTGTTTCTCATTTCTTTATGTTTTGTTTTTACTCTGGCAGAAGCGGAAACAAAATTGGAGTTGAAATTGGAACTTTGTAAAAGTTTCAAATCCAATTTTCGTTCCAATCCTGCTCCCTTTCATTTACGTTGTCATTGTATTGGTCTTAGTTTTTTTTCCTTTGGCACAAACGAAACCAGAATCGTAACCAAACTTGAATTTTTTAAAAATTTCTAGGTCTGGTTTTTGTCCCGATTCCACCCTCATTCCCTTTGTTGTATGTCCTTGCCGCGAAACCAGAACCGGGTTTGGAGTTGGATAAGAGACTTGGTTAAATTTTCTTGTTTTTTTCCAGATCCATATCCACGTGCACCCTTCCTTTGTTCTCCTTGGTTGATTACTCATTTACATTATTTCTCTGCCACCCGACTGACTACATTTATTGCATTAATCACAGCCTCTTCACACACATGAAATGTTTTTTAAAACTAAATCAAGGTTAACTGGCACATTATCTTTATTATCTAAGTTGTTTTAGCAAACCAGAGCCAGGGTAACTTTGAGAGGAGCACAATTTGATTGCAGAGGTGTGTTGGTGAGTAGATTCTTATCTAGTTTCAACCTTTCTTGTGGGTGTTTCGAGGTAGGGTGTTTTCCCGTTCTTTTCCCATTTTTTGTTTGTTGTTATGTTTTCATGTTTGTGTTTGTGGTGTTCTTGTGCATTCATGAGACCTTGCCTATGAATCTTCACTCATTCCCTTGTGTTTTTTCTTTGGTTTCGTGTTGTCCTTTTCTATTTTATATCTTTCCATTTGTTTCTTTTGTCGTTCTGCTGTCACTTTCGTGGTAGGTTAGTTCTGTGGTGCCCTAGTTTCTAAACTAGGGTTTTGTTTGATGGGGTCCTCTATGCTTTAAATGTTTTAAAATATGTTTAGTGACCCCTTTGATCTTATTCCTATGTTGGTTCAGTGATTTTCATGTTAGATTCTTGATGCCCTAATTACTTGAGTTGACACGTTGCCCAAACAAGGGTTTGTGCGATGACCTTTACAATGTCGAGCCCTTAGAGTTAAATTTTGTCTTTATTTTGTTAAAGGGTGAGGTTAGGTGGCTTTATTTTAAGTTCCCTTATGATCCCATGTGACCCAGGTCCTAAAGAACATGTCACCGCACCTTTAAGAAATTGCTTTGTTTGAATGGTAAACTGGAAAAAGTGGACCCAGGAAGGAATTTGTCCCATAATTATTTGCATGGGAGTTCATTCCAAAAATGATATTGATTCCAATGACCATTGACTCTAATACTCATGCTTTCCCTATGTTGGAAGTGGAACCAGAGTGGGGGATGAACTTGGAACTATTGATTGGTTTTGGGTTCAGTTTTCATTTCGGTCCTGCTTCTGGTTTCATTTCAGTTCTAGTCTCGATCGCACCTTTGTTAAAGGTTTTCTTGTTCCTAATTCTTCTTTGACTTTGCTTCCAGTGAATATGAACTTTGAATGAGTATAAAGAGTTATCCCGAGGGAGTAGAGAGGTATTGATAATGTAATGATTTTCATGCCTTTGTTCATCTAATCCAAGGTTTTATTACAAAAATAGAAGATGTCAGGAGCATCAGAGGAGGCTTCTCAAACAAGCCAACCTACAGAGAGTTCAAGGCAAGGAACCAAACCTAAGAAGATAAAGGTGGAATAACTCCCCTACACCTTGAGGTATAAGCACCATAATCCTACTATTATAGCTAGCAAGGTGGATTCAGATTAGGCAGATATTATAGACACAAACTTGGGCCCATTCAACTATGAGGAGTTGTATGAAGAAACATTTAGTGAGGAGGTAACAAGGAGAACATAGAGAATTGTTCAATCTAGATTAGCACATGTTGCCATCTTTCCTCTAATAGTCCAGTGTCCAGAATTGATACTATAGCTGGAGCCTATAATCCTGCTACCAGACAATGTGTGGACTTACAGGGGAACATCATTATTTATCTAACACCACAAATGATAAGGTTCATGTTCAATGCACCTACCCCACAGAGCCCCAGGCAACTCAATGAGGCAGAAGCCCTACAACTATATAGAAATAAGAAGGAGGCTATCATGAATCATATGAAAAAACATTGGATGAGAGTTGAGAAGAAATCCCTAGCCAAGCTCCCTAATCATCCCAAGAGATCAGATTTTACCAAAGACATTGGTGATATAACTATGATGCTCTCTAGACTGTTTGGGAAAAGGTATTCCTCACAGTTCAAGGAATGGATTTTCCCATTCATTCAAACTATTTTGGATGGCAGCAGTTTGATTGGCCGATGATCTTGTCAGAGTGCCTACACAGTCAGATGCTTAAAGTGAGGGAGACAAAATGCTTCTTCATGACTTCTTATGTCATATATGCAACTCAAGAAGAGGTATCTTTACTGGTTTGAATGCAGTTGGGATATTGGGAGAAGCCCTTAGATAGAACAAGGTGTGGGATCACTATGATCAGCTGACCTTGTAGAATTTTGGGTCACATTATAGAAGATTTAATGATGCATTCCTATATGTTATCATTAACCAACTAACTGGAGATGCGAGATATAGATTGAGCAGAGATGTCACTGCATTTAAATTGTAGAATGGGGACATTGGTATATCCAATACCCTAAGTTCACTTATTTCAGGCTAGCTAGTTTTGATGGCCACCCTCATCTACTACCCAAGTGTTACAATAACAAGAATGTTTTGATGGAGTTCATTTATCAAGCTATAGCAGTTAATCTCAAATTTGCTAGCAAGCATAAGACAGGTTGTCACAAATTCACCATGAAGTTGGGTGAGTATAGTTGTGCACACAATGTGGCAGCCAAGGTAATTTGTGATGAGCTAATCCATTTAAAGTTTTGCATCTATACCTCTAGGAAGTATTTTGATCCCAAGCACAAGATGCAGGGTTTGCTTCCTACTATTTTTTATAATCATTTCAACCCGCTAGAATATTTTTGGATAGATCTACAGGATGAGTATGATCCGAGAAGAATAAATTATGAAAGATTTCCCATTCCACTCATGGTTGAATATGGGGTGAAGGAGGATATTCTTGATACTTTGTTAGATGATGGGGTAACCTTGGATCCCCAATATGATGCTGTGAAAATAGGAACTAAGGACTTGTATCCAGTGGATTGGGATGCAAAGGAATCCATTGATATAAAATAGATTGCAAGGTCGATCTTGGATAGAAGTATCTAGTGGGTGGTTATGAGAATCAAGGAGCCAGAGTCTCAGACTTCTAAAAAGAGAAAGGCTATAGGTACCACTCAAGGATACAAATGAACAAAAAGAAAGACAGCTCCTTAGGAGCCATTGAAGTTATTCCCTCCCAATTCCTACTCAGGATGTTCCTTAAGAACACAGAGAAGAGGCCACAACAGAACCTAGAATTTCAACAACTATTGAAGGTCAAACATTAACTCAACCTCCTCTTGTAGAGAATCCAATTGAGGAAATGGCTACTAGAACCCTTCAAAAGGAAGTTGAATCCTTGAAAGGGAAGAAAGAGGAGATTGAAATTCATGATATCAATTTTAATTTGGTGGCTACACAGTTAGATGATGAGCCTCTCAAAGCTGTATCTATAGGAAATGTTGAGAGTGTTGATGAAGAACATGTCCTCACCCTGTAGGATTAGTGGAAATTGTTTGAAGAAGCTAAAAAGGAAGCAGAGCCCAAAGAACAAGCTGAGACATTTGCTAAGAAACAAGAGTCTAATGCCGAGGCTAGGGAGGAAGATGCAAGGAAGCAAAAAGAAAAGGAGGACTTGCTGCAATAGCAAAAGGAACATGAACTGAAGACCAAAGAAGAGAGAAATAGATTGGCTATGATATAGAAGATCCATGAGCTAGAAGAGGAGAAAGCTCAACAAATAAGGTAAAGGGAAGCCCTTGAGGCTAAATTTAAGGCTATTGAGGAAGCCCACAGAAGGAAAGAAGAGGAAGAACATCTAGAAAGAGAGAGGGAGGCTGAAGAGATTTCCAAGTATGAACAAAGGTCTAAGGAAGCTTGAAATAAAGTTAATGAGCTTGAAAAACAAAGAGATCAAATGTATGAGGAGAAGAGGCTGGAGGAATAATGTTTACAAAAAGAGTTAGAAGCTAAATAGTTGTAGGAGAAAAAGGATAAAGAAGTTGAAAGGTTGGAACAAGAAGTTGTAGAAAGGGAACAACAACATGTATAAGAGGTTGATTCTCAACATAGGACCACCATATTGCAACCTCTTTCTTCTACCACTACTATATCTTCTTCCACACATGTGGTCACCACTCTTGCTGCTCCAACATGGCTGAAATTAGATCTTGAGAGAAAGCAGATAGTTCAACCTCGGCCTCTGAATTAGGATGAAATGATGAAGGAGATAGAGAAGGAGAGACCCTAGAAAAAGGATAGATTCCTCCATTCCACTAAGCTCATAGATGTAGGTGAGATTTGTGTTGAATGTGCAATCCCAATGGTTGAAAAAGACATACAAGATATGCAAATAACTGATTACCAATTGGGAACTATCAATTTGGGGAGACCTACAAGGAATCAAGAGATGAACCTCACTGATATTGTAGCATCCTCCACCAAATCTAGAATGATCAAAGATAAAAAGAGCAAGGATGAACTTAAATCCCAATTGGATTAGTTGCACAAATTCTTGAAGGATGTCTCCACTCTATTTTCTCAACAAGATGCTACCCCAGAGACCCCAATCTTATTGAGCAAGAAAGAAGTTGATGACTTGGTGAAAATGAGAAGTAAGGTGGGGATGCTTGATAGGTGGATTGATCTGCTCAATCAAGAGGTTGGTGAGGTGCTTGTTGTTAGTTTTAAAGTGCATGAGGGTGCACTAGAACTAGTAGAAGAAATGAATCAGCATGTTGAAGTCTTGGAAAAACAAGAAGAGGAGTATAGAGAACATGTCAAGAAATTAAAAGACATCAACAAAGTGCCAAAGTCATTTGTTTTGGAGCAATCAATCCTTGATGAGGATAATGCAGATTTTATTGAGAAAACATTGAGCATAACCAGTTTAGATCCAAATTCATCTATGAACATAAGAATGAAGTTCAAGAAGCTAATAAGGACTTGAATGAACGGATTAATGAATTGGAGGTGGTGATTGCTATTCTGGTTAATGTGGATATCCCAGTCAAAGAAGGTCTTCCTCTAGATGAATTAAAGGAGAAATGGAACAACAGATTTGAGGAAGTGATGCAGAAAGAAGATGATGGTGAAGAATTGTTGTTGGATAGACTCATGGACATCAAAGATGAGGTTAAAGATGCTAGGAGGGAGTTGATCAAATTGAAAGATATGCAAGAATTTTCCTCATTAGAGTTAAAAAGAATTAAATTTGAGGATAATTGGGTAGATGGACCTAATGAGGAAATTCTTCAACAAGTATTCTCTAGCTATGATGAATACCTTATAGATCAAGCAACATAGGATTAAGCTAGCAGCAAAACATTTTGTTCTTGATAGAAAACTTCCTCTCCTCTCCTATTTTGTAGGGTTATGACATGAGTTGAACTCAATCTCTCATCCAACAGTTCTACCTTCCTCCTTGGGCATCAGATTTTGGACAATAGGATCATCAACCCTTGAACTAAAGATTAGCTAGTATAGTTTCTTCATGTAGTTCCAGCTCCTTGATTGGTGGATCTCAGTTTCTAATTGAGAAAATTTATGCATGGCATGCCTATATGTAATTTTGGGCTCCATTTTGTAAAGGTTAGCTAATTGAAGGAGGATTAGCCACTTGATGAGATAGAAGATAGTATTGTTATAGTCTTAGGATTTCAAAAGCTTTAAGCAAGATACTTTGAAAACATTATTTGTTACTTAGATAATTTTAAAGTTTTATGTAGTTTCATGTTATTGTCAAGTTTGGACTTGAATGATAATGCAAATGAATTAAAATCATCCATATGCCAGTGAATGTTGTGCCTAATTGTTTTCTATTTGATGCAAATCGATAGGGGAAACTGGATCTAAGATTATTTCATTGAATTATATATGAATGGAATTCCTTTTATGTCTATTAATCTGATTTTAGCAATGAGTGGGTGATGTGTTTCAATCTCAAAGTGAAGTTTTGATGAATGGTTGTGATTATTGGATTTTTCACTATGAATGTATGCAATTGTGTAGGTTATGCTATGGATTGCATCATGTTATGGTTTTGGTTAGTTGAAGAAACACTCATTATTAAAGTACATGTCTAGATGTGAAGAAGTTTTATTCATATTTTGTTGTTTTAAAGCCCTAATATATCTTTTTCTATTTATTTATACCCCCCAAACGTAGGTTAATTGATATGATGCAGTTTGTATTCCTTTATACCAGTGGGCCCCTTGAATATTACAGTTGCATTGGCCATTGAGTAACATCAACATAGTTGAGAACCAACTACCAGGACCTTGGAAGATAGATTGCTTTATGTTATCTTTCTTTTTCAGGAGAAATAGGATAGAGATATTTTGTTTAATGTGGTTGTGCTATTTTGACCATCAACAATACCATTGTGTTTTGGGAAAAAGGAAATAGGTTATTTCTAATGTTAATGATTACCTATGGAAGGAAATTACCTATGCATAATATATGAATGGTTACAATTCAGACTAATCTATGGTAGTGTATGTGAATAGGATGATTGTCACTTGAAGTATTGGGTGAGAATACTTTGGCCAAAGTAGTGTAATTAGCCACTTGTTGCACTTTCAATTCACTGTGTTCCCTTTATGCAGGCTAGTTTAGGATTGTAGTGTCTATAAGTTATGAGTGTACAGTATTTGTAGGATCAGTCACCACATACCAACAACTTTGATGAGTATTGAGTTAAAAATATGCCACCTTTTCATTGTTAAGTTGAGTTGATGGTATTTGGCTTAGAAGTGTCATAGCTTAGGCCTTGGTTGTGGGTTGTAGATGCTGGTTCTTGGGTATAAATATGAGGCATTTTCACCTCATTTGGATACACTTCTTCTTTGCATCTTTATGCTGCTCCATTATGCTATTTTTTCCATTGAGAGAATTCTTATTTTACTAAGAGTAATTGTGAGGAATTTAGTGAGAGACATTGAGAGGGTTTGTGCTAAGTTGATTCTAAGAGAAGGCTAAGATTGAGACCCAGTGGGTCAATTGGAATTAACATTTATTAGGCATGGGATTCTATTCTCTTCATGTTTTATCTTTTATTTGAAATATTGATTTCCTTGCATGTTTTTATTTGGATACGACTTATATTTCTTGAAATAGAGTAAAGATCTACTTGCTTATAGAGAGGGAAAGAATCATGAATGATATGATTTTCTTGTGGGTGTTTTTACATACTCCATATTAAGGATTCGATGTCATACATAGTATTATATACTAGATTTGTTGAAAGCATGAATAGCTTAAGGGAGTGATTTAATACTCTTATATACCCTATATGGGAATTCAGATAATATTTCTATACATAGATAGACTACACTATATGTATATGATGAAATGTATCAATGCCACGAAGTGACTTGACACTGTTAGCTTATAATGCTAGGAAACCTTAGGAATGATAAGGTTTATCAATACATCAACAATTATAGTATGAAAACTATAGTAGGATGGGATGTCATATTGCTAATCTATACTTGAATGAACGCTTGATCATTACATTACTATTGAATGAAACCCTAGGCTAAGAGTAAGCTATTTGGGTTGAGAAGTATATTTGGTTTCCCATTGAAATCCTAGGTTAAGAATTTACTACTAGGTTGGAATACATAGGGTATGTGTAGGATCATCATGGAAAAAATAGGCCCTTAAGTGGCAAAAAATTTAGAAAAATCAGAGTTAGGCTACTTGACATAAAAATTTGAATAAGTTATTTGTATTATTTCAAAAATATGTAAGAATAGAATTTGTATCAAATTGAATGTAGTTCCTAAACTACTAGGTTTATTTAAATTTTTTAAAATCTATTTGGTGAAAATTTAAAATTTCAATGCAGTAGTACTTAAATTTCAGGGAAAAATAAGAAGTAGGTGTCTATCTAACCACCCTAACCACAATAAAATGATAATATTTTTTTAGAATATTTTAGATATAAGTAGAGGACTCATATCGTGATGTGATGCATATTTTTTTGTAAATTTTTTCCAAGTAAATAATTAATTATCACTTTTTTATTACAAATTTTAAAAAATATAAAAACTCGTATGTCTGACCACCTTAACTTGGTCAAAACTTCATGAAATTCATTTTTTTTAATCCTATAGTATGCGAAGCATAGAATGTGATGCATGTTTCAGATTCAAAAACTGTGATACCATTTGAAAGCTATAGATGTTTTTGAATTAGCCTATCAATTAGGACTGTAGTCATAATTCAAATAGAAAATGAATAATAATTATTTATTAAATTCAAAGTAAAGCATAATTTATATTGGTGGAAAGATGAGAATCTCATTTAAAACCATTTTCATTTCATCAATTTTGGGTTAAAAAAGAGTCACCATCCACATACCCTACACATACCCATCATATCGCCACTTTTTGGCCCATCATGATCCTACACATACCCTATATTTGATTACCCACTAGAACCAATAGGTTGAGAATAGCCTACTTGGATGGGTTATGTAGTTGAGCTTTGTTTGAAGCACATAGGTTGAGATTAACCTACACAATCAAACTGGTTATTGATTAATGATTTTATCCTTAGATTAGGATATACCAAGGTTGAGACTCACTTATGTGATTAAGTTAATCACTTGATTTTATGAATTACTATTTGACTAAAGCCATAGGTGGGATTTCCTATTGAGTTTTATTTTCTACTTGATTGGTTGCTTTATACTCTTGATGTGAAGTCATATTGTTGACAAGATTCTACTCTTTGTTTAACCCTTTTTACTAAGGAGATTACACTCTTGAATATAATCATTTACTGATATGTTTGGCCTTTGATTCATATTATTTATTAATGAGATTATACTCTTGATGAGAATCACTTATTATCATGATATATTACTAAATGGAGTTGGATATTTATGAATATTTATTCTATGATAAGATGGAGTTTATGTAGCTATACTTTAGATCATAAAGTTATTCCTAGGACTAGGCTATCCATTGAAGAGAATAATTTGTTTATGCAAAGTTAATTTGTAAACTAGAAAAGCTCATATGTTATACCTGGGATTAGAATATCCATTGAAGGGGGTAATTTAAATGCTTATGCTTTATTGGTAGAGATACCATTATGTTTTGGGAAAAGGGAAATAGGTTATTTCTGAGGTTAATGATTACCTATGGAAGGAAATGATCTATGCATAGTATATGAATGGTTACAATCCAAACTGAGCTATGGTAGTGTATGTAAATAGGATGACTATCACTTGAAGTACTGGGTGAGAATACTTTGGCCAAAGTGGTGTAATTATCCACTTGTTGGGCTTTCAATTCACTATGTTCCCTTTATGAATGCTAGTTCAGGATTGTAGTGTCTACAAGTTCTAGTTATGTAGGGCACAACATTAAGCTTAGATAGGCTATTGTTATGGGGTTTTACCAACCAATCTCTTCATCAAAGGGTAGGGACATATTACCATATGTGGTATATGTGTGGGGGACCACATTTGAGGTTGGAAAAAAAGTGCTTGAGTGACGCTTCTCCTCATCAGTTGGTGGTTGATGTTTGTAGATGTTTACACTAGTATTGGGGAAAACTAGAGTGTGCACACCAAGGAATGGAGAAATCTTTAATGTGTGAACCAATGCAGTGACATCAAGACTATTTTTTATATCTATTGTCAAATGAAGCTCAAAAGAGCTATGTATGCATCATGTACCCATTTATATGGAAGGATGTAATCATGAATGGTAAACTTGATTTTATTCAATATGAAATATATGTTATGGAAAGATTTGTGAAATTACAATGAAATGCAATAGAAGTTTGGAAATAGTGTTTATTTCAAATGTGCATTCAATTTACATTATGGAAATAATTTTTTTTATTGCTATGTTATGGCATCATGGATCATTCACTTGAGGTGAAATTTTTTAAAATTTACTAAGTAGAACACTGGGGTTGCTACAAACATGGAAGAAATGTAGAGCGAAACTAGAACACTACTTTGCAACATTGAACACCACTGCAACACATTGTTTCTTCTTTGTATTCAAATTTTCTCAAAAGCACTTGGAAACCAAGCACCAAAGACACATCCTTAACATCTTCAACACTTACTCATCACCACCAAGCCATTTGTAACATAGTAACTGAACCATACATCCATAGACAAAATCTTATCAAAGAAAAACTAGAGGTTGACACGAATAACTTACTAATGACAACATAATGCAACTAATCAAAACATCATCAGAGACAACATCAACTCAATACCAATTGCTCACACTCTTGCAACAATATATTTCTCATACAGTTGACACCAATGAAAAAACCAAATCTTTTTGACATCAATGACAACACCAACTGCACATACTTGCAACAATGTCAAGTTCTTAGCTAAGCATATCACACTCTGATAGTCACAATAAACTGTCAATATACCTTGTTTAATTCTAATATCTAAACACAATCTCTTAAGCCAAATGGTTTTTTACAAGAATGAGTAACTTCCATATACTTAGTTTCAATAGTGCACAAAGAAACCACAACTTGTTGCTTACTTGAATCGAATTGGTTGCTCCACCAAAATAAATTAAACACATAAGCACTGGTGGATCTTCAACTGTTAACATCACCTAGCTAGTCTAAATCCACAAAACCATGAATATCAAGGGAATGCCCATCTCCCACCATATTTCCATGATAACACAAGGAATACTCTGAGGTACCCCACAAATATTTGAAGACACTTTTAATTACATCCCAATAACTTCTACTGGGATTAGAAATATATATCCAAAAAGAACTCCCACTACTTGGGCAATGTATGGCCTAGTGTAAACCGTAGCATTCATCAAACTTCCAACTACACTTTGGTAAGACAATTTGATCATGTATTCCTTCTCCAATGGGGATGTTGGATAATTTGAAGTAGATAACTTTTTTTCAAATTTCAAAGGAACACACAATGGTCTACAATCTTGCATGTTAAACCTTTGTAAAATTGAATTGATATACTTAGTTTGGCCAAGCCATAATTTTCTATTCACTCTATCTCTACTTATTTCTATCCCAAGAATATGTTTAACTATGCCAAAATATTTCATTTTAAATTTAGCTGCAAGTTGAGACTTTAGTTATGAAATCACTCATTTCCCTTTACCAATAAATAACATATCATTAAGATATAATGTAATAAAGAAGAAATAATCACCATCATATTTATAATAAACACAATGATTTGATTTAAAATGCTCAAATCTCAAACTCAACACATATGTATCAAATTTTTGGTACCACAACTTAGGACTCTATTTGAGGCCATATAAAGATTTCTTTAATTTACAAAAAAAAAAAAATTTACCTTTCACCACGTAGTGCTCTGGCTATTTCATGTAAATATCCTCCTCCAAATCACCATGACGGAAATT
Source organism: Sequoia sempervirens (assembly GCA_007258455.2). Lineage (NCBI taxonomy): Eukaryota > Viridiplantae > Streptophyta > Pinopsida > Cupressales > Cupressaceae > Sequoia > Sequoia sempervirens. The sequence continues at coordinate 359,048,759 of VDFB02353493.1, read as the reverse complement.
TTTTTTCACATCCATTTTTTCAACCTCCAAATCGTAAGCAGTAGCAACAAAAAACAAGAATCTAATGGATGTCATTTTTACAATAAGAGAAAATATATCATCGTAATCAACACCCTCAATTGAAGAGTAACCATATGCAACTAACCATGATTTTTACTTTTCAATACCTCAATATTGACTAATGTTTTTCTTAAAATCTCATTTACAACCAACAAATCTTCATCTATTGGGAAATGGTACAAGAGACCATGTATCATTTTTTTCAAAGCTTCCATTTTGTCATCCATAACAATCTTCCAAGATTTTTCATCATTCATACCTAATGCCTCTTTTGTAGATTTTGGTTCATCAATGTTAGTATTTAAAGAAAAAATAAACCTCCAATCATTAGGTGAATACCTTTTAGGTGGTTGTCTATACCTTATAGAATTTTAGATAAGCTGAGTTTTAAGGTTCTTCCTCCTCTTCTGAAGATTCAAAACTAGATGATCTCTCCTCAGCTTCTTGTCTATCCAAGGCCCTTGATTCAAATTTATTAGGTGTAGAAGGAAGTTGAATCATAGATTCCTATTTGTTTTGTTCCCACTGTAATGTAATAGAAGATGACTTAGTTTCTCTAAAAATAACCTTTCTACTATATTACCTTTTGTGCTACAAGATCCCAAAGCTTGTATCATTTCACACCATAATTATATTTGATGAAGATAGATTTCAAAGCCTTACTCTCCAAATTTGTTATCTTCTCCTTTGACACAATGTGCATATACCTTGCAACTAAAAGCTCTAATATGTCTTAGTGAAGGCTTGCGACCTAACAATGCCTCTATAGGAATTTTATCAACAAGAGCTAATGTAGAAGACATATTAATCAAGTAACAAGTTAGTGGAAAAAAATTCAACCCAAAACCATTTTTCTAAACCAACATAACTTAGCATACTCTTAGCCTTCTCCATCGCTTTCTTGTTCATTTTTTCTTCAACTCCATTATGCTATGGAGAGTATAGAGTTATCTTTTTTTCTCAAAATGCCATAATATTTATAAAATCTATCAAAATCATTAGAGAAAAATTCATCGCCATTATCAATCCTCAAATTTTTTATTTTATTTCCAATCTACAACTCAACCAATCCTTTAAATTCTTTAAATTGACTGAAAATTTTAGATTTACTCTTTTAAAAATATAACCATGTCCTTCTACTATAATCATCAATAAATGAAACATAATATGTGGATTTTATAATTGAAGGAATATCCATAGGACCAAACACATTAGAATAAATAAGATTTATACACCACAAAATTTATGAGATTTTGAAAAAAAATTAACATGATTTTGTTTTCCATAAATGCAATGCTCACAAAAATCAAAATCAAGATTACAATCAAATAACCCTTCAACAAGGTTTTTATTTTTCAAGGTCCTTAGACCTTTTTCTCCAATGTGGTCAAGTCTTTGGTGCCATAATGTATATTCTTCTCTATAGGTAGCTTTGATTTAGAATAAAGAGAGCACTTTGGTACCTAGAATCCATGACCATTCATTGAATATGAAACCCTCACATCTTCCAATGAAGTAACCATAGTCTTGATTTACATAAAACTACTATTGCACTTCATTATGCATGAATTAAGTTTATATGATGTCCCATATTTGACACCTCTAGAAATCACCATATCACCTCTAACTATCTTACATCTTTCATTATAAAATTCTACGTGCACACTCACATCTGTTATTTTTCTCATAGATAACAATTTTCATTTGAATCTAGGGATATACAACACACCATTAATATCTTTTTTTCTACCATCAAGAAACCTAATTCTAACTTTACCATGATCAACAATATTTAAACAAGAATCATCACCCATGTAAACCTTACCTCCATCAAATTCTCCATATTAAAAAAACCAACCTTTAATAGAGATCATATGAAAAGATGCACCTAATTCAATTAACCATGCATCATTACCTACATGAGTAGCCAAAGCTATGATGAATGCATCACCATATTCCTTCTCAAATTTAGAATCATAATTTAATATCTTCTTCTTATTTTCTTCTTTGCACTCATTACAAAAGTGTCCAAGCTTATCACAGTTCCAACAAATAACTTTGGAATTTCTAGGGGAATTGGATCTCCCTTTGGATTTGGATTTATTACTCTTCTCATTCTTCTTTCCTTTTTCCTTAGGTCTTCCACAAATATTTAGGGCTTCTTTGGCACTCATGGATATCTTTCTCCTCATCTCTTTAGAAAGAAAAGAACCCACCACATCTTTAGTGTTCAAGCTAACATAAGTACTCCCAATAGCCATAACAAGATAATCCCATGAATTAGGAAAATAACAAAGCAAGATCTGACATTTCTCCTCCTGTCCATTTTGACGCCAACTAATTCCATTTGATCCACCAACATACTAAATTATTCTCTAGGTGGTAGATGGCTGATCCCACAATATTTGTTTACAATTTCTAGGAAATCTTGATTTTTGCTTAAAACACATAATTTTATAAAATATAATGATTTAAACCTTGAAAAGTTTGATTTAAAGGATTCCAATTGAAGAGGGTTTGATCAAACCACCTTAGATCAAACCCCCTTGGATATAACCTCGCTAGTTTTAAACCATACCTATAACAGAGTCTCCTTTACACCTATCAAAATGCTGATAAAAAACCACTTTTGATTTACCTTTTGGGGGATAAAATGAATTCATTTAAAATTTATTTTTGTAAATATGTATTCCTTATTATAAGCTTCTCAAAAAATATAATTTTAAATAAATTATATTTATTTTTTATTTCTTGTGAATGTAGGTTTTTCATCGAAAATAAAGCTTTATGTTCTACACATGTGGAAAAATAGCATATTATCAAAAAGAACTTTTGAAAAATATGAGTGCACCAGATATTGAAGTCCTTGATCCAATAAAAAAATGAATTTTGATACATACAAATTAAGTTACGCATTATACGGTCCACCTATGTACGAATTGTAATTGGTTTGACTTCGAAACTTGATTAAGGAGAAAATATTCAATAAAACACTATGAAACCAATTGAAAGCACTAGATATCATAGTTACAAATCTAAATTCGAAAAAAATAGAATTTTATCCTTCATGGAAAAAATGTTGTGTTATACGGTGAGTGTCACTCCTTAAAAATGTTGTTTATTGAAAAAAAACTAGTTTTCGAAGGAGATGGAAAAAGAATTGAAATCTAAATACAAAAAACTTAAAAAATATATATTTAGAATCTACAGAAAAAATGTCACAAATCATTAGTTTGCATCATCTTCAAATTCCTCACGGATTAGTCGCTATAGGTCCCTGAAAATGAAGATTTAGTTAGAAAAATGTATTTCAGTGTCCAGTTTGGCCAAAAATTGTAAACTAGTATTGTGGGATCACCCGTGTAATTTTACCAACCTCTTCAATCCTTAAGGAATATAATTTATTCCTCAAGAAAATATTATTCACTAAAGATTTGGCAAGATACATATCACCAAGTTTCTTCCATAGTTTATGTGCAAAGGTTTCTTCATGAATATTGATCAGAATAAAGTCTTCTAGGCACAATCTTATTAGACCGTTGGCTTTACAGTCCATAACATCATATTTAGTAGGAAAAGTAGGATTTGTAGATCTCATAACATTATCATCAATAACATCTCATAGATCTCAATCTATTAGCAAAAGATCCTCCATATTTATCTTCCACATCTCAAAATTATTTCCAAACAAAATTTCTACCTATATTCTCTTTGATTGACTTGTAATCTAAAATTCTTGAAATAATATCACAAAGTATCTTCTATGCAAGCTCTCACTCAAATTTTGATTAGTTCAAAAAACCCAACAACCCACAACTAAAACCAAAGGAGATCAAGCTTTGATACCACTTGAAAGGAAGCTAAGGTAGCGGAACAAATTCCTACACTAATCTTGAGAGGAGGTTTATGTAAAAAAAAATCAGATCTAAATAGTTACAAACACTTAAATATAAATAAATATAAATAATATTCATACCACAACATAGTGATTTACATTGAGATTCGAGAGAAAAACTCCACACTCCAAAAGTTTCCCAATATATTATTTAAAAAACAACAAGATTATAATATACTTGGAGAGAAATATTTCTCATAAGAGTATCAATAACTAGAGATTCATAGGCAACTCAATGGCTATAAGACTCTTACACTTAACCTCCATCTCATCCACATAATATATATGAGATACAATACATGAAAATTTCAAGCAACATCACAAAACCATGAACTAAAATAACCTAAAAAGTGGTGTCCATCCTTATCTCCAATAATATATGTCTATGATGTGTCTAAACACATACTGCCACATGTAACTCCCCCTCACAACTCCCATTTTAAGAGACCCAAATTTTAGAGGCCATAACTTTTAATTTGAGTGTCCAATTGAGAAGTTGTTTGAAAATATTGTGAAGTCCTCTATCAAGCTACAACTAGTTACAATGTTTAAGATCACTTTTAGACCAAAAAATGCATCTACGGCCTTGAAAATGGACATTAAACATTTAAGAAATGAAAACTTTAATATCTTCAAATTGAGACATGATCTTGTGATGAAACTTCATGAGAATGCTTATTTAGCCAATTTGAAGCCTTGGGGAAAATTTTGCATCAATTCAAACTCAAACATAAAGTTATGATAAATAGTAACCACATGTACTTGTAGCATTGTAAATTGTCACCCTTGAGAATTTCACACTATTTTTTTCTCTCTCTTAAGTGCATGGACCTAATTGAACACCTAATTCCCTAAATTATGCATTGTGTTTCCTATTTTATTATTTTCCAATAAATTACAAGTAGAAAACAAATGCATTCATCTAATATTTTTTTCCCAACACCTTAAATCTCACAAAAGAAGCCAGGGACACAGTCACCTAGGGTGACTTAGTCCCCATATTTTTCCTACAAAATCAAATATGTTGGTGTCAAAATTTTATTATTTGAATTTCAAATGTCCAAAGTTGGCTGTCGAGATTTAATTTTTAGAAAATTAGAATAATTACATATAAATGCCTAGTTATTGCATCATTTAAAATATATCTAGTAATTATTGGAAATAAAGAGCACTATTAAGAAATCAAGCAAGTTAGAGTAGAATTTTAGAGATTTATTACAAAAAATCAACATTAAAGTATCATGTCAAAGTAAATCTGAGTATTTTTATGTTTATGTTTTCATATTTTTTGTGAGATCTAACCCTTGCAGGTCTTCAATAAAATCAATCTATCAATAATCAAGCCTTGAGGATATTTGTATGACTTCAGTCCTTCAAGGAAGCCATTGATGAGTGGTGAGTTGTAGGTCATTGTTGATTCATCATTCATTTTGTCATTTAGCCTTATCCCTCAAAAGGATAGGCATTTTACCATTGCCATCATCATTATAGAAGTGGAAAGACTAACATGAGGTTTCACTAAGGAAAGCCACAAAATGGCATAAGCCTTCCTCTCTATTTGATTGTGTAGGATTCAGATCTAAAGAAGATTGGGAGAATTTTGAAGGTTAATTATTCATTGTTACATTCAAACCCTGCACCTTAAAAATAAATGAAAACTCACCTACAACAATATTTGATAGTGATCCAAAAGTATGACAAGTGGAAAACAAAATCTCTGATCTAACATCTAAGGATTGTGAAATTAGATCTAAAACCCCACTACAGAGACATAAGCACCATGGGCAACTTGGTCCAACATTTTCAGCCCCAAATTTATATCACTGGTGGATAGTGTCATGCTCAAACTATTTATGTAATATTATTTCCTCAATGATCTTCTATATGTGTTATTTTTGCATTAGAATAGTCATTTTCATCATTAGTCTAGTTGAATCATTACTTTTCATCCCTAGACTCATTTTAGATTTGATCAAGGTCAAGTTGATTCACCTTTCAAGTTGCAAGTCGAGCTTCTACCTTGTCCAAATTCATCAAACCCCCGCTACCTCAAATTATAAATGAAACACACAAGAAAAATTCCTAAACCCTAGGGTCAAATCCTAGGGTTTCAAATTTTCAATGTTTCATTTTGGTGAACCTGATGTATTTACATCATAAACCTTCTAAAATTTGAAGCAACTTGTCCTAGATCTAGATTTGACATTAAATTGTTTTGCATTATTCATTTAGGCATTCATTTTTGCATCATAAAAAAAAATGGCATATGATATTGCATTATAGGTTGCAATATGGTTAAGTTCAGTCATATTAGTTCATATATACATTCAAATTGCATCTATAAATCTAAATTAGGTCATTTAAATTTGAAATCAAATATGAAATTATTAATTGTATTCATTTAGGTATCTTGCATATAGCTCAAAAAGTGAAAATTTGCATTGTTTTATTTCAAAAAAGACATCAACATCATCATTTTCAGATTTTGGCATCTTATAATTAGTAAATAGTTGCATCTTAGATCTGGAAGTTGCATTTACAATTCTCTTTTATTGCTTGAAAGTTTTATAATTTTTTGCACACATGCATTATGAATTACATAATCATAAACTGGGAAAAATATTGGAAAACTAAATTCACTATCACACCTATTTGCACATAGAAATATGGGTATGTGAAGGATTATCATGGAAAAAACAGGCCCTTAAGTGGCAAAAAATTCAGAAAAATCAGAGTTAGGAAACTTGACATAAAAATTTGAATAAGTTATCTATGTTATTTCAAAAATATGTAAGAATAGAATCTATAGCAAATTGAATGTAGTTTCTAAACTACTAGGTTTATTTAAAAAAAGAAAAAATCTATTTGGTGAAAATTTGAAATTTCAATGCAGTAGTACTTAAATTTCAAGGAAAAAATAAGTAGGTTTCTATTTGACCACCCTAACCACAATAAAATTATAATATTTTTTATAAGATTTTGGATATAAGTAGAGGACTCATATCCCGATGTGATATATATTTTTTGTAATTTTTTTCCAAGTAAATAATTAATTATGATTTTTTTATTACAACTTTTAAAAATTATAAAAAATCGTATGTCTAACCACCTTAACTTGGTAAAAACTTCATGAAATTCATTTTTTTTTTTTAATCCTATAATATGTGAAGCATAGAATGTGACACATTTTTCGGATTAAAAAAATGTGATACCGTTTGAAATCTATAGATGTTTTTCAATCAACCTATCAATTAGGACATTAATCGTAATTCAAATAAAAAATGAATAATAATTATTTATTAAATCCAAAGTAAAGAATAATTTATATTGGTGGAAAGCTAAGAATATCCTTAAAAAACCCTTTTTGTTTCATCAATTTTGGGTAAAACAAAATTCATCAACCACATACCCTACACATACCCATCATATTGCCACTTTTTGGCCCATCATGATCCTACACATACCCATATGAACTTAAAATAGTATTGTACATAGAATTTTTTTGAATTTTTCAAAATATTATGCAGGATATAGGTGCCTTGGGCACCCTTGTCCAACTAAATTGAGCCCAAATTTACTGCACAAAATCTTGTCTTTGATCTCTACCCAAATTTGGCATCAATTTATGAGTATCAATCTTGTAATTTTTTGTTTTGATAAAAAAAATTCTAGATTAATCCATAGGACATAACATAATGTTCTCTTTAAGAAAATATTGTGTTATCATAATCCATGTTCTATTAGCAGATCTTGTTAAGCATTTCAAATAATTTTTGATACAAGCATGTGAACATGAGTTTATTTATCCTCTTTTGTTATTTTTCATTGATCCCTCTCCCACTATCTCTCCTATGTGTGAGGTTAGCTTGGTGCAAGAGAATGCAATCATAGAGAATCATGCCAATCATGTTTTCTTTTCTCTGGATACCTTTCCTACTTGTGACTAATGTATCTTGGTGTTAGAAGATCCAATTATTGAGAGTCATGTGAATCTTGTTTTTTCCTCTCCTCTTACATTTCCCACTTGGGAAGATATTGTGGGACATGAGGATGACATTATTGATACATTTATTTCACAATATAGTAAGAGAAATTACATAGATTAAGATGGTAAGGTGACATTAGATTCCCTCTTGATAGAAGATCATCAACAAGTAGTTAACTATGTTCAGGTTATGAATGTACAATTAGCTATTAGATATCCTTTAATTATTGGACCCCCTAAAAAGCCTCTAATTATTGGACCTCCTAAGTTACCTCTCATTATAGGACCTCCTAAACCTCATGGCCATATCCTAAAATTTTCAAAACAACTCACTAGTAATCATGTGTAGCAACAACCAAGTTATCACATAGTTGCTCATACATATAAAACTAGAAACAATAAGAAAGAAAAAAAATTCCAACATCCATCCCATTACCTCAACCATACCTTCCATTGACACCTAATATTCCTTATTGTAGTGGTAAAGAATATGATCTTGTTGAGCAACTTCATAATACCCCAACCGATATTTCTTTATGGGATTTGATTCAAACATCACCTGTTTATCATGGCATACTTCAACATGCTTTGTAAAAATTTGTTTTTCCTCCTAGTGTACAACCAAATGATGTAGAAGCTTTTCTTGAATCCATGAATGAAGCTAATTCTGACATTGTATTTCATCAAAAAATAAATTAACCCTTTGTGTGAGGGCAAGGAATCCATCAGGAAAAGATGAGAAAGCAAGATCACATGCAAGACTGAAATCAGAAATCTATCTAATCCAAAACACTTAATCTATCATATTTCATCACTCATGAAATGTGAAAATCTAAGCTATTTGAATGAAATGAGATCCTAAGATATTCAAGACCAATTCAAACAAAAAAAGAAGATTTTACCATCCCATGTTCGAGTGTATTTGCATGATGTTGGGTTGTTCATATCACTGCAAAGCCTCCATTGCTTGCACACAAAAGCTTGATGAACAATTATTGTATTTGAAGAAATGAGGAAGCTCTATTAATGGTGATCTTGACAACACTTTGTTGCATAAGGTAAGTTGAAATTCTCATTTTTATTTGTGAGGAGAGGAAATTTTTATATAGGAAATGATATTTTGAATCAACGATCAAGATCGCATTGGAGAATATCCAAATCAACAGTCAAAATGAGTTGAGAGGATTTAGACATGAGAAGATTGTACAAAGTTGATTGCGCAATTGGGTGATTGAAGAATAGATTGGCTAGTCAAGATTTTGATTGCTTTGTTAGTAATTCATTGATCAGTTAGGGTTTAGTTATAAATTAGATGTTTGAGTTAGAAAAATTAGATTGCTTTGTTAGCAATCCATGATTTTCTCAATCAAAAAGTGGGTGAGGAATATTAATTAATTAATTCCATTTTGATTTTGATTTTAATTTTTGATAATTTGAATAGTTTGATTTAATTATTTAGATTTTGGAGGGAAAGTGTGATAATTAAATTATTATGTTTTAATAATTCAATTAATTTTGAGGAATAAGGTGAATTAGTGACATAATCAAAGAATCAGTGTCATTTGACTAATTGGGATGAAATAAGATTAGATTAGGACTTTATTAAATAAATGTAATTTGTTTAATTGGTCGAAATGATGAAATGTGAATTAATTAAATAACATTGTTTTATTTGATTAATAATAGAATTAGGGTTTTCAAGACTTTATTAAATAAACAATATTTATTTAATTTGTCAAGAATGATAAAAAAAATGAATTAATTAAATAATGTTGTATTATTCAATTAATAGAGGAAATTAGGGTTTTGGATGTCATTTGATGTCGTTTGATGTGTTGTGAGATGTCATGGGATGATTTTGAGATGATTCAAGATGTTTTAGAGATGTTTTGAGTTGATTCCAAGATGTTCTAAGACATTTTGAGTTGATTCAGAGTCGTTCCAAGTTGATTTGGAGATGTTCTAAGATGTTTTGAGTTGATTCATAGTCGTTTTGAGTTGATTCAGAGTCGTTCTGAGATGTTCTGAGTTAATTCAGAGTTGTTCTAAGTCGATTCAAAGTCATTCTGAAATGTTTCGAGTTAATTTAGAGTTGTTCTGAGTTGATTCAGAGTCGTTCTGAGACATTCTGAGTTAATTTAGAGTCATTATGAGTCATTTCAGGTTGTTTCTGAGTTGTTTTGAGACATTCCAAATTTGTGATAAGTGTTAAGTCAATTTTACATGTCTACACCTTTTAGAAATATGGAAACAAAATGATTCCTTAATGATAATAGTTGTCGTTAATAGGACTAGGATTAGGTATACCATTATTGGTAATGTTTTAGGGCTTAATATTTGTAGTGTTAATCTTTCAAATAGACTTGGAGTAGATAAAACTTTAATCCAGCCAACTACTTTGTCAATCAAAGGTTTTGATAATTTGGGAAGACAATCACTTGGTGTAATAACATTACTAATTAAAGTCGGTCATGTGGTGTTACGAAATCCTATCCATGTGATGCTAGATAAGCTTTCATATAATCTCATATTGGGTAGACCATGGATTCATGAGATGAAAGGAGTTCCTTCAACACTTCATCATTTAATGAAATACACACACAATAATAAGGCTTACACATTCAAGGATGATCCTAAATCTGAGAATTGTTTGCAATCTGAAATAGGAATGAAAAGTCCTTTTAGCACATAGATACCAACTTCAAAAGTATAACCTTTACAAATTCAAGAAAAATATGAGTTTCTTTCATCTATTACAAATTTGTTGGATGATGATTGAGGGTCATTATATTTCACACCTACATTCATGGTGGAATACAAGATTACACAATCAAAGTGAGGAAAAGAGAAAGAAGTTGTAGTAGCATCAACACCACTTATAACTAGATCATCAAAAATAACAAAATCCATAACTTCTAGAAATGAGGAAGAATCAATTTATACATCTACACATGGTGAAATTTATTATAAAAACACCTTCCTTGAAATAAATGGAAGCCATTTATGGAAGAGGTTATCAAATTTTGAAACAATTTGGCTATAATGGAAGAGGATGTGGTGTAAAAAAGAAAGGAACTTGTATTCCCATAGAGCTCTACACATAAGAAATAACAAGAGGTTTTGGTTATTTTCCTTCAAAAATAATGAAAAACATTAACAAGACCTTCACTTAATCATGCAAGATTCTCCCATGACAAATAGGATTAGTTTTTGCTCTTTGCCATGTCGTAGTTGTAGTATCACATAATAATCACTACCATGCATGGAGGTATAAATTAAGTTGTATGTAATTATATTTCATCTTGCAAGGAGCAACATATGGTAATCCATTTTTGGCTCATATTTGTCCCTACACTTGGGGAAATGGGGTTAGGAAGACTTGTGTTAGGTGCATTCCTTCTAGAAATGGATCCCTTTGTATCTTAAATTATTAGTGTAATAAGTACACTAATATTTTAAGGGGGGAATATAGTCCCCTACTCATTATTTACATAAATAATGCTCCCTTTTAGTGATGATAGCATACATCTCCTAGAAAGCGTGATCATGCCAATTGGAAGTGTGGCATTCTTAGTGCATGCTAGTGAATTCCTAGTGGTGATATTAGGCATGATGTCCCTTAATGGTGTGACTTTTCTTGGCATATGATGTTTCCTTTATTGGCAATACTATGGCTAGTATTCCCTAAAGTGTGATCTTTCATTCCATGACTTGTCCTCTCTTAGTGGTGATATCATGCGTGATATTCCCTAATGTGTGACCTTCAATGTATTGAGAAATGTCCCTTTGTTATTTTTGTAAAGAAACTTTTGTGGTGGTGTTGTTTATAACACCCCTTGAGGTTTTTCCTTATCTTGTTCATCTCCTTAGATATTTATGCATCTTCTTAGGTGAGTTTTTTTTCGTCTTCTTAAACGTTCATGTTCCTTCTTAGGTGACTTTATGCACCTTATTATGAAAGTTTTGTCATTTATGTGCCTTCTTAGGAAATTTTATATGCCTTCTTAGATGAGTTTGTGCACTTTCATAGGTGAGGCTTTGGCAAGATAGTTCATGGATTCAACATAATGCAGCTTGTTGGTTCATCAACATGAACAACCCTTTTAACATAGCCACCAAGCATAACACAACTTTATTGATAGTAGAGCCTTGTGTTTCATGAGTGTCCTAGCATAACACAACTTGCTAGCCTTATTAAATCCATCATATTACATGGAAACCTAACATTTAAGACACCTTGTTAGCTAGTAGATCCACGCAACTCATGAATGATTTGGCATAACACAACTTTCTAGTCCTCATGGTAGCATTCTCTTGACTAACACTTATTCAATGAATGATGTTTGGTATTTGAGACAATATAATACTAAGGTCTCTTTTCTTGGCTGAATAAAATTCCTTTAGTACTAACCATTTTTTTTGTGTCTTTTATGTGTCTTCTTCATGTTTTCATTATGCTTTCATCATGTTTGTTTCCACTTTTTCATCATCTTTATGCCATGTTATGTCATGTTTTTTCATCGTGTATGCTTTGTGTTTTCATCATGTATGTTTGTGTAAGTTGTCTCTTATATTTCATGCATGTGTTTTCCTTTGGGCTTATGTTGGTTTACCATGGGATCTTGAATCCTAGGGTCTTGTGCTATTCCCCCTAGAGATAGCACATGGATTATCCCTCACCCTTGTAGGTCATCAAGCAACTCATTTAATGAGTGGTGAGTTGTAGTTCATTGTTGAATCATCATTCATTTTATCATTTAGCCTTATCCCTCAAAAGGATGGGCCTTTTATCATTGACATTTCCATTGTGGAAGTGGAAACACTAACGTAGGGTTTGACTTGATGGAAAGCCCCTAAATGGCATAACCCTTCCTCTCTCTTTGATTGTGTAAGTTTCATATTTGAAGAAGATTGTGAGAATTTTGAAGGTCAATTATTCATTGTTACATTCAAGCCTACACCTTGAAAATAAACAAAAACTCACCTACAAAATATTTGATGGTGATCTGGTAGTGTGGCAAGTGGAAAATAGAATTTGATCTAGCATATGAGGATTGTGAAATAAAATATAAAATATCCCTACAAAGACATAGGCACCTTTAGTGACCTGGTCCAACAATTTTTAGCCCCACATTTATTTAATTTATGCACATTGTCTTGCTCAGTCCATTTTTGTAATCTGGTTTCCTCTTTGACTTTCAAGATCAGTTTTTTTTGCATCAAAATAGTCATTTGCATCATTAGGCTAGTTGAATAATTGCATTTCATCCTTAGAATCATTTCAGATTTGGTTAAAATTAAGTTGACTCACCTTTCAAGTTTCAAGTCAACCTTCTACCTTGTCCAAATTTTCCAAACCCTTGCTACCTCAAGTCATATATGAAACACATAAGGAAAAGTGCCTAAACCCTAGGGTCAAATCCTAGGGTATCATATTTTCTATGTTTCACTTGCAAGGTTGAGACATTATTTTCATAACAATTTTCTTAAATAATTCTTCAAAAGAAATTAATGTGTAATGTTTGGTGAAAACCACTACCTTTCATTGATTAAGTGCTTGAATCCTTAACAAGTAAAAAGTACTTCTCCTTCTAGATGGATTCAGTGGCTACAACTAGAATATAATAGCTCCATAGGACTAGGATAACACCACATTTACATGCCCGTGGGACACATATTCCTATTTTGTTGTTCCCTTTGGACTATGTAATTCTCCAACCACTTTCCAAAGGGAATTGCTAAGAATTTTCTAAAAAATTTCACATGGATCCATGGAAATCTAGATGGATTTTCACAACCTATGGAGAAACATATGATGAAGCACTCAATAACCTAGAGAAATTTTTTAAGAGGTGTCGAGAACACAATCTATCCCTAAGTCATGAGAAATATTTCATGAAGATGACCCAAGGGATTGTCCTAGGACATTTTATATCAAGTGAAGGGATTCAAGTGGATCCAAACAAAATTGAGATAATACCCACACTCCTTGTGCCAAAAAAACAAAGAGATGTCAAGAATTTTATAGGACATGTAGGCTACTCTAGAAGATTCATTCAGGTAGCAAAATTACGACCCCTTTATTTTTTTACTCACAAAAGATAATAGAATTTGAATGGGACACAAAATTTCAACACTCTTTTGAAGTACTCAAGACAACATTGACCAAAGCACCTATCTTGAGGGGACAAAATTGTACCTTGTCTTTCTACATACACATAGATGCTTATGATTTTTCCATAGGAGTAGTCCTTGGAGAAAAGGAAGGTATTAAGGAGTATACCATATACTACATAAGAAAGAATTTATAAGGGGAAGAAATCAACTACACAGTCATAAAAAAAAGATATGCTGACAATTGTTTATGCACTTAACAAGTTTAGGCACTATATCACATGGTATCCAATTTGTATCCACACTAATCACACTGCAATAAGGTATTTAATGAATAAAACTATGGTTGGTGGTAGACTTGTCAGAAGGCTATTATTACTATAGGAATTTGATATCACCATAGTGGAAAAGCCTAGTAATGTCACATCTCAATTTCCTTACTTGCATTTAATAATGTTGAGTTAATTGAAAAATTTGGAAAAATGGAATTTATCATTTAATGTTTATGAGATTTAATAAATGCAATAATATTTGAAAATGATTATCTTGCAAATGTATGCTTTAAAAAATAAAATTATAATGACTATCAGTTAAAGGTTATTGATGAACAATTTCAAGTGCATGAATGTGTATGCAGGAACAAGTTGAAGAATGAGAACATGGTTGAGGTAGGAATGCTTAGTTGGATGATGAATGTTAAGCAAGATTGGAATCTAGAATCTCACACACCACAATAGGCCATGACATCTACATTTTTTTTGCAATTAATGGATATCATTCTCACTTGTATGGAATTTTATTTGGTTAAATAGTCAATCTTATTTATTTCTTCCCTTTTCTTACTATGTCTATTTCAAAGTAAACCTCATAATGGTAATGGAAATGTGTCTGATTACACATAACTATCATGGGAAAAATGGTTATGTTATTTATTCTTTCAAAAGAGCTTGAAAGTAAGCTCTTGAAAAGAAAAGAAAATAGTAATAATAATAAACATTGTAACTTACATAAATATATAATATATATGTGTGTAACGACATACAAAAAATTCACCGCCAGCAATTCACCGATGAAAAATTCACTGCCAAAAATTCACCATGGGAAAATTCACCGTGTGAAAAATTAATTGCATGAATTTTTGGCGGTTAATTTTTAGTGGTGGTGAATTGCTAGGGGTGGTGAATTTTCCTATGGTGAATTGTTGACGGTGAGTTTTTCGTCAATGAATTGCTGGCGGTGAATTTTCCTAGAGCCATGTGTAACCATATATATATATATATATATATATACAAATAAATAAATATTTTATGAAGCATTTCAATGATAAATGTTGCTTCTATTTGAAATTCCTTATGAAACCATATGGAAAGAGACAATGACAAATAATATTCATGTAACCCCCTTCACATTTGAAGAAGGTTGATCCCTTCCATAATAGAATGATGGAAATAATGCTCAGAAATGGGGAAGTGGGTGGCTAAGTGAAGGTGACATGGATAATTAAGATCAACCCAAAAATAGTACGCACAATCAATAGATAAGGTGTGGGAATATTTTGAAAAAAAGGGTCAATCTAGCAAAAAGCATCGAAGGGATTTGGGGAAAAGGAAGGGGAGAGAAAGGCATGGAGGAAAGAGCTATTATTTCTATTTGATTTTAACCAAAAAGGAAACCATAGTCCAGTCTATAGAGGTAATTCAAAACTCTTTTAGGTGTTTCTATCATAAGTTTTAGAGAGATTTTCTCTTGTGAGCATAATGGGTATCAATTACAATGTTGCTATTCTTTATTATTCTTGCCACTATATTCGTGGTCTTAGTTCATCATAATATGTTTTATAAAATTATTTGTTAAGCCCCATATAGAGCGTGATAAACCCCCAACAAACCCTCACTATGTGTATAGGTTGACATGTTATGCATTCATATCGAAGAAAGGGTGGTAGTTGGTCTCTAGCCCGTGTGTTTATTTAATTTTTTATTTCCTTGATATGCTCTCTATGGTATTAATCACAATGCAAGGTGATATTCATTTGTTGCATTCCCTCATGATAACCCCATTTGAGGCTTCTATGTTGATTCAGTTATGGAGATCGAATGATAAGAATCATTCAAGCCGTGGCCCCACTCAGAATGATTCCTATCATTTTGTATATTATGGGTATTTCTATGGGTGATACTGTCACAAATAGTGGAGTAAATAAAGAATGATGCTTATTGCTCTACATAAATTTTTTTGTGGAATGATTCCCATGAATTTGGTGGTACACTTGATACCAATGTGATCGAAAAATATGTATATGTATTATGTTTGGAAAATGACTTCATGTTGTCTTGTCATGTTCTTAAGGTCGAACGACCTTGCTATGTTCGATAAGATGTTGGAATATAATATTTGTTTGTTTTATTGTGGGATTTCACTATAATAGTGCATACAAACCCATAATATATCACTGTCGGTATATTTAGGCCTTAATAGAATGAGGGAAAATGAATCCCTAGCATCATTTAAAATGAACTTCTTTATCTATCGACAGGTATATATATATGTATGTATATATATATATATATATGAATATGTATACAAACTTGGATGATCATGCATCGAGCCATCACAGATTTAGTGGCCAAATGCACTTTATTTCACATGATGAGAGAGTCCCTTAGGGATGAGGATTGAAAAACCATAAGGAAAAAATGTAATAGGTTTAAATTGTTAGCATGTTTATCAACTTGCAATATCATGCATATCAACCCCCAATTTTCTAGTTAATCCCACATATGGATGTGACTTAAAATGATGGCTCAAAATTGTATTTTATTTCAAAGTTCTAATTTTACTTTTAATAGTAGAGATTAAATGTTGAATAAGCTAAATGGAATATAGTTACTATGTTCATCACTAATCTAGAACATAGTAGAACATTTATTAGGAAGCCAAATGGGTTGATGTTGAAATCAAACCAACTCTTTTCAATCTTGATTTTTAACTAGAAATTTGAATATACTGAATCTCTATGACCTTTTAGAATAGAACAAGTTAGGAAAATAATTGAGACTATTGTATAGATGTTTTTCTCATGTTGTGAACTATAAATTATGATTATTGTATGACCAAAACTATGCATCTAAATCAGAATATTGTTTACTTGAATATGGAAAAGAACTGCTTATAGTATGGAATTTTTGCTTAAATCTAAAAAAGTATACGCATATTCCAAATTGTTTTTATGTTTAGGAATATATGTGTATATGCATAAATGTAACATTTATGCATGTGCACATGTAATTCCCTCACCAAAAGTTGACTAAAGAATCACAACTATTTATCTATGTCTAAGGAAAAATAAATAGCATGAGTGAAAGATAAACTACTTACATTTTATTTTTTTTAAATATTTTCAATGATATGGATATAACAAAAATAAGAAACCTTGCCTACGACAACTGTATAAAAGATTATTTATCTGGTTAAATATTATCATCATTAATCCAATAACTAAAATTTAAGAGAAAAACTAAAGAAACAATATAACTAACAAAAGTCGTGTTCAATAAAATTTCAACATTTATTTAATTTATATTAAATCACAATACAAAACTAACAATTATGTACAAATTAATAATCTATATATATATATAGTGAACTCAAATATCATATATATGCATTATATGCATATAAATATATATAAACTGTGTGAACCCCAATCCTAATACCTGCAAAACAATGAGAACAAACACATTAGATTAGAAATTTCAAGTAAGAACAAGGATTCCCCATGAAATCCATTCACAAAACTCAAATTAGGAAAATAAATGATGAAGAACACAATGAAAACAACAAAATAGATTGAATCCTAATTTAAATTAGCAAACTCGTGATCCCATGGTGTAGTGCCAATTTGATGTGAAAATTGGCCCTTTCCCAATTCCTATGATGCAAGCTTGATGTGTTGATGATAATTGATCCACTTTGATGGAGGATGGTGAATGCTCCAAGCTAAAAACCTGCATAACCTAGCTAAGATTCAAGAATGATGGATGAAATTTGATAGATATTTGAGCATGGTAACTTTGCATAATTTGTGGATGATCAAATGAGGAATGAAGCCTCTTATTTATAGATGAGATTGAAGGATGAATGTCAAAATTTTAGCAATGTGGGACTAGCATTCATCCAATGGCAAGATGCCACTTGTCAATCTATGAGTGGATGGAGGATGTGTAAGTTTTGAGGATTGTGCCAATAAATGCTTATTTTTGAATTTAAATTTTGTTGAAATGACTTGCAAGAGGGAAGGGAAAATGCATTAAATGCCACTTGGCTCAAGGAAAAGGACATTTAAGATAGAGTAAATTCCTTGTTGGATGTACATGTCAAATTGGATTTTTGAATTCAAACTTGGAGAATATTCCAAAAAGATGCCTTGTTGAGGAAAATAGGGATTTAATAAATCAATTAAATCTGTTTTCATGTGCAAGTGGTAAATGTTAGAGGATGGGACATGAAATGAGATTAAATTAATCAAGGTTAATTAATTTAATAAGAGATTAGATGATGTGACCTATTTGACTCAAATTTATGGATTTATTTAAATCAAATATGAGAGGAAGGTGATAAGAGATTAATTAAATAAAGATTTTGATTTATTTAATTAAAAGAGATGATGTTAGATTAAACTAAATAATGTTTTAATTTATTTAATTTAATAGATAGACTTTAGAGATTTAATCAAATAAAATTAATTATTTAATTAAATAGGGATAATTAGATCAGATTGATTGATTTAATTAACAAAAGAGAGAGACTTAATTAGATAAAATGATTTATTTTTAATTAAGAGAGGAAATTGATGAATTTAATCAAATAAGGAAATTTGATTAAATGGTTAGACCGAGGGATGATTCAGGATGAAATGATGTTAGTAGTCGAGATCAGACATACAATGTCAATCAGTACATTTTACGTGTCTACATTTTTCCCCTCTTTGAAGCAATGCACGCGTTGCGTTGGTTCAAAGAATAAATGATCTCGATCAAAGCCAAAAAAAATTGCTTTTAAAAAATCTTGCCCCACTGCTTCCTGGTGAGAGAAAACATGCCAATATATTGCCCCCTCAAGAGATTGGACAAAAATTTCAATTTTTGGGTGATCTCGCGAAAAAAGAGGACAAGGTGCCCAACAGGTCCGGAAAGGCTCTAGGAGGCCAAAAATGTGTCTAAACGCAATAAAATGATGTAAAACAGGCCTCAACTAGACAAAAACAGCTTCAAGGGTCCAAAACCCTAGCAGGATAGCCAATTAGGGTGAAAAAACCCTAATTTCCAAGCTTAAAAGGGGTATGAGGGGTCACTTTCAATTCATTTTCACACACATCCATTAGCAACCTTGAGATTTGAGCTTTGACCTCCTGACAATATGGCGCAACGAAAGCTTCTGATGCACATTTCTAATTGAGTTCAGACATACTAGCAGCCACCCAACATTGGGGCATTGGTATGTGACCCTTTCCTGAGCTTCATTTTTTATTTTTATCCTTCCTTTAATACTTTTAAAGTTGGTCATTCTATAGTGGCGCTATATAGTGCCACTCAGAAATAAAACTATGCCACTTGGTGTCAAATTGCACCGCGGCGGTGCAATTTGTAGTTTGAAAATAAACTCCAAACTACAATGTTGAGCTCGTGGCCGGTGGAGTGATTTACAAACTGCAAAGCGGCGGTCCTATAGCTTTTCAAAGTGCACCGCTGGGAAGGAAAGTCCACCGTGGAAATGCGCTTTTGGCCTTTTTTGCTCTAGCATCTGAGTTTGATTAAAAATCAAACTACAATGTCGTCACGGATTGCAATGCTAAAGAGGTTTCTTGGATGCTTGGTGAAGAATTTTTCAAAAATTTTAACATGATGAACCTTCTTGATGCAGGATGTAGTGAGGGAGCTCTACTCCCGAGAGCACAGGTCGTGAGAACTGTTCGATTATTTGCAGGACCTGAGTGACAGGGATCAGGATCGTCTTCGCGACATGGGGTTATGGTATATCGCCTATGCAGCGCTAGTTTGCACTCACCTGGGGATGCTATCAGCGCTGGCCGAGAGATGGCACAGCGAGACCTCTTCGTTTCACCCACTAGCGAGGCCACTGTCACCTTGGAGGACGTTTAGCGCATTTTGAGATTTTTGATTCATGGTCGGTGGGTCATTTTTGATATGGATGAGGGGCGAGATGCCTGCCACAGAGTCCTCGCCACATAGGACATCGTTATTTGTGAGGGGAAAATTGAGCTCGAGCGACACAGGACCTTAGCACCTCCCTTCCGCTTGGTTGTTGCAGTGGTTATTTTAGGTCTTGTTGTCCCAGACAGATGAGGCCGATACTTCAGTCCTGGTTGAGGACTATGCTGGGAGCATATGGTTCGTGACAGGCTAGTTCGCTTTGCTTGGGGATCGGTGCTTCTTACATCTTTGTACAAAGATCTCCATGAGTACGTCTACCTTGATGGCATAGCACTCAGAGCGGGCGTGACACTTCTCCACGTATGGGCATGGGAGCACATTGTATTCCTTCGGCCGTAGATTGTTATAGTTTTGATGATGCCAGACAATCCCCTCGTATGGCGCTACAAAGGTGGTGTGTCCTTTACACACACAGGTGAGCACGGGATCCCCTATTGGAGGAGGGTCTTGGACGAGATGCAGGTATTTATATGGCATCCATACCTTGGTCGGCCCAGATGGGTCGGCGATGTAGATCAACTCTTCTTTTCCCACTAGGACCACTACATGTAGGGGCGCGAGCATACAATGATTGAGAGATATCTGCCTGAGCGCGTGCAACATCAGTTTGGTGAGCCCCAGGATCGATATGATGATGATTATGTGGCCATCTTCGCCCGCACCATGACACAGGTTTCATGGGGGCGGTATATTCCTGCCTCGGAGGCTGTTGACAGTTTCAGACAGTTAGTGGCTCAGCCATGGGCTTATGATCAGGGTCCTACAGATCCAAGCATGACATAGGCATACAGGGATTGGTTCCAGCCTCCCCTTTGTTTGACTATTCCAGGAGCAGTCTCAGATCGACGAAGGGTGAGAGGCAGAGGGGGAGGATGAGGATGGAGGGCTGGCGCATGACAGGATCAGTCGACCGTGCCTCCAGTTCATCCAAATCTGGTTGACGTATAGATGTAGGACCAAGAGCAAGTGCTGCCAAGTGTACCACCACAGGCTGAGGATCAGCCTCAGGTATAGCCTCCACAAGCACAGCCACTAGTGTAGCCAGTAGGGCAGGTGGATGCCCAAGATACTTTGATTGCACAACTGCAAGCCCAGGTGCAAACCGTGATAGCCAAGAGGGATCATGCTAGAGCTGAGAGAGAGCAGATCAGGGCCGAGAGGGATCAGGCCATACAACAGAGACATGCTACAGAGCTACAAGCAGCTACAAAGCTAGGGCAAAGACAATAGTTGGAGAGCATGGCAGCCTCCTCCTCTCAGAGTACACACTAGTAGAATTTGGAAAATAAATGACTACGTGACTAAAACTTTTAGTCACATGACTAAAACTTTTAGTCACGTGACTAACACTAGTAGTATTTGGAAAATAAATGACTAATTTGGTCATTTATAATTGACTAATTTGGTCATCAGGTAAAATAACAACTAAATGACTAAACAAATGACTAATATCAAACAAATAAAAGTGACTAAATAAATGACTAATATTAGACAAATAAAAATGACTAAATTAATGACTAAATAAATGACTATTACTCCTCTATTATTTTTTCTTTCGAATTTGATCATAATCCATAGAGCTTAAGCCCCCCTCATTGAACCCCTACCTGTGTGGGCCATTTGGCCGCCTAGGTTGCTTGGTGCACCAAAAATAACTATTGTGTGGAAGGCATTGCCTCTTGGTGCAGTCTTAAGGCCTTCACATATTTTATAAAGAATTTTAACATTTACATTCTTTAACTTTTATTACTCAATATTTTAATGAATCATTAATGTTTTTAACTATGATTTGAAGCTAGTTTGATTTTGTTGTTGTGTTAGCATGTCAAAAGTATCAAAGAGAAATTGTGGTCAATTTCACTAATAAATATGATTTAAACAATCCAATTGCATTTTGAGGGCTATCTTGTAGACACTTTCATTTAAATAATACATATATATTATCAATTATTTCAATCCATTTGAATGGATCACTTAAGGAATGAAGAATCAATAGTGTTATTCCCATAGTCCAGCATGATGGGGTCAAAGAGGAAGCATTTTAGGGAGCCCTAACTTCACCACGCATAAGTTGGCCAAGAGCGTGAAGTATGTTAGGGAGCCCTAATTTAGATTTGTCTAAATTTATTTCATTCCATTATTTAGCACTTATTATTAATTTTTTAAGCTAGCCACATGCAACTAGAATTTATAGCACATCCATGCACAAACACATACTCTTTAACATATTCACATACATATAATTTTCTATCGGCGCAATCCTTGAACCTCCTTTAGGTGCAAGTGTTAGTATATTATAATATTCCTCTCTTTATATAGAATTGTCTCCCCCTTGATCTCTCTTTCTTTTTCCTAATCTCTGCAAAGATCAATTAAACTATCAATTTTTTTATATATTAATTTAATTTGTTCTATATAAGAATATATTAATTATTATTTTATTTTATTTTATGCAACAATTGGTAGACCACTTATAATTTTTTTTTATTAATATATATTTATATATTGTTGGTTTAGGCGGACATACTAGCGGGAAAGAACCAACAAGAAAACCCCCAGTTATAGTCTGAGTAACTGTTTGTACAATTTGACATAAAGACCATTATGGCCATTTCAACTTTTACAAACAACTATTTCCTACTTGATACTGCTGATCAAAACAATTGACATTACATTTGATTCTTCCCATTTGACACCCAAAATACCCTATCAGCTTGTACTATTACATATATTTGCATCTCTATTTGTTACCCAAAAATTATCTTCTCAAAAAGAGTGTTGGAGAGAAGTAAAGCCCACTTAAAAAAGATGTAGATTTGCTATCTGCTCTTTGTAGTCCATTAACTGAACTTTCTTCTGATTCTACTTGCTTTCCTTTACAATGGAGATCATAAGATGGGATTGCTTTGTTAATATTAGGAACATAACAGTAGCAAAACTCCCTTTTACCAGCATGTGAAGTAGTTGGAAATTGTACGTCATGAATTCAGATGTGGCTTCTCAAAAAAGAAATTACATGATATTTTCTTTTAAAATCATCAACCTCCTCTATAGAAATAGCAGACCTATATTTGTTAAGATCTTGATATAGGTGCACATATGTATCATGCATTGTAGATAATAGCATGCCTTGAAAAATCTCTGCATACCACCTTTTGTTATACAAGAAGTGTCTTGGAAATAAACCTCCAACCAAACCATCACCCATAGTGAAATCGTACTGTTGTACACTATTTAACAGAGCATCATTTTCCAAATATGCACTAACAACAAACTTGTTAGCAATAATCCGCAAAATATTAATTATTAATTATTAATTATAATAATTTTATATTTATATTTAAAATAATATTTTTTATTATAGAATACAATATATAATAGTAAATATAATTATATTATATATAATTTAATCTTATTTTATTATATTAAATATATATAATATATATAATATATTAATTATATTTTATATTATATATATTATATTAATTTTTTATGATTAAACAAATCTTAAACATTCATCATTTTTTGTTTATTTTTTGGTTGCTTTTCACCATTTTGTGCTACTTTTCCCACCACTATTGGTTCCCGCTCCTCCAAATAACTTCTCAAATTTGGTGAGTTGCAGCCTGAAAATAAGGTTTAGAGGGATGGTTTTAGAGTATGTTTATTAAAATGAAAATTACCGCCAAGTTCCTAATAATGTGCACATTTAGTTTTTGACATTATGACATCTTTTACCCTACACAAACTGGCACGCATTTCTTTTCTGGATGTCCATACCCTATTCCAAAGCTCCCATTTTCACATAGGGCCTCGGGTGCTTGCAAAGGCAAAGTATATGCTAGCACAGGTGGTGAATGGAATTTTCTGTGTGGCGCAAGTAGCCTGAAAGTAGGTTTTGACATTCGTATGCTGAATATTTGGAAAAATGAATTATAGAAGAATGGGCACCTGCTTCACCAATATGACATTTCAGGTTTGAAGATCACTATTGAATATCGCCTTCACTCTTTACTGTGTTATATGTTTGAGTTTGATGTATTTTTATGTTTAGGTCTGAGATAAAGTTATGTCAATGAAGGTTTTATCAATTTGTTGTTAAGATGAGACTAGTTTGTAGCAAGATATGATTTTATAAAACTATGGAAAACCAAATCAATATGCATCTCAACTAAGAAGGGATAATCAAAGACATGGTTTTTCAAATGCAAAAAAAAATGTCTCTCCGAATTTAATTAGGGATATTGAAGTGCTTAATCAAATAGTTAAAAGTACAAGCCTCTTTAGCTCATGGTAACAGGACGAGAAACTTTCCCAAAACCTTTTGTAAATAATTCAGGTGGTGCAAAATAATTGATAGTTCTGCAACCTTGCATGGCAGAGGAAGCTTGATATTGATTAACAAACAATCACTACCTCTCTTGAGTATATACATTATTAAATTATTTGAATGGGCACTTGATGCTGGAGCTTTTTACTACTCACTAGAAGGACTGATTCCCCTAGCAATTTGGCATAATCTCTCGGACATCAAGACTCTCTTACTAACAGCTGGAACATCCCCCACCCAAGCCATGCTTTGAAGTTGAACATTGGCACCTAACAAGTTTGGAGTAGTGCTTGAGCCACAAGTCCTTGCGACTCAAAATCTGTAATACATTGTTGCCCTTTCCCCAGTCCAATATGTAGTATTTGTTCCTTTACCTTCAGGAAGTAGCTCCTTTCAGGCATTGAGTTTTAATGGGGACTTCCATTACCACCACCATATTGATTACTTTCTTTGCTCTTCTTTTTTTAGCCATTTGGGGTGTCAAGTACCCATTTGTTAGTTTAGTTGCTAAATCAGATGCTGATGGATCCATGAAATGTTGCATCTCCAAGTGGGTTACCACTTTGGTAGACTCCTGGTCCTTACAATTTGCAAAGAGGGTCATCTTCTCTCCCTCATTCATAGTCTAGGTTACAAGGGCAGATGAACACTACAATTTAAATTTCTATATCTTTTTCTGAAGCACTGTCAGCCTTGGATATGAGGACAACCACTGGAAGAATTTATTCTCCAATCATTGGTCATTTGAAAACTCTTAAACACAACTCATTCTCGCAAGGCCATAATTAGATACTATGTTGGCCTTATGCTCATGCAACTGGCAATGATTTGGACTATAGTCGTATTGTGTTAGCCCCCATATGTTGATACTGCTAGTTGTTCGTTTTAATGAGAGTCTTCCTGTCACAAGATTTTTTTATTAAATGGTTTGTTGCTAATCAATTTTTCTATTCTCATTGACCTACTTTTGGTCATCAATTATCAACTTTTTTTTCAATTATTATCTAATTTAGAATATTTTGTGAAAATTATGGTTGTTATATATATATATATATATATGATTGAACTAAACCCACCTGTATTGAACCTTATGGGAAAACAATGGGCAATCCACAAAACCTGAACCTAGACCTAGACTGGCAACATAGTTTTTAGCTATCTTCATCATACTTTTAAGGCTTTTTCAGTTTCTGATATCCAGTTTTTATCAGTCTCTATAAGACTCTTTTGGTTTTGCTAGCATATGAAAATGGTTTTTTTGATGTAGAAGACTTTAGTTAGTTTTTTGTTTTTAGGCTGAAGGAATTGGGTAGGAAGACTTTAGTTAATTAATATCTACTGTGGATTTTAATTTATTGATTAAAAAGACAAAAACAACTCCAGCTTATGTTTCAGTCTCCCACACTGATATTTTTGGTGAAACTAATTGTTTTTAGTTTGGAAAAAAGCATCAGTTTTTTCTCATGGTGCCTTATTTTAATTTTTTTATTTGCATGGTCACTAGGTATTTTCTAGATGTTACTAGTTCTTGTTTTCCAATGGAGGATAAATAATTCATTGGATAATACTGAATAGATATCTGAAGTTGACATGTAAATTTGTGCTCTATAAGTCTTAGATTATAAGGACATGAGAGTCTCTCGCTACTGTACATTTTGAAATGAAGGTAGGTCATCTCTGTTTATCTAATATGAGAATCAGAGGTTTGTAGTTCTATAGCTTGGGAGCCATTCTTGAAAAATGTAAGGGTGAATTAGATGTAGTCTCTCATATCATTATTGTAGCCATAAATATCTACAGCTGTGTGCCCTATAAGCTCTTGTATTTTGTGACTAGTTACCAAACATTTTTCAAAAGATGGAAATTACTAAAATGATAACTGATTTGCTTCTTACAAGGCATCCTTGGAAATCAATTACTGCCATGATACAGCTTGGAGCTTCGTGATGTTGAAAAAAGTTGCAGAGTTTGGCTTCACACCTACCAATACAATGTCCATACAATATCTACGTTATGTGCTGAATTACGAAATACGTTCTGCATACCCATACAATATCTTTCCCCAACCCAGCCCTCTCCTCCAACAACCCTTCACTACTAATAAAAAAAAAGCCCCTACTCCAAAATGGGAAAACCCTATTCATTACTTACAATAGTTACATTTCCCAAAAATGGAAGACACAACCAAATTCCTATTTTTAGAACTGACAAGAAAGTGGAAAATATTTAGCATTAATTTGTGTATCATACATCAAGAAGGAATTCCGAAAGGCACAATTTTAGTCTAATTCATGTAACCTTATTCAAGATAAATCTGTCAATTTTCACTTCATTGATATAATAAATGTTGCATTAATTCTTTGCTACTAAATTTAAAATATAACTGTAGATTATCAAGCCTTCAAAATACTAAAAAAGTGGTTATCTTTTTCTGAGTGATGAACCTTATAGAAGGTATATTGTTGATTCTACTTACTTCTTACTCTTCTTAGCTACGTCATATATACTCTAAACCACAAGAATCTCTCTCAATCATACCAAATTTAATAATGAATTAATCATTATCCATCAATATATTCCCATAACGTACATCTAGCCCTTCTCATTCTAGAGGAGGGTTAATATTTTAGGTTGTTTCTTGCTTCTAAAGGTTATAGGCTATTGCTTAAATGTAAATCCAAACTAAAAACATATTGAAGAAGCCACATTGCCCTTTTCTCAGTTTGCCAATTATTGTATATTTAGTGTGTAGATAGATTATAGCTATTGGATACTAGCTCTAATATGATCCCCATGGCCTGTACTGCCCCAGAAAGAATACTATAGTTAAAAAGAGGAAATTATAGATAAATGGTGGGATAGCCCCAATTATTTAATTGATAAGTAAATTTGAATTGGAAGGGTGTGGGTTTGAATTTTAACTTGGGCACTAAATTTAGGCCTGCTTCTTTCTTCCAACGGGCTATGGGATTCCCTAAAGTATTGATTTTACTTATTGAAGTATAAAATATTGATTGAATTATGAACTTATAATTGTTTTTTACATTGGTTGTGGTTTAGGTACTGGAAGGGAAAATCCTGACTACTTAGCTACAATAGACGTGGATCCAAAGTCATCCTCTTATTCTAAGGTAATACATTGTTTTCATGTAGCTCATCTAGGCGATGAGTTGCATCACTCTGGATGGAATGTATGTAGCTCTTGCCATGGGGATCCTTCTGCTCAAAGGAATTACCTCATCTTACCATCACTATTGTAAGTGGCTTCTGATGGATTACAGTGGAATTCATGTTCCCACAAATGTTCTTGTGTGAACTTGTGAAGAGCCTGTAAAAGGATTTGTTGAAACATTTAAGAAATGGAATTCCCCTTTCTAATTTCTTATTGTTTTGATTATACCTTAGAAAGGTTATGCAACAATTTTCTTTGAGAATTTGATTGCTAATTTTTTGGTTTTCAATTCACATATGAACCTAGTTTCAATGATACAAAATATTGCTTTACATGCATAATACAAAAACTGTAGTCTTCTGAATTTATGAATTACATGAAACTTCATGTGCAGGTCCTCTCGTATCTATATTTTGATACGGGAGACAATCCAAGGTCACCAATCCTTCACAAATCCATTAAGCGAGAGACTATCTTGGATAAAACAAATTTGGCTTTTCCTCATACTGCTCATTGCCTTGCATCTGGAGACATTTTTATCTCATGTATGGGTGACAAAGATGACAATGCAAAAGGTGTTGGTTTCGTGCTTTTGAATTCACATTTCAATGTGAAAGGAAGGTAATATATCTAGTGTCAGAATCATACATATCACAAACATATATGCATTGCAATTCATTCTAGATTTAGGACTAATCACAATTCCAATCTACTTTTCAATTTTTGAAGTACTTTATATGACATATGGAGTACATGAAATTGCTTTTAGGTACGCTCTTCTTGGCATCAATATTTGTTATTGCCATTTCTCAGGCTATTTTATTTTATATTTGAAAAAATAATGCATCATGAAAAATCAGGAATTATATAGTACAAGTGGAAGCAAAAATTCTCTGCATTGATTTCCTAACATCACTTGGACATTAACATCTATTAGTATTTGAGAAACTTGAATCTAACCAGAAAATAAAATATGAATTGTGGTAAGCCAATTCAATACAAGAGGAAATAACTTACATAGTATACAAATTGACAATGGAATACAAGAGTATAAATAAGAGTTACTAGAAAACGTGGAACTATTTCTACAATTTTAGAATATAAAAATACAAATTTGACATTTTTATGACATGAAATTATGATGTTCAATTCACAGACCTGTAAATAGGCATAATCAACATGTTAATTTGTTTTAAAATAAGAGAAGTTCCCATAAAATTTGGGAAAGTTTTTCTAAAGCCTGCATTAAACATGAAAAGATTACTATTTTAATATAATAATTTGAAATTTAATTTGCATTTTATATTTAAATGGTTTTCCTGTCATATCAGGAAAATCTTACCATAGTTACTTAGATCTTTAACAAGCTCATTTGTACAGGTCCCTACCTGTAGCAGTACTATTTGTGTGCTTCCTTGAGATCAAAATGTAAAAGATGGTATTTTGTGATGTGTTGATTCTTATTTACTAATTTTGAACATATTGTCAGCCTTTATTCATCTAAAATGTGATAAGCTGAAGTCAGTAATGTTTGTTCCCTTTCTCTGTTACCTTGGACTTGATACCAATGACTTCCCACTGATTCCTCATTATAATCTTGTTTTACAGAAATCAATTGCTTACTGCTCTTAATTACAATCTCG
The DNA here is from genome assembly GCA_007258455.2 of Sequoia sempervirens. Taxonomy (NCBI): domain Eukaryota; kingdom Viridiplantae; phylum Streptophyta; class Pinopsida; order Cupressales; family Cupressaceae; genus Sequoia; species Sequoia sempervirens. The sequence goes on along the minus strand of VDFB02353493.1, from coordinate 359,019,327 downwards.
ACACTTTTAGAGATCTGTGATATGAAGTCCTCTATCATTTGCTTGATTACATATTTTGTTTTCCTTACTTATTGTGCTCAGAAAGCTTAAGACACCTATGTCCTGTGGTATTTATCATTGGCCATTTGAATTCAGTGTTTGTTAAGGATCACAAATAGAATCATAAGAAAAACATTTTCCATAGCATTTTGATAGATTCGTAATCTTATACAAATTAAGAAGGATAATTGGAGGACTTGCATTATTTTTGAGAATGTAGAAGACCCCCTTTTAGCTAAATTATGTCCTATGATATACAAAGACTTATTCCTTTGTATGTGGGTGGTCATGGTCTTCAAGCTAATTCATGACATTATATTATGATTGTTAACTAGTGATGTCTCTTGGCAGTTTTATTTACATTTTTTGGCTTTCATTTACTTTATATAGCCTAGAGGTCAGACTCAAAGAATCACTGAAAAAAGAGATGGAGGAGGTATGCTAATCTTTTTCAATTTTAGGAGGCAAAGGACTTTCTCTGGCTTAGATTCCATTACGTTGGGAATCTATTTTTTTTCAGATGTACCTAGGGATTGCAACTGATCGGTTATTTTTAATCTGTCTGGTTCAAAAGTGGGAGGACGGATACTAAGCACTCGAACACTTTTATAATTGCAAGAAAAAAAAATATTGTAGAACTGGAATCAATGCCTTCATTTAATAGATAACAACACAATTGTCTTAGAATAGAAAAATACATAAATCTAGGTGTACAGGTTTCCTAGAAAGCTCATTGAAACTAGGGCAAGTGACTTACCTCAAGATTCTGCACAAAAATGTGTTTGTATGTCAACAGTGCTGAGGAGAAAAATGTGCATCGTATACAAATATGGGTAAGGGTTTTATTTGAGCTCATATTGTTGTAGTGTCGGCCCATCAAACCCCTCAGATGGCCTATATATGGCCTTATGGATGGTGGGTTCTACCTTGGATGGGGGGAGATAGTGAAGCGTGTGACCATGATTGTGGGTTATTTCTGGATTTTTTACCTGTTGGAGAGGATGGTGTCAACAAGCCAAATAAAATACACAATAGAAAGCTGGGAAATTGAAATTGCTCTTTGGATTTGAATTTTAAATGTTACTACGTGGTAACACATTTTTTCCTAAGTAATTTAGGTTCATTTGTTGATGTTTAATGGAATAAATGTAATTGGAAGGTAATAATTCTTCAAAATTTTCAATTTGAGATCTTATCCAAATGTTAAGTGCATTCTGTCGCACCAAGATGTAATGTGATTGGCTGAATGATAGTTTATGTTTAATACAACCTTCAGTAACTGACACCATGGAAAAAGTCATCTGGAAAAGAATCTATTTGCTTGGATGATATTGTCCCAACTTCTTATTGGGCAGTTCAACTTCAGGGTCATAAGAGTTGATATGTAGGCCATCTTGGTTGGATGAGCCCTCCACAATAGAGCCAACAAACTCCAGAGCCTAATATATTCAAAGGAACATACAAATTGTAAGTCCCAAATTGGTTCCTCTAGTACACTGGATAATATAGCAGGGCTCTCCAGTTCTAGATATGGTAAAAGTGGTAGAAAGTGTTGATGTTCTTTGTAGCTATCAGGCTTTTGATTTGGGCGGTTGTATGGTTATGTACTTTTATCCTTATGTTTTCCTTCACTTTGTACTGTAAAGAGAGGTATCAAGAATGCAGAATGATATTACCTGTATCATTGCATTTATAGGAGCAGTTTTAGTTTTCTTATAATCAAAAAAAAATTGTAGCTTAATTTGATCTTCACCAGCAAGAAAAAAATTTATATAGAAAGTGCCATTGTATGGAAGTTTTGTCTATTGAACTGCTTAGAAGTACTATATGCATGAATATTTTTACCTAATTTTTCTGTGTTTACAGAAAAAAAAACTCTTCGATTTGAATGGCAATGTAGCGAGAGCTTATGATGGAATTTATTAGTGGGGATTCTCCTCTAGTTATGTTCTGGTCTGTATCACCTTTCACAAATATAGGATTTGAACTAGCAACATAAAACCAAGACTCTGAACATCTTTCTAAAAGGCAATCCATGAGGGTAATCAATGGTTTGTCATAACATGCAAAATAAGAAAATGATCTATAACTTCTAATTTTTGACATTAAAGGAAACATTATTTTTGAAAGTGTTTTGGTCACTTTCAGATCCAAGACTGAATTTTGAATTAGAAGGTCTAAAATTTGTAATCTGGTACTTGTATTTTTAAAGGTGAACCCCTTTTTCTTGGCTGGGAAGGGTTGAAGCCCTAGGATGGCATCACCCTAGGAATTCTCACCACACAAATGTACCTGAGAATCAGACTTGGGCTAGCAGTGGTAATCTCTTGCCAATTTACTACTAGACCACCACCCAAGAACATCATATGGTATTTGGTTCTAATTCAGATAATCTGATTCTATCATTATTCCTTTCTTGATTTACTTTTGTGAATTGGTAAGACATAAAAATTGATGCGAAGTGTGTAGTAACTTTTGTTGCCCTTTGTTCCAGATCCAGTCTTGAGATTTCAGCTACTTGATATTGAAATGGCTAATGGAGAAGACAAAGGGATGGTGTATCATCATCATCATCAGATTTACTATTTGACAAGCTTATAGATAGGGTATGTAGATGAATATTTTTGTAGATTACTTAATAGAATAATTTTTCCTTTCTATGTGCATATTAGTTTTTAAAAGTTAATTGTGGCCTTGTTGGTATTTTAACAAGTATTTTGTTTCTTGCATTTGTATATAATACTATGTTGTTAGTTTATAGGTTGAGTGACTATGAATCAAATTACTGATTCAATAAATACTAAATAGTTATTCTCCTTGATTCCATTAGCAACCTTTCACAGCTGCAACCTTGAACATAGAAGGGTGTGAACGTTTAAATAACCTTCCTGATTCCATTGGCAACATGTCACAAATGTAACACTTGAACATGGTAGGGTGTATAGATTTAAATAGCCTCCCTCATTCCATTGGCAACTTGTCACAGCTGTAGCACTTGAACATAGAAATGTGTAAGAGTTTAAATAACCCCCCTGATTCTATTGGCAACCTGTCACAGCTGCAGCACTTGAACATAGAAGACTGTAGAGGTTTAAATAACCTTCCTGATTCCATTGGCAGCCTATCACATCTGCAACGCTTGAAAATAGAAAGTTGCAAAGGTTTAAATAACCTCTCCAATTCCATTTTCAACCTCTCATAGCTGCAACACTTGAATATAATAGGAAATTTTAAAGGTTTAAATAACCTCCTTGATTTTGTTGACAATCTATCACAACTGCAACACTTAAAAATAAAATATTGTCACAATTTGAATAATCTCCTTGATTTCATTAGCAACCTGTCACAGCTACAACACAACACTTGAACATAGAAGGGTGTGGACTTTTCAAAGCTTTTTAGATGAAAAATTAGATGAGTAGGCTTCTGGTAGCTTCCCATTGCTAATTCCAAGGATAGAAACTCTTCCCATGGAACATTCCATAGTATTTTACATGGTATTGTAAGCATTTTATTTGATGATGGGCACTGAAAACATAGGAACAAACACTTTTATAAGTGCCTTAACTTGGCATGACAATATTTCAAAAGATGATGCAGTCTAAAAGGATAAGCTCCACTGACTAACCTGCACCATTAGGATACGCCTATTTGTGACCAACAAAATCCAGTGATTTGATACCTCAAAATGTTCCTTGTATAAATCCGACCATGCAAATTTTGAAGGTTCCATTGAAATATTTGTGCATCCAAAATGTCTCCTTTCTTCTGCAAGGTAAAGCACCATCTGCAAAGTCAACAACATACAAATCAATGTTCTCTCTTTAATAGTGCTCAGTAATACATAAGAAACTGGTGCAATTCGTCCATTAATATGTCCAGATAATTTGAAGATCAATAAAGCACTAGTATGTGAATGGAAACACATTGTCATTGATGGCATGGTTTGTTGGTGTTTAGATGGTGATGTTTCAGTGCCCACCTAGTGTCAAGCCCTTGCAGGGCTGGTGGGCTTGTGGGCCACTTTACTCGTGCACTTGGACTGTTGGTTGTTAGGGGATGGGGCCCCCTGTTTGTGTTCCCACTAGCTGGGCCTATTTAATGCCAATAACTCAAGCTGACGGCCCATTCAAAACCTCAATTTACAGAAAAAAATACATGAAACATATTAATTTACAAGTTAAAGCATAAAGGTGACATGCACTAATTTCTTGAAGAGATTCTCATTCAACCCTGATAACAAGTACAAAACTGATGAAATTATTGAATTGGGCTGTCAAACTTTTGAGGATAGATGATCCAAATATTGATTTTCTTAACAGCTTTCCTGTAAGATTGTTGATTTCAACAAATTCACTCACTTATGTTTATTAGTATTTAAAAGCTATTATTTTATTGCCATACATATGTGTGTGTGATATCCTTATTGTAAATACATTTATATATCATAGTGAATCAAATAATTAGACTAAAAATACATTTGGCATCTGCATCCAAACACACTTGGACTGGACTATACTTACATAAGTCAACACTGAGAACCAAACCAGATTTCCAAAATCAGTAATCATGGTGTTATTGTCATTAATGTTTATATCATATTGGTATCCTCAGAATTATTACAAATGGTCAATTTACAAAACCTTAACAAATATTCCACAGATATTCTTGTCCATAAATAGATAAAATATAAATACAATAATATGCAGGAAAGTAAAAATTCCCAAGGAAAAAGTGAAAAGGGAAATGACCTACCCAGATGTTGCCTTTTCATTATATTCTTCAAGAATTCCACTACTATGGATGGCATGTGAGATCCTAATCCTATTTGAAACAGATTTGTTTCCAAATACCTGAAAACATGCACAACTTCCACCAATACCATGCACAGTCAAGGAAACAAAGTCCAAGACTCCACTCACAGGCTGAACAATAATACCCAAGAATGCTCTCCCAAGACCATGTACAAAACCAATAACACCATGTTCTCTTGCACTTTCCAAAGGTTTAGTTAATACTCCAGAGAAACCAAATGCCACACCCTGTGCTAAAGCCTCAGTGCCTTGTAAAATTCCATCACCAACTCCTGTAATTTTCCTTGAAGAATCCTACAAAAAATCCATAAAAATGTCATATAAGGACATGAATATGTTCATATTTCTCAAATCTGTGGATTTTTCCTCAATTTAAATATAATTTTTATGTTCACCTGTTTTATACGCAACTGAAGGAATTGTCCATCTGTGGAAAGTTTGGCAAGTCCTTTACTCAGAGATGCCAATGTTAAGCTTGCCATACCAAGTAAATCTAATCCAAAAAGAAAATGCAGGGGATTATGTATCAAATCTCTCCAAATCCGGTGGGTAATTGATGGTAAGACAACACTTTTCTCATGAACACGTGTCTGTGAACAACTTTCCTAAGATGGATCTGACAAAGCAAAGAGTTGCAATGATCAGGAACATAACTTCAAATGCTAACTTGTTTTCTTTCCATTTAACATGAAGACTTGAAACAATCAATCTAAGATCACAACTATTGATCCATAAATTCGATCAGAATTATTCATATGTGGAAGCTGAATTGAGATGTTGCACTAACCTGCATTTTGACTATATTCCCAATAGTGTCAATTACAAGACTCCAAATACCAAGCTCTCCATGAGGCCTCTGGGCAGGTGTTGTCTCTAGTGAAAACTTTAACCTCATTTTTGCTATATCAATCAAACTAACCCATAAAACAAAGTAGTTAAGTAAAGTTCAACCTCAATTACATTGACATTAAAAAGATTGTCCATTTTCATCTTTTAGTGATATGAATGAGATTAAAATTGCTCTCAAATAATGCTTGAGAATAAGGAGTGCTTAAGAGCTCATTAAAAAGCTCTTCCCTTCATCTTGATCCATCCATAGCACCTTGACATACTTGGTAAGCTCCTCGTTATGGGATCTCAAATCACACCACCAGTGGAGTCAACTACACCCTCAGAGAAGTAGTTTCCTCATTTGTTGTAGATGCCTCCTCTACCTATGTTTGCAGGCCCTTCCAAGAGGGATATTGAGCTACCATGCTTACTATATTAAAAAACAGTAAAACACTTCCTTTTCCTGCACCAACATAACCAACTTTCAAAAAAAATCTTCCTTGATTAAGGCATGTGTGCGCCTCTGTTTGTTGTTTCTTGTAGGGACTGGATGAGCTTGCTTTGAAACTCTAAGGCCATTGGCATATAGACTTCTTGTAGAGCTAATTCATCATGTTCGGTTGGACCTTTCACTTTCTCAGGTATTTTTTTTCTAACTTTATTTTTAGTATTTGAGTAATTTTCACTTTTCTAAAGTATGCTTTTGTGTTTAGTACAATTTATTTTTGCATCAGAGTGATTTTGTTCTCCTCTTTTCTCTCCCTATTTGTATGTTACTTTGTCATAAAAAACATATTAAAATATTTATTGTTGATGATCATAAAATTCTTTTAAAAAAATTTCTTGTGACTTTTTCAATTATACCTTCATGTTCATCTTAAAAAACTCAAATCTAGGCTTTTGGAGGATCGAAAATAAGATGTATTTTTATGTTTCTTATGCTATAATTGGATATATGCTTACATTAGATGATTGTAAAGTTTAGGGTAGTTTTGAAGGTCATTCCCAAGTGGGAAACTAATTTGTTGTATCAAAGTAATTTTACTCCTCTCCCTATTTGTTTGTTATCCTTGTCATAATAAATAAATTTTATAGGATCTACTGTTGACAATCATACAATTCTTTTTTAAAAATTTCAGACTTGTACAGGTGGATAATGAGACAATGTAATGAGTAGATATGAAGTGTTTGAACTCATAAAATGATATAGTGACCAAGTAAACACAATATATGTTTCCAGAATCTGCTACAACAACACTAACCTACATTTACATTCATTTTTTGTTCATTTATTACATAGACAACAAGAATCCCAACCTGGTTTGGATGTTGGAGTTGAGACAGTGTTGTTAACGACCTAGTAATAGATTTTACCCTTGAATAAGGGCAGCAACCAACCTTCTAAACCTTCCTGAAGCCACATGCTTGGCTGGTGATGGTCATCAACTCTACTTTGTCTTTGCCACTAAAGCAAGTCCACATAATGAAATTTCTCTATCTTAAAATGTAAAAGCATTTTTGCAAATAGTTTGTAAGTTTGCATTTCCAATACCTTGTATACCTATCAAACGTGGTTTTCTAAATGTTGAAATAGTTTCATTCCCAGTTAAAAAATTCCCATAAGAGCAACAAAAAAAAGGCATTTATATTGATGTTTAATAAAAAAATGAAAATTGTATTGCTTTGGAATTGCCTGAAATGCTTTTCTTTCTTGCAAAGCAGTAGATTTTGAGGTAGGAATGGAATTTTAATAGAGTGTTTGTTGTTTCCTCTCTTTAATGTGATAATTTTGTATCTTTCCAATGGTCATGTATCTGGATTGCCTTTGTCAGGTTTTTGAGAGTGGGAATCCCAATGCAAAAGAAATGGTCCTTTCAAACATGGCAACAACTTTTGACTGGATTCTGTTATAGTTTGAGGTTTGCTGCTTCAAATCCTCTCTATGTAATTTTTTATGCTTTAGTTCCTAAATGATGTAAAGAAAAAACAATTAACACATTACACTATATTTACTCATTTGAACAAATGCATAATTTCTTCTATTTCTTCCTTTATTTCAGGATCCTTTCACATTTTCTAATTATCATAGAGCAATACATGAGCCTTTTCATTACTACATGTTTGGACAAAATTACATTCGGCCATTGATTGATTTCAGGTATTGTTGTTGTGATTCCCAAGAAGGTTTTAGTTCTTGTTTTTTAATCTGATAGGATTGGTTGTATCTCATAGGAGGGTTTCTGATTGTAGATTTAAGCAGTATTTGATCACCCCTAATAATATAGAGGTAGATTATTTTTCCTCATGCTTTTTCCATTGAATTTTTTTTCTATTAACTATGTAGTTTTGACAAATGAACAATAAGGTTATTTTGATTTCTGAGACTAAAAATGACATCCTTGAGTAAATTCTTGAATGTAAGGGAGGTTGTCTATATGTTAGGCTTGCTAGGGGAATTGGATTGCTCAACAAGAAAAGATTTCTAAATTAATTTAGCTCTAACTCTATGGGAAAGATGATAGTTTGATGGAAATACACAATTCTACCTGTATGGGAGTGATGAGAGCTGGATGGAACATCTAAAGAGGTTCTAGATATGCTAGAGGAAAGCTATGAGGAAACTAAATTGATAATGTTTGAAGTTTTTTTTTCTTTCTTAGATGTTGAGTCTAATTAATAAGTTTAATGTTGTGTTGCAACTTGCAGTTGAGTATGTTGATATGATAAAGGCTAGCATTGTCGATCCTCTAAAAGTTATCAGAATTGCATTAGTTGATGCAGAAAGGTAAAACTATTTATCTTTATTATAATTAGTGGAACTTGCAACTACAATATCTGATAAAAATCTACTTCCAAATATGTTTTTGACGTGCAAATTTTGAAACCTTATTTTCAAGTTGCAGCTCCAAATTGGAGAAGTAAAAGGTGAATACCAGCGAGGAAGAGTTTGGAGGAGCCGAAACCAATAGCGGCAGGAAAGTTGTGGATTTGCAAGGAGATTAAATGGGTCGAGCCCCTATAGGAGGTCGCTGCCCTTCCAAAATGACTGCAGTTAAGGAAGGGGAAAACAATATAAGTATATGAAAATAGGAGTATTTTGTTTATATAGTGTCAGTAAGTTGTATAGTGTCACTGAGACATTGAATGTAACCAATGAAATTTTGATTTGCCAATCAAGCTTAATAAAGTAAATTTTTAGAGTGGTTTTTTCTCCACTCATAAATACTATGTTGTTTGTGTTTGATCAATCATATTTGTTCAAGAATTTTAGTCTACATTTCATGGTGCTTCTTCAACATTTGAATATCTATGATACTTGAAGTTTATATGCATTAATTTGTGAGGATTAATTAAGTTAGATTTTATTTGTAATGACTAAATATGACTAAAGTAATGACTTACATGACTAAATATATGACTAAATTAATGACTAAAGTAATGACTAAATAAATGACTACCATGACTAAATAAATGACCAGTTAACAACAATCAATGACTAAATTAATGACTAAATATATGACTAAATTAATCACTAAATATATGACTAAACAAATCACTACCATGACTAAATAAATGACTAAATTAACGACTGAATCAATGACCAAATCAATGACTAAATAAATGACTAAAATAGTTTAGTCATAAATTTGGTGGTGTTATAAATGACTACAAATAAACCACTAAAATAGTCACGTGACTAAAATTAATGATTAAAATATATTACTAAATAAATGACTAAATAAATGACCAAATCAATGACCAAATCAATGACTAAATCAATGACCAGATAAATGACTAAAATAGTTTAGTCATAAATTTGGTCACGTTATAAATGACCGGCAATAAACTACTAATGGTCACATGACCAAAATTAGTCATATATATGCAATTTTTAGTAGTTTATTTAGTCATATATTATTGTTTTTGTACTAGTGACAGTGTCCGTCCGGTCTTATAGGGATGTCGTTTGAGAGGCCAAGTACTATCGGATGCATTATCATGAGGCCGTACCTAAAGCAACACGGGTCCCAGAATACTCGCAGTGGACCAGCCATAGACCAATAGAGGGTCACAGTGATAGGGGTGAGGGCAACATACAGGGGGGTATACCTTGATCGAGATGATACTTTTTGTGCCTTATGGGCTCATTTTTGATAGCTTGATGGGCCTTTTGTACTGATTGACATACATGTACAGTGATCTGATTATTTTGTACTATGAGAGTTACATTATTGATGATATATATATGAGTCGATGATGATTTTGATATGATGTGATGTGTACCATTTATTTATGCATGGATGGATGATTCTATTTCTATATGTTGTACAATGATGTTTATGATGCTATATGATGCATTTATGGATGTAATTATTTCCGATGATGTATGCATTATGTAATGATTATGACTAACAGATCTATATTATGTTGACTTATGATATGCAGATGTATTTATGTGATGTGTAATGATGCAAAATGATATGATATTTTATATGGAATATGCAAAATGATATCGAAATGATCTATGGTGTATACGTGAAATGTTATGTGGACTATGCTTATAAAATGTTTATGGATGGATGTAATGGATTTTATGTTTCTATTATGTGAAATGACTTATGTAATGAATGATTCTGATGCTATTTATGAGATGACATGGATGATTAGTGGACGATATAATGCAATGTGAATGTAATGGTCGTGTTTTATATGATATGACGCAAATGAGATGGTTTTCTAAGATGCTTAGAATAACAAATCTATATTATCCTAAACATGTTAAATGATAATGTAATGTATGTGATGCATTTTATGTGATGTACTATATGCAATGATGATGATGTTTTATGAACATAATGTGTGAAATGACCTTATGATGTTATGCAAGTATGTATGCAATGGATTATCTATAATGCTTACGTACTTATTATGTATGATTATGCAGTAGGTGGTAATGTGAAATGGTTATGAAATGTTTATGCAAATGAATGTTATGCAATGATTGATGTGATGAATGCAATGTTATGCAATGTAATGGATGCAATGTAATAAAATGGATGTGCTTATCTATGAACAATGCTTATGATAACATGTTTATATGATGATGGAAATGCAATGCATGTGTTTCCTATATGATATGTTGATACAATATGGTAATGATTTGTGGATGCAGGATCAATGACGATGATGATGATGATGATCAACTATCATAGTACCTTGTTAGTGTGATGAGCAAGAAAAGAAGAAGTCATTTCAACAAGACACAAGAGATGAAAATGCAAAATGTTGATGATTTCTTGCTGAGGAATTAGGATTTTCAAAGGGCCGAATTTTCTTATGTTTGATGACACACGTGGTACGATGCATCAAGGTATAGAAAAAAAGGATGGCGTTGTACCTAGTGTGATGGACTTTGACTTGACAAATAGATAGGAGTATCCTTGTTCACACCTGACATACAGAAACCTTGCTAGGATGCACTTTAGAAGTTTCAAACACCTTAGACCAAAACATGGAAAGGTATAACCTATCAATGCAATAGTCAACAAGTTGCCCAAGACCTCCTCCATATATACCTAACAAAGAAAGTATTCGCCAAGGTTATATTACAAGAACGTCCAACAAGCACAACAGACAAAAGATAATGATCATTGCCCCAATCCTATTTCTCTAAATCCTCTTGTTCAGATATCATCGAGAAGTCCTTGGAATGAGCACAATAAGATAAGTCAAAAGATAAAGACAAAGTAAACAACAAGCTGATGTTCTTTAATACCGCTAACCAAAAGAGGATGTGTTTTCTAAGGATAAGAACCGAAACTATTGCCAAAAGATAATGCCCACTGTAGGAAGGATGCATCCTAGGACATGTTAGTGGATGGCAGAACACCATTTCGTTTATCTAGAGCATTCTTTCAAATGATTGATATGGGACCAATTGGATGATGAGTTATCGATATGAAGAGTTGACCAACTTGTTTATGCACTGACTTAGACCTAAGACTTGACAATTTGAGTTTTCACTTTTAACCTGCTAGACTTGCTTCTAATTATCTTACCAAAGATTGAGGATGACGATCGTTTATTATGAGTGATGTTATTGCGGGTGCAAGCGAGATGACATGGATGATTTTTTTCAAATATTTGGATGTTTGTGATCTTTTTGAGATGTTTTGAGGCTATTTTTAGTATTTTTGAGATTTTGCAAATGTTTTGATTTTTGATTTTTTGATGTTTTGTGGTTTTTCGAGATTTTGACCAAGAGACTAACCTAAAGATCTATCCTAGGGGCCTCGAGGGTTGATCAACAGATTAGCATTGCCTACGTTATACACATAGAGACCACGTAGTTCGATTGACAAGTTGAATAATTTACTGATGAAGATATACATGATGAAATGTCAGTTTATTATGATAGAGTCCTAAAGGACTGACCTAAGTGTCTTAGGGGATGATCAAAGATCAACCTTTCCTATGTTCAAAGCTCAGAGACGACGTAGTTCGACAAGACAACTCTTTTTTTGAATTTTTGACCTGTTTTGGGATTTTGATATGTTTTGATGTTTTTGGATTTTTGGATTTTCTGATGTTTTTGGATTTTTTTATTTTCTCATGTTTTTGGATTTTCTAATTTTTTGATGGTTTTGGATTTTCTAATTTTATGACTTTAAGAACATACACGAATCCAATCCGATAAGAACATGCCCCCAGCGTGATGCAATAGACTACTCTGATAAAGGCAGGACAAACTAACCTTGAGGATGGGCCCAGTAGTACTAGGAGGGATCATGATACGAAAACAGAACCAGGCTATGGTGCGGATGCAGGAGGATGAGTGATGGAGATTTGAATACGATGGATGATGGAAGCATGATGGATAGATGATGCAGAACAAGTCGTAAAGATTTTGGTGGATGGAAAGTGCTTATTTACACAAGGTGCCTGTTTGCTAGGTTTTCACCAAGGTACTTGTCCAAAGTGCCACCGAAGTGGTTTTCACTAGACAACGATTTTTCTCTTTACTTTTTGATCATTTTTCTAATTTTTTTGGATTTTTTTCTTTTTTGATTTTTTTGTTGTTACCAAGATGCCTATTTGCCAGGTTTTCACCAAAGTAACCATTTTTTTAGGACATTTTCTGATTTTTTGAATTTTTTGGTTCTATACCTTGAAGGATTTAGGCATAAATTTTTTTGAGATGAGAGCTATTCATGGGCTCTTGCAGAGGTTCCCCTTTGGGTGTTGATAACTGATATGCCCTTGACTTGTAACTTGTTGTAATAGCGAATGGTCCCAACCAATTGGGTTCAAATTTTCCTTTGTTGCTTGGGTTTGGGACATTCTTCTGATTCTCCTTCAATACTAGTTCTCTGACTTGGAAAGTCTTGCTTCTAATTTTCTTATTATAGCTCCTTTTGAGTCTATTATTATAGACTTGCAAATGATTCAAAGCATCTATGCATCGCTCATCCAATAGCTCCAGCTCATTTAATCTTGATACTCGATACTCTTCATTTGTGATGAGGTTTTGCAGTGATGTCCTGAGTGATGGGATCTCGATCTCAATGGGGAGTACTGCTTCTAATCTGTAGACCAGGGAGAAAGGGGTGGTGTTGATGGGTGTGTAGATACTGGTTCGATAGGCCCAAAGGGTGGGATTAAACTGCAAATGCTAGTCACGACTTGCATCATTGATTGTTTTCTTGAGGATTTTCAGAATGGTTTTGTTTGTAGCTTCTGCTTGGCCATTGCCTTGGGGATAGTATGGGGTGGAGAAGCAATGTTGGATTTTGAATTTTTCACATAAGTCACGAACCTTCTGATTCTTGAATGGTGTCCCATTATCTGAGATAATGGATTGTGGAACACCATAGCGGCAAATGAGATAGTTCAGGATGAACTTTGAAATCTGCTTCCTAGTTATATACATCATGGGTATGGCCTCCACCCACTTAGTAAAGTATTTCGTGGCAGTTATGATGAATTTGTGGCCGTTAGATGAAGTGGGTGTGATTTTTCCAACGAGATCAAGTCCCACTGCAAAAAGGGCCATGGTGTGACGATAGGATGAAGCGCTTGAGCTAGAGTATGGATGAGGTCCTCATGTTGCTGACATTGTAGACACCTTCTAGCATAGTCATGTGCCTCTCTTTCCATTGTGGGCCAACAATACCCCATCCTCAGCAGTTTCTTGGCTCTGGTCATTCCACTCGAGTATGATCCATAGATACTGTTATGTACTTTAGTTAGAGTGGTTAATTCCTCAACGTTTAAGCAGCGCAGTAGGGTTCCTTCTATGCTTCTACGATATAGGGTATCTCCTAGGATGACAAATCTGGATGCCTTTTTTACAAAGGTTTGTTTTAGGTTTGAGGGTAAATTGGTGGGTATGACTCCTATTCGAAGGTATGTATAAATGTCATGATACCAAGGATCACCGGGACCAACAATTTCGCACACAAATTTTGATTCTAGTACCTCGAATGCAAGAACGAGAAGCTACTCAATCAGGAATTCATATTTTGGAATGTTGTGGGGGATATCCAGTAAGGATCCAATTGTTTCCATGGCATCTGCCACTCTATTGTTGGTTCTAGGAATCTGCTCAAATGTAATTTCAATGAAGGATTCTTTAAGATTCTCCACCAATTTCTTGTATGGAGTGAGCTTGTCATCCTTGGTCCGGTATTCATTATTCACTTGATTTATTATCATTTGGGAGTCTCTGTATACTTTGAGAGCTATAATGTTCCACTGCACTGCTATTCTGAGACCTATGGTTAAAGCCTCATATTCTACTATGTTATTGGTGCAAGGAAATGCCAATTTGTAGGATCTTGGTATGCAATCCCCTTGTGGGGTGATAAAGAAGATGCCAGCTCATGATCCATGATGCATGTATGAGCCATCAAAATATAGTTTCCAGTGGTCAGCTACATTGAGATTGAAAATAGATTCATCTAGAAACTCTGAGATGAGAGGATTCTCTGAATAGATTGGTGCTTCTGCAAGTTGATCTGTGATGACTTGTCCTTTGATTGCTTTCCGCTCCACATATTCAATGTCGTATTCTGATAGTATCATCACCCATTTTTCCATTCTTCCCATGAGCATTGCTTTTGACAATAAGTATTTGAGAGGGTTGATTTTGGAAATGAGTTTTATTTTGTGTGCCAACATGTAATGTCTGAATTTTTGTGATGCAAACACTACTGCGAGGCATGCTTTCTCGATGAATGAATAGTTTAGCTCATGCCCAACCATTGTTCTGCTAATTTAATAGATAGCCCTTTCTATTCCATTTTTGTCATGTTGAGCTAGGAGAGCTCCAAGGGCTACTATTGTTGCTGACACGTAGAGAATCAATGGTTTTCTTGGGATTGGTGGCATTAAGACTGGTGGTGTCAGTAGATATTCTTTGATTTTATTGAATGCATCTTCACACTTGGTATCTCATTTGTTCGCTACTCCCTTGTGGAGTAGGTGAGAATATGGGTTCTTTTGTCTGCCAGTTGTGCTATGAATCTTCAAATGGATTGGAGCCTACCCTGGAGACCTCTCAATTGCTTTAATGTTTTTGGTGCCTCCATTTTGAGGATTGATTTTACCTTTGCTGGATCTACCTCGATGCCTCTCATTGACACTATATATCCTAGCAATTTTCTTGATTGTACACTGAAGACACACTTCTTTGGGTTTAATCTGACCTTGTACTCTTCCAACTTGTCAAAGATGGCACTTAGGGTTGCTATGTGATCTTTTCTCTTTCTGGATTTGGCTAGAATATCATCAACATAATCTTCGACCTTCTTATGGCTCATATCATGGAATATCAATGTCATGGCCCTTTGATATGTTGCTCCTATGTTCTTTAAGCCAAATGGCATCATATTCCAGCAATAGGTCCCCCATGGACAAGTGAAAGTTGTTTTATGCTGGTCCTCTTTGGCTATCATGATTTGATTGTACCCTGAGAATTTGTCCATTAGTGACAAAATCTCATGTTCAGCTGTCATGTCTACTATCATGTCGATGTTGGGAAGTGGGAAGTCATCTTTTGGACATGCCTTATTCAAGTCTCTGAAGTTTGTGTAGATTCTGATGTTCCCATCGGGTTTTGAAACAGGTACCAAGTTTGACACCCATTCTAGATAATCTATTGGTCGGATGAATCCTACATCTAACAACTTTTTTAGCTCCATTTTAACTAATAAGACAATCTGAGGGTGAATTTTTCAAAGTTTTTATTTAACAGGCTTTGCTTCTAGATATACTACTAAGTGGTGAACCACAGTCTCTGGATCAAGCCTTGGCATGTCAGCATAACTCCATGCGAATTTTATCTATCTCTCTCTTAGGAAGGCTGCTAGGAGCTCTTGCTCCTCTGATAGTAATGATTCCACATAGAATGTGATGTGTGGGGTTGCCTCTATTCCTAGGTTGACCAGATTGCATTTTTCTGCCAGGACTATTGATCTTTCTTGATGAAGAGCTCTGAAAGGAAGATTGAATCCCCCATCCTCGGGCACCTCAGAGAGGTTTTCACCATTGGATGCATCCTTTCTTTTTACTTTTTTCTAGTTGGAGAGTGCCACAATGTGGTTTTCACTCAAGGACTTGGATATTATTCTTAATTTTTCACTTTTGCGACTGAGGGATTCAATCGTTTCCCCATAATAGGCATGTGTATCTAGCTCAATTATGAACCCTGCTTTGTGATCCCCACTTGGAATGTTATCCCGCAGTCCCATGAATTCTGAGAGTGCCTCATCATTTATGAATGTATCAAGAATTGGTGGTCCTCATTGGTCGTAGTCGATGAGTTGGGGATATACTAGGCAGATCTCATGATTTTGGTGGTCTGATTCAAAAGATAAGGTGCTAATCATGCAAAGAGTGGTATCCTCAAATAGCCTAGGTAAGTTGGTCATGGTATCCTTGTCATCACTACTACTACCGACGTCGGTTATGTCAAATGTAAAGTTATCTATGACTCTACCTGTAGATACTGGTAAGCGTAGTTCTGCTGTGATTGGCTGAGGAGGATTATTAACTATTCTAACTAGAGGACTTCGGCCACATATGGTTATACTCGAAGGGGTACATCCAAGGCCAAGATTTGTTATTGCTCGTGTCTCTGACATGATAGGTATTATAAGTCCATTGTCGTTTCTCCCAAGTCTTTGGTTTCTGTCATAGCCCATTGCGAGCATCATTTGTAGACCCTTGCTTCTGTCATCCATTGGTAAATTAGCTACTAGTCTTTCATCTTGATATAGCATATGATATGGATCCACCTCAATAACTTCTCGTCCAAGATCTCCCCAACTTGTAAAGTTGGGATAGTCCTTAGAAGATGTTTGGGATGTGGAGGCTTCATTTATTCATGGACGTTCCCGTGATCTAGGAGATTGTGGTAACTCTCCTACCACAAAATCATTATTAGGGAGCTTTTAATTTCCACAACCGTTATCTTGGATGATGACCTTAATGTCAGAGATGGTGGGGATGGCGGTAGTGGTGGGTGTCTTTTTTGCAGAAGTGGATGCAAGGGTGGCGGGATCGATGTATGGTGTAGATGGGCCCTCATCATTTTTTGGTACTTGGGGGATTTTATAGTACTTTGATTCAAGGCTTTTGCAATAGGAGGAAGGTTCAGGATCTCCATGGATGGTAACTTCTTGTCCCTCATGTGTGAATTTCACACATTGATGGAAAGTCGACACTACTGCCTTCATTGCATGAATCCATGGGCATCCTAGGAGGATGTTATATGGTAAGTCGAGGTCCAAAACCTGAAAAGTGGTTTCCATGATAGCAGGCCCTACTTGAATAGGGAGTTTGATTGTGCCCTGAGAAACTCTTTCTTGATCATCATATGCTCTTATTGTGATACCCTTTCCTTTGTTGATAGAATCCTCTGAGATTTTCAATTGTTTGATGAGGTTGAGAGAACATATATATATTCAAACCTACACCTCCATCCACCAAGACCCTTTTGAATTTTCTCTTGTGTACGATGGCTTCCAAGTGGAGTGCACGGTTGTGAGATGGTTGAGCGGGAAAATCCTGGTTGGAGAATGTGAGGAGATTTGGCATAATGATATTTTCGACCATAGCTTGGAATTGTTCTGCATCAAGATCTATGGGGATAGTGGATGAAGCCAACGCTTCTTCAAGGATTTTCCTATGGGCAGATGATATTTTTAGCAACTCCATGATGGAGATTTGCATTGGCATTCTTTTGAGCTGATCAAGGACGTTGTAGCCATTGGAGACAGATCTAGATGCAGGGACTTTGTTTGGCTGGGATGATCCTACGATGGTAACTTTTCTGCCTCTTGTGGTGACTCCACAATCGACATGGGCGCCTTTGATGGTGATGACCATGTAGTTTTCATCTAGGGAGGCAATGATTGTTTCATACACATGATTTACATTTGTGTGGGTGCCTTTCCCCTTATCATTGTTATTATTATTCCCTTTATTGTCATGATTAGGCATCAAATTTGTGTATATCTTAAGATCTTGGTTTCCTATTGATTGTTCCATGTTTATAATTATTTTATCGATGAGATCTTGAATTATGTTTTTTAATCTCATGCAACTGTTCGTGGTATGGCCTTTGATTTTATGGAATTCACAGAGTTGGTTCTCATTTTACCAAGGAGGTTTCACATCCGGTTCTTGGTAATTATCAAAGGTAGGAGCCTTGATGAGTTTTTCATTTATCAGCTTCTTCATGATGACTTCTAGTGGTTCCCCCAAAGTAGTGTACTTTCGCTTGGGGTAACTCTTGTTCCTTTGGGGTGGTCCCTTTTGATCATTGAGATTGTTGATTGTTGGATTGTTCTTTGGTTGTTGTATTGCATGATGATTATTTTGGTGTTGAATTTGGATTTGTGGTGTGGGTGTATTTTGGCGTGGGGCACTAATGATCACCTTAGCATTGACAACACCATCATTAGTAACATTTTTGTTCCTTTCCCACGTGCGAGGTTTATCGTTGTAATTGGAGGGTGGGCGGTTGTTTTGTTGTTTGGGGTATGAAGTTGATCCTGCGGGTTGAGTCATAAGGGCTCGTTTGATGTTGAGCACCTTGGAGATCAACTGATCATATGTGGTGATCCCTTGTACCTTGAGATGAAATGCCAAGATGCTATCAAGGTTGGATATAATGGTGCAAACTTGTTGTTCTTTGGGCATGGTCTACTTGTGCTTCTAGCACCAAATGTGTGAACCCCAATCCTAATACCTGCAAAAAAATGAGAACAAACACATTAGATTAGAAATTGCAAGTAAGAACAAGGATTCCCCATGAAATCAATTCACAAAACTCAAATTAGGAAAAGAAATAATGAAGAACACAATGAAAACAACAAAATATATTGAATCCTAATTTAAATTAGCAAACTCATGATCCCATGGGGGAATTGGTGCCAATTTGATGTGAAAATTGGCCCTTTCCCAATTCCTATGATGCAAGCTTGATGTGTTGATGATAATTGATTCAATTTGATGGAGGATGGTGAATGCTCCAAGCCAAAAACCTACATAACCTAGCTAAGATTCAAGAATGATGGATGAAATTTGATAGATATTTGAGCATGGTAACTTTGCATAATTTGTGGATGATCAAATGAGGAATGAAGCCTCTTATTTATAGATGAGATTGAAGGATGAATGTCCAAATTTTAGCAATGTGGGACTAACATTCATCCAATGGCAAGATGCCACTGGTCAATCTATGAGTGGATGGAGGATGTGCAAGTTTTGAGGATTGTGCCAATAAATGCTTATTTTTGAATTTGAATTTTGTTGAAATGACTTGCAAGAGGGAAGAGAAAATGCATTAAATGCCACTTGGCTCAAGGAAAAGGACATGTAAGATAGAGTAAATGCCTTGTTGGATGTACATGTCAACTTGGATTTTTGAATTCAAACTTGGAGAATATTCCAAAAAGATGCCTTGTTGAGGAAAATAGGGATTTAATAAATCAATTAAATCTATTTTCATGTGCAAGTGGTAAATGCTGGAGGATGGGACATGAAATGAGATTAAATTAATCAAGGTTAATTAATTTAATGAGATATTAGATGATGTGACCTATTTGACTCAAATTTATGGATTTATTTAAATCAAATATGAGAGGAAGGTGATAAGAGATTAATTAAATAAAGATTTTGATTTATTTAATTAAAATAGATGATGTTAGATTAAACTAAATAAGGTTTTAATTTATTTAATTTAATAGATAGACTTTAGAGATTTAATCAAATAAAATGAATTTTTAATTAAATAGGGATAATTAGATCAGGTTGATTGATTTAATTAACAAAAGAGAGAGACTTAATTAGATAAAAATATTTATTTAATTAAGAGAGGAATATTGATGAATTTAATCAAATAAGGAAATTTGATTAAATGGTTAGACCGAGGGATGATTCAGGATAAAACGATGTTAGTAGTTAGGATCATATGTACAATGTCAATTGGTACATTTTACATGTCTACATAAACATATATAAATCTTTTTATAATTATTCTTATAAACTCATTTACTACCAAATACAAAAGTGTCACATAATTTAGTTAAATATACAAGGAGCTATGACAGATGTTAGAGGATGGGTAGGCCAACTAGGATGGATGAGATGTATTTTCAACCATACATGGCACTAGCACAATTTGATAAATGAGGGATGGACTTCATTGGCCCAATATCACCAGCATCAAATAACAAGGAGTATATCCTAGTTTGCACAAATTATGTAACAAAGTGTGTTGAAGTCAAAGAATTGCAATTTTATGAGGACATATTCACAATGTATGGAGTGACAAGATAAATTGTGATAGATCAAGGTCCATAGTTCACATCAGAGTTGATTACCAAATTGGTTCAAGAGTATGAAATAAGGCATAAGAAATCAACACCCTATCACCCCCAAGCCAATGGGAAGGTGGAAGTAAAAAATACGGAGATTGAAAATATCTTGACCAAAATAGTGTATATTCACAAAAAATATTGGGTAGCCAGGTTACTTGAGGTAGTATGGGCCTATAGGACAAAATGGAAGAAAACATGCTTTACACCCTATGAGTTGATGTATGGTAAAACAATAGTCTCATCCATTGAATTTGAATACAAGACACTTAGGATAGTAGATGAACTAGATATGGACTTGACAATAGCACAAAAAGAAAGACTACACAATCTAAATGGATTAGATGAGATAAGAATGGAGGCCATGCACCATACTAAGATTATTCAAAAATAGAGAGTCAAATGACATGATTTGTATATAAAGACAAAGGAGTTAAGTATGGGAGATTGGACTTTATTAATGACTCAAGGTATAAATTGTATATAGGTGTGAATTTGCACCCCTTATGAAAATTCCCCTTTTACACTTACTCACCTTAGAAAAGAAAATCCAAAGGAAAAATTCCACATTAGCAACATGCCTTCATTCCATTTGGCATTTGTCTTTTGTGTCAGTAGAAGAATATTTGTTGGAGACATGCATGCGACATGTCGATGCCTACATGATGTGCTTATGTCCTTGACATATTACTACATATGAAGTTGGTAAAGGCATTACACTTCCTATTGGGAACACTTTGTAGCATCCCTCTTTGACCAACTGACCCAAAAATGCCTTATTATCCTCACTTCACCTTCAAAAAGATTCATTCTTCATGAAACTCAATCCCTTTTGGAAATCTCCAAGCATTCAACTCATCACTTCTTGCAATCTCTTCACTTTCCTCACTTCAAGCAACACTTTGACACTTCATAGCAGCAACAACAACACTCTGTCAACTCCATAAGGTAAGTGTGAAATAGGCCATTACAGTGTGCGTTTGAGGTTTCACAACTCCTCCCTTCATCACAATTGAGGGTGTCGTGATTGTTCAAGCCTTCTTTCTCCATCATTGGCTAGTGAGCTCTTGGTGGAAGTGGTAACATTTCACTCCTCTCCTTTACAATTTGGTTGAGTAGCTTTATACTATTTTGCAGTGTTATTCATGTACTTTCTTTCTTTACTTCTTTATCATACATTTATCTATCATTATTATCTTGGCTGTCTATGGAGGTGGAAACACTAAAATGGGGGTTTGACTAAGGCAGACCCCTATATAGCCCCCAACAATTTTCCCTCTTTCTTGTGTGTAGGTGGATGTGCATTTGGAACTAGCTAGCAAATGAGCATCTTTGTGAGATTATCTTTGTCACCTTAGCCTTCATATATTTAATTTATCATATTCATTTTTATCTTTCCTACTTCATAGTTTTATTTTGTTCCCTTAAAAGTGAGTAGCTAGGCCGTTAGCTTGTTTTCTAGCGGTTCATACTATGTTTTTGGTCCTCTAGTCATACAAACACTAGTGTATCTAAGAGACGCCAGTGCATCACAGTATTGTCCCAAAACAGTGCTTCCATCCTCCGAAAGAGAGCTACCTGAGGTACAATGTTGAACTTGAAAACCAGCTCACCTAGCCCCAACTTAGATTTTTGGTTTGAAGAGTGGTTGCAGGGCCTTATAGTCTTCATCATTCTCGTTTGTCATTTGAAACATTCCTTTAGAGTGAGGTAAGTTAGGGAATCCTTCCACTCTTGGTTCTCTGTGACCTGGGGCCTTGATGTGGTCGGTCCCCCTCTCTTACATTTTTGGTGAACTCGACGTGAACCTACATGTGTTCATTTGTCAGTGTTGAAAATTTTCCCTCGTGCCTTGTGATTGTCGTCTCCCTCAGCATTGTGAAGGTTTATGAGCATCAAAACCTAGTCAACGACCTCTGAGTACATTTTCAGGAGAAGTGTGTGACACCTTCCAGTGGATAAGATGAAGGTCACCTCTAGTTTCTTTATGAGCCTTTTCTCTGGACCTACGATGGGTCTTTTAACCCAAGAGCAGTTGTCAAGGGGCAAGGTAGGATTCTTTGATGAGACCGATCATGTCCCCACTCCTCCTGCATCTCCCACACTATTATTGGTAGATGAGCATGAGGTTGTTCATACTCCTTTAGAATATTTCTCTGCCCTTAGCAAAGGGTTGGGTGACATGGAGAACCACTTGGAAAGAAACCCGAAGTTGGCTAGGGCTGCTCAGGTTGTTAGCAAATTAAGGTATATGGTGGGAAAAGACCGAATAGGCATAGAACTCCTGGCTAGCCTCTCTAGTTTGACTGAAGCATGTGCCCTTTCGAATAATTCTAACGTTATACAAGGGACCACTTTTGAAGAACATGAGACAAAGTTAGGAGTGTCGATACCTCCCACATCTATTTACATGGTTGACATGGTCCCTTCGATCAACATCCCTTCTACCTCTAAAAGATCCAAAACTATTAAAGTGAACAGGGTCCATTTGGGCTTCAGCTTCACCCCTCCTATCACCTATAGTAGTGGAGGTTTTGACGGGATCAGTGGTGGAGGCTTTGGTAGTGGTGGTGGCTTCAGCGGTAGGGGTGGTGTTGGTGGAAGTAGCTTTAGTGGAGGTCATGGTGGTGGCTTCAGTGGAGGCCCTGCTAGTGGTGGTGGATTCGACAGTGGTTCCAGTGGTGGCCATAGTGGTGGTTCCAGACGTAGCTTCGGTGGTGGTTCTGGAGGAGGTCCCTCTAGCCCTGTGTCTTCCAACAACCCTTTTCCAAACACTCTTCTTCAAAATATGGGTAAGATGCAAATCCAGCTAGCGAGTCTCTCCCAGGCCTCTACCCAACCTATCTTTCAACCCTTTTTTCGACATAGCCCACTATCAGTAGCAATTCTCAATACTCCTTTCCGACAAGGAATGGAGATTCCTAAATTTTAGAAATATGGCAGCAAAGGTGATCCACAAACACATGGACCTGCCTTTAATCCCTATGTATAGATTTCATCCACCATGATGCATTGATGGCAAAGTTATTCCCCTAATCTCTTAAGGATACAACACTCAAATGGTATTGTTCCTTGGACGATAATTCCATTTACTCATTTGATCAACTTGTAAACCAATTCCTACGGTAGTTCCAAGCTAACATCAGACTGAAGATGACCTTTTCGGATTTTGTCTAATGAAAACAAGGTGATAACGAAAATATTATTGATTTTATAATGCGATACCAAGCGCTCTTTTCACAAATCTCGTATCCGCTGCCTGATTCTGACATGCAGAAATTATTCATAGGGAACTTAAAAAGGCCTTGGCAAGAGAAGTTTTCCCTTATGAAGTGCCCTTCTTTCTCGCATTTGTGTATGTGCAGCACTACAAGAGTATCAGCAAATCATAATTTAGTTTGGGGGATCTTCCTCGCACTCCTGTTTTAAAGGAAAATCCATTATATCAATCTCTGGGAAAGGAAAGGCTATTGCGAATGTAGTAGCCGCTATGAATGATAATGGCCTCAGGCGCAATCGAAAGTTCACAAAGTTAGAAGAATATTACTCTTCCATCTTGCAAAAGTTGTTGAAAGATAAGATCATAACCTTGGAGAACCCTAAGCCTCTTAAGGAGCCTTACCCTAGTTGGTATGATGAAAATACCTACTATCAATACCATCGACTTAACATACATGATACTGAATGTTGTATGCACCTACGTCACGAGATACAGGATCATATCAAGGATGGTACTATTCATCTTGATGGAAAAATAAATCGGTGGCAAAAGTGAACTATGAATTGCAGATATACAAGGACCCATTTCCTTCACATTCTACTAACAGGATTGTCGATCCCTCCAATTCTATCACTCAACCTAAGGCCTATGTCAACATGGTCACGGTTACTCATACTGAACAATCTACAACCGATTTGTCAGATGTGACATTCACTTCATAGGATGTAATTGTGAACAAAAAACCTTCTCCTCTTTACATTCCTGCTCACCTCAACAACAATGTTATGACAAGAGTCCTAGTGGATCACGTGAGCTGTGTGAATGTCATTACAAAATAAACACTATTGCTAAATTTGTTGCACAAAGAGGAGTATGAAGAAACAAAATCCACCATTCGTACACATAATATTCTTTGTCTTAAACCATATGGCTCAATAACTTTGTCCATCCTAGTTGGACCTAGGGTTGTTAACATGGTTTTCGATGTCATTCAAGAGTCATATTTGTTCAGGTTGAAGCTAGGCATACCTTGGCTAGCTTCCTTTAATGGAATCACCTCTATTATTTACAAATTTTTAAAATTATCCCATGAAGGTGTTGTGCACATAGTGCATGACACTGGATACCAGCCTCTAGTGTCCTGTGGAGGATATTCATTGGATCACTTTTGGCCCACCCCAGTTGGTCCAGTTCCTCCAAGAATGGACCTGCTTTACAAAAATTATGTAAAGTATAAGACTGGGGGCAAGGGACAGCTGAAACTGACCCTTCCTAAAGCATAGCAACCAAATGCCTCCTCTTCCTAAAAGGGAAAGGAGAAGCTTTCCTCTTCTCGAGCTACCTCGTATGTTCCCCTTTCTTGGGAGGAGTATTGGATGAGCAAGCTTGGCCTTTACCCATTAAGCCTGATGGTTTGTGCTTGGCGTAGACCCAAGATTAGGATATTGGATCTCCCTACTAAACAACCTTGGCCCTGGTACTATTTGTATGATAGAAAGAAAGGTTCCCAAAGGGAATTTTCTTTGCAGCCTCCTACTGCTTCTGCTCCCAAGGCAATAAGTGGGAAGAGGCCCACTGCCAAGGTATTAGAACTGATTCCCCCTGTTGTCTCCCAACCTGCTCCTACTCCCGTTTAGGAGTCTATTCCTCCATTGGAAACAACTATATTGGACACTCCCATGGTTGAGCGAGATCCTTTTGTTCCTTTTCAACCTCCAGTATCTAACTTGAAGAGTCGTAGAAACCACCTTACACGTGAGCATAAGTGTTGGAAAAAGGCTCTTGTGGCTAAGCAAGCCACTTTGCAAAAGAAGGATGAGGAGATGATCACCCCTGTGTCAAGACCTCCTATCACGTCCTCCTCTCTCCTCCCCACTGCTACCATCCAACCAAGCACTACATCACTTTCATCTTCTATTGTGAGTACAAATGCAGTTGAACCTAAAAAGGTGCAGGTGTTCATCGCTCCTTCAGTGGAACTGCCCTTGCTGATGTCCCTCCCAGATGTCCCTCCTTTTCCAAAACCCATGGATATGCCAAACACTTTGGTGGTATTCATCATGGTTTTCTCTTCCTCCTCTTCCTCTGCACCTCTTGCCTCATCTGTGGAGAGTTCATGTCCCCTAATGAAGCAGAAGGTGGAGATTGTTCCTTTCAACAACAAAGGATGTAAGAGGATCCCACCTTCTCCAAAATGTGGTCCCACACTGAATTTTTTTGTTATGGTAGCAAAACCACTCCCGACTTCCCCTGAGTTCTTCATCGCTCTCAAGTAACTTGATGAGCCTAGTGGTGAACCTCAAACATATCTTTCCCCATTCATTGAGGTATGACATGGCACTCCACTAAAGTGCATGTTTAACTCTTTGGATGAAGTCTTGGCCTTGTTAGCGATCTTTGCAAAGTCACTGACCTTCGCTCTCCAAGAGCTTAGTGGAGGGGACCTTGTGGGGCTCTCTTCCTTAGCCCTTGTTGCAAGAGGGTCAGAAGCACCTCCCCTTAACATTCCATCACTGTAGGCTCGTCCTCCTTCCCCTTACGATGATCTAGAGTGGGAATTTGACGACATCTTGGTCGATCAGTATTAGGGAGAGACCCCTTCTTTATCTTTAGGTTAGATGAATGTGTGTGTTGTCATGTGTTCCTCTGTGATCATGCTGTGTGTTCCTAGATGACCCCTATCACCCTTGTTGGTGCTTGGATATAAGAGTTATTTTTGTGTTGTAAACCTTCTTCTATTCGTATCATCATTCTTCCAAGTTTATGATTAAATTTCAAAAAAATTGAGGACGATGCAAAGTTTTGGGGGCATTTAGGCTTCCCTTCCAAGTTGACCCAATTTTGTATTTTTACTATGTCTTCTCATCCATTCTTCACACGATCTAATATAGTAGGGTGTTGATGATAGTTCATTTTTTATACTATTATTATACTTACATATACATTTATGAGTAGTTTTGACCACAAATATCATATCACCCCTGTGCCCTTTGTTTGTGATGTCTTTGTCTCTTTTAGCTTTTCTCTTATTTTTCTCTCTTCTTTGCTTAAGTTTATCTTTCATGTGTGAAAATTCCATTTCTATGACATTTCAATTTTCAGAAAACACATTCATTGCCAATGAATCTTTTCATGAAAATCCTCATGAACATTTCATTTTGCATAAACGTATTCATGAATGGAACCCTAATGGAATGTGTCTCCTTCATCACAGGTTCATAAAGAAAGAACTTGAGAGCCTTCCTTCAAGTTGGGAGCAACTTTGATCTTCCCCTCGCGAGAGGGAATTTTCCTTCCTTTCAAATTCCTTGATGAAGTGAACATCTTTTGAAAGGATTCCTTGATAACAAATTGATTTGAGAAAAAATGTCCTTTTTGTACTTCCAAATAGCGTATCCCTTGAGTGGAACCCTTTATTCATGTCAGGTTCCTTATAGGCCCCTTTGAAAGCATTCTAGTTTGATTGATTGCCTCTATGGCCGCTTTTGGACATGTTCTATCTGTGAGTAAACATGTCACTTTGTAAGTGCACCTATGAAGCCGCTTTCTGACTCTGTAGAGTCCCCTTCCTTGGGTTTCCTCCATGTGAGAGATCTTGGGGGATACCTCCCTATAGGTCTACAATTCTATAGGGTGCTTCTTCTAAGCTTCCTACATGCGAGAGATCTTGGGGGTCACTCCCCTACAGGTCTGCAAGTCTGTAGAGCACTTTCTTTGGGTTTCCTTCATGTGAGAGATCTTGGAGGACACCTTCCTTGCAGGTCTATGGGTTTGTAAGGCACTTTCTCAATTTCCTTCATGTGAGAGATCTTGGAGGACACTTTCCTTGTAGGTTTGTAGGTTTGTAAGACACTTTCTTAGTTTCCTTCATGTGAGAGATCTTGGAGGACACCTTCCTTATAGGTTTGAGGGTCTATAAGTTGCTTTTCTTGGTTTCCTTCATGTGAGAGATCTTGGAGGAAACCTTCCCTATAGTTTTGTGGGTCTATAGGCTACTTTCTTTGGGTATCCTTCATGTGAGAGATCTTGGAGGACACCTTCGTTGTAGGTTTGGGGGTCTATAAGGTACTTTTCTAGGTATCCTTCATGTGAGAGATCTTGGAGGACACCTTCCTTGTAGGTCTATAAGGAACTTTTCTCAGTTTCTTTCATGTGAGAGATCTTGAAAGACACCGTCCTTGTGGGTATGTGATTTTGTAAGATGCTTTTCTTGGTTTCCTTCATGTAAGAGATCTTCGAGGACACCTTCCTTATGAGTCCGCGGGCTTGTGAGGCGCTTACTTCTTGGGGCTTCGTTCATGTGAGAGATCTTGGGGGTCACCTTCTAACAAGTCTGCAGGCCTATAAGAAGCTTTCATTCTACAAATTCATAGTTCTATGGGGCTATAAACACCTTTACTTGTCCTACACTCTTGAGTTCTCTAGATCGTGGTCTACTTCCTTAATGGTTCAGGTATACATTTCTAACCCTACTACCTTTATGATCTACTTTACCGAAGCATTCATCAGTATTCATGCTCACTAAAGTGGGGGAAAATGTATATGCGCGAATTTGCACCCCTTACACAAATTCCCCTTTTACACTTCCTCACCTTAGAAAACCAAATCCAAAGGAAAATTTCCACATCAACAACCTACCTTCGTTCCACTTGGTATTCATCTTTTGTGTTGGTAGAAGAATATTTTTTAGAGACGTACGTGTGACACGTAGACGTCTACATGGCGTGCTTACATCCCTGATAGATTCCTACATCTGAAGTTGGAAGAGGCATTACACTTCTTATTGGGAACACTTTGTAGCATCCCTCTTTGACCAATTGACCTAAAAATGCCTTATTATCCACACTTCACCTTCAAAAATATTCATTCTTCATCAACTCAATCTCTTTTGGAAATCTACAAGCATTCAACTCATCACTTTTTGCAATATCTTCACTTCCCTCACTTCAAACAACACTTTGGCACTTCATAGCAATTGCAACAACACTTCATCAACTCTATAAATCAAGTGTGGAACACGCCATTACAGTGTGGGCTTGAGGTTTCACAACACCTCCCTTCATCATAGTTGAGGCTGTTGTGATTTTTCAAGCCTTCTTTCTCCATCATTATCTAGTGAGCTCTTGGTGGAGGTGGTAAAGTTTTGTTCCTCTCCTTTATGATTTGGTTGAGTAGCTTTATACTATTTTGTAGTGTTATTCGTGTACTATCTTTCTTTACTTCCTTATCATACATTTATCTATTGTTGTTATCTTGTCTATCCATGGAGATGGAAACACTAAAACAGGGGTCTAATTGAGACAAACCCCTATACAACCCCCAACAGTTTTCCCTCTTTCTTGTGTGTAGGTGGATGTGTATTTAGAGCTAGTTGACGAATGAGAATCTTTGTCACCTTAGCCTTCATATATTTACTACTTCATAATTATGTTTCATTCCCTTAGAAGTGAATAGCTAGGTCGTTAACTTGTTTTCTAGTGGTTCATACTGTGTTTTTGGTCTTGTGGTCGTATGGATGCCAGCACACCTAAGAGACACCAACGCGTCATGTTGTTGTCTCGGAACCGCACTTCTTTCCTTAGACAGAGAGCTACCCGAGGTACAATGTTGAACCTGAAAACTAGCTCGCCTAGCCCCATCTTAGATTTTTGGTCTAAAGAGTGGTTGCATGCCCTTATAATCATCATCATTCTCATCCCTCATTTGAAACATTCCTTTAGAGTGAGGTAAGTTAGGGCAACCTTTCGCTCTTGGCTCTTCATGACCTAGGGCCTCGACATGGTCATTTCCCCTCTCTTACATAAATATTAAAAAGGAAAGCTTCAAACAAGGTGGTTAGGACCATATGAAATAGAGCAAGTTTTCCCAAATGGAGCAGTCAAGTTGCAAACTATAGATGCTGTTAGATTTTCACTATTGGTCAATGGACATAGATTGAAAAATTTACAAGAAGCCAACATAGAAAGATGATTTTATCATTTGTTTAATGAAACAACATGGACCATAGCTTTATTTAGATAAATACATTGAACCAGATAGTGATCATGACAAAGGAACTAATCCCAATGAAGACATTGTAATAGACAATGAAACAACAATACACACAAGTTCTACAAGTGCCTCAACAAATGAGCTACACAACTCATCTACTAATCCACCTTCACACACATAAACTATATGGGTGACACAATTGACAGTTCTTTTCAAATACACTCCATGATGCAATAGGGACTTGAATCTTCATGAGTAAAAGTCAACATAGTTCAGATAGGGACATGTTTTTGAAGGTACCCACAACACATGCTAGTAAAAAAATTCAAATTTTTTTTCCAACTTAAATTGTATGCTATCCACATAAATTACATTTTTTTGTATTTACATCCAAATTCCTATCATGTCATTGCATGCAACTTCACCATCACATTCCATGACTCATACCTCAATTTCCATGCATTTAGGAGATTGCTTCATATCCTTTCCATCACCACGTGCCAACCTATCATTTCATCCATCACCTATTGCAATTAAGTAAACGTCAAATCATAATCAAGTTGTAGAAACTCCTAATCAGCTTCACGCGAGTCGAGTTTAGGTCACTTCACGTTGATAGGTACACATACTATTTTTCCATAATTAACATAGGTTGTAATTATTTTTCAATATATTTTCATTTAATTCAGAATGCATCATAATCATTATTATTTTTCCACTACATGTAATTAAACCTCCAACCTAGTACAAAAAAAATTAAGTGAGGTCACTTGATGGATTTAGTTGAGGGGAGAGTACATTTTCCAAGGTTTTCAAATTTTTACCACTGAAAACACCAAATACATTTCTTACTTTTTGTAAAGCTTTTTTCATCTATTTCATAATTATCCGCCATAACCTAAGCCAATTTAAGTTGTAACAGACAAGTATATTAGTAGAATTTGAAAAATTCAAGTATAACAGACAAGAAGGGTTGGTGAGGTTACAATTGTGAGCTGAAATTTGCAAAATTTGAACAAAATATAAAAAAGTAGTTTACCATCATGGCAGGATATATTATTTGTAGAGAACCTTTTGCACACTAATAGATATTAGAAGATAGGTTAGTCTTGCCTATTTTTAGAGATGTAGGATGGTTGGGCTATTTTCTAAGGTTGAAAGAGTACAATAAATATATGACAAAACAATTTGACAAGACACTTCAACATGATGAAGCCATTGTTTGAGGGCTAAAGGTAGATGCTTCAGAAGCTACAATTGTAGAGGTATTTGGTCTACCAAGAGGAGTTGAATTCCCTACCAGGGAAAATATAGTAGTTGCTAGGGATGAACTCAGAGAGCATGAAGAGAACCTTGACTCAACATCCCAAGGTAACAAAATATTATCACTACAATGGGTATGGGATTTTGTTGCCTCTTATATTGTCAAATATCTTACATGTGAGGGTAGACAATCTCTTTTATACATGGTGCATTTCAATATTTTAAGTCACCTTCATCATGGTATAAGGGTTAATGTGTCCAATTTTCTTTATAACCCATTGAAGAGAATAGGGTATGAATATAAATGGAAAAGAAACACTACAACACTATCACACTATTCTTTTGTTACCCTATTGGTGAAAAGAAGTCTAAGGGTTCAATACCCGCATGTTTCTTGGGAAAGCTTTCTAATTTGTGATCATATTAGTAATATTCTTAAAGAACCACTTGTCCTAAAGAATTTGGAATCATCTACTACATCATTGATGGAAATACCTTATGGTTCACCTGTTGTTACACCTACCCATAGTAGGCAAAAACAAAGGAGTTAATCCTAGAGGATCTAGAAGACCTCAAAAATTCATATTCTCATAATCCAATGGAACCATTGCCATGTTGAAGAGCTCAGAAAATTGGACCCAACACAACTTGAATGGGTAAAAAAGGAGCTCATACACTCAAGTTATGCCCAGTCAAAGTTGGGATCAAACTAGGTACAGAGGCTAGTCAGAAAGGTGAAAAATTTGATCGTCTCAAAAATTGTCAAAAAAACATTATGTTGAGGAGCTCATCACCACGATTTCGATGCCATTCATTTCATTGAAAACAGAGTCTGTATGCCAAAGTTATGCCAAGTCAAAATGATGACATCAACATGTGATGTGGCAGTTGATGACATGGCAGATGATGATGTGGCATAAGCAGTTGAGGGCATTTATCTTATTTAAATTAGAAATTAAGCCCGAAATATATGATTCAAACCCTTTAAAATAAAATGAATAAATATTTTAAAAGGGCTTTAAGACTTTAAAAGGTTTTATAAAAGATATTTGAAACATGAAGCCCAAATCTATAAAGATTTTAAAAGAGGAAAATATCATAAAATATAAAAGCCTGAATCTTAAAGGATTTAAACGTAATTTTAAGGGGATTATTAAAAGATAATCCATATCCCTATTTTTAAGGCTTGAAATCCATATCTCTATTTTTAAGGCTTGAAATCCATATCCCTATTTACATAAATTATTAAAAGATAATCCATATCCCTATTTACATGTTAAGATTTGTGAGAATATCCTAAGGGGTTTTTTAGGATAATTTTAAAGGTGCTTATCAAATTGAAATAATATTGTATGGGAAATATTGTAAAGCCCAAAATTATAAGGGCTATTTGTTTTAACGGATGTATTATTTTTAGGGGATTTACTATTGTAAATGGGAGATTGGGATAATTTGAAAATCATATGGTTTTAAACCATATTAGGAAAAATCAAATGTATAAAAAGGGGAAGAGTTTGGCCTTTCACGGACATTGGAAATTATTGTGAAATTAAAAATTTGGGATAATTTGAAAATCATATGGTTTTAAACCATATTAGGAAAAATCAAATGTATAAAAAGGGGAAGAGTTTGGCCTTTCAAGGACATTGGAAATTATTGTGAAATTAAAAATTCTCTTGGAGAGAATAATTGTATTATTGGGAAAATTATTGTGAAAGGTGGAGAATTTGAATTCTTTAAGAGAAAGATTACAAGGTGTTGATTATTACACCAAAAATTGTAAAGGAGAGAGAGACTGGGAGAAACTCTTATGCAGGTGGAGCTTGGATATTGTAACAATAATTTTTCATTACTTGGAGATATTAATAAAGTGGTATACCTTGAGAAGTAGACTTGAAGACGTTGTCCTAATTGGACGAACTCCATTATCAAGCTCCTGTGTTATCTTCTCTTTTGTCTTGTTCTTCTATTTTCCTTCTTATTCTTTTATCTTTAGTCTAATTTTCTCTCTATTTCATTTCAGTTTATTTTTCAATTTAGTATTTGATTTCTAATTACAACATTTTAGTAATTAGTAATTTCATTAATTTATGTAAAAGTGAACCTATTCTGTAATTTCATGGTTAAACAACATAATCATGTAATTCTATCTGGATCGAGAATAATTGTAATTAAGTTTAAATACATTTGAATTTGTAAACCTCTAATTACAAATCAAAGTGGTATCAAATCCTCTTAATAGGAAATTGCAAAGTGAATGTTAACCAAGTTGAAATTGAAGCAAGGAGAAGGTGCACTTACAAAGTTCAATCTTGAGATCGAAAAACAAAGGTCTTTTCCACAATCAGAAATGGCAATTGAACAAAGTCCTACAAAGCTCAATGAGAAATATTTCCAAAAATCATTTCTCAAAATGAAGGCTATTGTGGAAGTTCTTTTCCAAGAGAGATAAGAGCGACAAAAGAAAAAGGAACTCAAGAATAGAAAGAAGAGTGAAGGTGAATCCACTTCAAAAGATGATAAAGGTAAAGGAGTAGGAGGTGGTAGTGACCCTCTTGAACCTCCATCCCCATCTTCTTCTTCATCCTGTTCATCTTCTTTTTCTACTTCTTCCCCCAAGAAGAAAAAACATGTACAGTCTAAATAAAATTCACCTTTCTTAAAACTTGATGTTAAATTTTATTTTCCAACTTATAATGAAGAACTAGATGCAAAAAAACTTGATAATTGGATAAAACAAATTGAAGTTTATTGTAGAATTCAAAAGTTTATTGAGGATTCTCAAAAAAATCCAATTAGCCACTCTTTTCTTGGGAGGCACAACCTTAATCTGGTGGGAGAGCATAACTCAGGAAGATCTAAGCTGATATGGTAAAATTATTTCTTCTTGGTTTTAGTTTATAGCTGCATTAAAGAAACAGTTCTATCCATTAGGTCATATACAAAAATCAGTAATGAATTGGCAATCATTAAAGCAAGAGAAATGAAAAAATGTATAGGATTATACATAGGAGTTTAGGAAAAGAGCTTTAATTTTGGGTATTCCATTATATGCACAAGAAACTTTTGTAAAGTATATAGGTGGATTACATGAAAAGTTGAGGCATATAATACTTATGTTTAATCCAACTAACCTTGATGAAGTTAGTGTGCAAGTCATTCATCTGGAAACAAGCTCAAGGAATAGCCATGATGGTCTCTTAATGGACTCCAATAAACAAAAAGGGAGCAAGAAAGGGAAGAATAAAATGTAGTGGACAACTATTGTAAAGAAAGAGGAGGATAAGCCTTATTGCTCACACTGCAAGAAGAAAGGGAACGAAGATGCAAAGTGTTAGAAATTGCATCCTAATCAGAAACCGAAATGGTTCAAGGATTGAAAGGGTAAGCAAAAGACCACAACTATCGTGCATGATCTCAGATCAGATTTTGATGATGAAACTAAGATTACAGTTGTAGGTATAAAATGTAACATTCCTATTGTCAGTACTAGTTCCCATGCTTCTTCTATAAAGTGTAATGAAGTACCTATTGAAAGTAAGATGAATGAATTGTTTCATATAAGGGCTATTGCAAAACAAAATAAGATTGCTACACTCATAGATAGTGGATCACAAGTGAATCTAATCTCTGAACAAGTTGTTAAGAAATTGGGATTAGAAACAACTCCTCATCCTAAGCCATATCCATTAGGTTGGGTGCATGATAATGCTTGGCTACATGTGTCAAAGCAATGTAAAATTCGATTTGCAATCGCATCCAAGTTTGTAGATGAGGTAGAGTTAGATGTAATTCTGCTTGACATCTGTGGGATGGTTCTAGGTAGTCCTTACTTGTATGACAAAAAATCCATTTTCTAAAGGGAACATAACAAGTATCATTTGTTTAAGGATGGAATTGAATATATTGTAAAAGCTCATCACATGAAGTATGATAGATCTGTTGTAAACACAAGGCATATGAAGATGATTGTAAATGCAAGCAATGCTTTAACTCTCATGTCTGTAACAACTAGTGATATTGAGCATGAAGATGATAGGGTGTCACAGACAACATAGTGTGAGGATCAGTTGTAAGCACAATTAAGCCTTCAACCAAAGGTGGTAAAAGAGGGTTTGAACGATTCATTTTCTAACAATGTTCTTGTTTAGGAGATCCAACACGTTGATACTTTTTCCTTCACATCAATTTATTCAATACTGTTGCTTGTTATTCTACTAGTTAGTTCTATGTGGATGATGGATGTGACAGTGAATGCTGATGAATATGCAGTTAATTGTATCAACAATGCTATCTCATTTTTATTCATGTTTGTGATAGGTCAGATGTTCAGAATTCCAATAGGGTGGAAAGATGATACTAAGAAAGTGGGGCGAAAATGCCCTAGCTCAAATTCTATTTAAAAATAAACTTTTGGTGGTCCAAAAGCTTCTTAATGGGGAGGAATAGTCTAGGTGGATCTAGAAAACCTAAAAATTT